>JAJEJO010001134.1:303136-405063 GCA_020662805.1 Glaucomys volans | reverse complement strand
AAGAGTAGCTTTGTGGCATAACATATGGTCTATTTTAGAGAAGGAACCATGAGCTGCTGAGAAGAAAGTGTATTTACTCATTGCTGAATGGACTACTCTATATACGTCTGTTAAGTCCAAATTAGCAATTGTGTCATTGAGTCCTATGGTTTCTTTGTTCAATTTTTGCTTGGAAGATCTGTCCAACGGTGAGAGAGGAGTGTTAAAGTCCCCCAGTATTATTGTGTTTTGGTCTATTTGGTTCCTGAAATTGAGAAGGGTCTTATTGACGTACGTGGATGCACCATTGTTTGGTGCATAAATATTTATGATTGTTATGTCTTGCTGATTTATGCTTCCTTTAAGCAGTATGAAATGTCCTTCTTTATCCCTTCTGACTAACTTTGGCTTGAAGTCTGCTTTATCTGAAATGAGGATGGAAACTCCTGCTTTTTTACTTAGTCCATATGCATGGTATGTTTTTCCCCAACCTTTCACCTTTAGTCTGTGGGCATGTTTTTCTATGAGATGAGTCTCTTGAAGGCAGCATATTGTTGGGTCTTTCTTTTTAATCTAATCTGCCAGTCTATGTCTTTTGATTAATGAGTTTAGGCCATTTACATTCAGGGTTATTATTGAGATATGACTTGCATTTCCTGCCATTTTAGCTTTTTTGGGGTTTTTAGCTTAACTTTATTTCTCCTTTGTTTGACTCTTTCTTTAGGGTAATTCCTCCCCATGTTGGCTGCAATTGTTTTTTTTTCATTTCTTCCTCTTCAAATATTTTGTTGAGAATGTTCTGTAGGGCAGGCTTTCTCTTTGTGAATTCTTTAAGTTTCTGCTTATCGTGGAAGGATTTTATTTCGTCATCAAATCTGAAGGTAAGTTTTGCTGGGTATAAGATTCTTGGTTGGCATCCGTTTTCTTTCAGAGCTTGAAATATGTTGTTCCAGGCCCTTCTTGCTTTTAGGGTCTGGGCTGAGAAATCTGCTGATATCCCTATTGGGGATATCCCTATTCCCCTGTAGGTAATCTGATGTTTTTCTCTCGCAGCCTTTAAAATTCTATCTTTGTTTTGTATGTCAGGTATTTTCATTATAATGTGCCTTGGTGTGGATCTGTTGTAAATCTGTGTGTTTGGTGTCCTGTAAGCCTCTTGTAATTGATTTTCCATCTTATTTGTCATATTTGGGAAATTTTCTGATATTATTTCATTCAACAGATTATTCATACCCTTGGTTTGTATCTCTGTGCCTTCCTCAATCCCAATAACTCTTAAATTTGGTCTTTTCATGATGTCCCATATTTCTTGGAGGTTTCATTCATGATTCCTAACCATCTTCTCTGTTTGTTCGACTTTGTTTTCAAGATTAAATATTTTGTCTTCATTGTCTGAGGTTCTGTCTTCCAAGTGATCTATTCTGTTAATTATGCTTTCTATTGAGTTTTTAACTTGGTTGATTGTTTCCTTCATTTCCTTGTTTCCTTCAAGGATTTCTGTTTGTTTTTTTCTCAGAACTTCTATATTTTTATTGAAATGATTTTTTGCTTCCTGCAATTGCTCTATTAGGTGATTATTCATAGCCTGAATCTGCTCTCTCGTCACCTCATTCTCTTCTCGGATCATTTTAATTATGAACATTCTGAACTCCCTTTCTGTCATTCCTTCTACCATGCTGTCTTTGGGTTCTCTTGATATATCATCTAGGTTTGTTTGGGGTACTTTCTTCCTGTGTTTTCTCATGTTTCTCGTGTATCTTCCCCTCTAGTAGTGCAAATCAGAGGGATTGTGATTTCCCTGTAAAGACTTAAAGTGTCCCTGCAGATTTCCAGTAACTCACCTGATGTTTGAGAGGTGCTTGATCAAGCGGTGACCCAAGAAAGGTGCTGTCCCACTACCTCCAGGTTGGGAATGATCAGTGCTTCTGGGCAGAGGCAGCCTGGTGTTGATAGACAATCAGATCCAGCAAGGTGCTGGACACCGTGCCAGGGTGTGGACCTGGGCACTAGACCAAGTTGGGGTGGGGGCACAAAACTGTGCTCAGTGATGGAGACACTGGGCTTGAGAGCCCAGGCAGGCCTGAGCTCCTCGCTGGGGGTTCAGTTGGTGGCAGGTGGTCACTCTCTGCCAGGGAAGCTGTAAAATAGCACCGAGGTGCCCAAACTCCCTGCTGGAGCTTGCGACTCCCTCTGCTCCAGGCTAGACCTCCCCAGGAGATGCCTCGCAGTGGCGGGGAAGACCGGAGCTCAGCTCTGAGGACTCAGGCAGCCCCAGATGATCGCTCTCTGCCAGGGAAGCTGCAAAAGGGCGCCAAAGGGTCCAAACTCCCCGCCGCAGCCAGCAACTCCAGCCACTCCAGGCCAGACCTCCCCAGGAGATGTCGCTCAGTGGCGGGGAAGACCGGAGCTCCCATCTTATATTCTTATTGAAATCTTAACCAAGAATTAAATAATGAAGTCTTGGAAGAAAACTAGCCATTTTCTTGAGAAATGACTTATTTTTCCTGAAAAACACATTATTTACATTCTGAGACTTTATCGCTCTTTAAAGTGTATGAAGTGGATTTTATGAAGCCAAAAGTAAATTATGTATTTTTGAAGCAAATCATGTATTTTTGCTTCCAAAATCTTAATATGTTAATATTGGTACCAATATGTTTCCTGGGAAATCTTAAGACAGTTGTTATTGGATATCAAGTTGTAAAAAGAACTCATATTTTTGAGTGCCTATTCCCAAAAGCACTACTATCTCCATCCTACAGAAGAGCAAACTGAGGCTTGAAGAGAAATGTAACATGCCAGTGAATGAATGATGGGGCCATGATTCCAACTTACATCTATACTGCCCACCTGTAGAAAAACTGTTACCCACAGTGAAGATCTTCTCAGAGTACCCCTTTTGATGAGTATTGGGTAGAACCCTTTGGATTTCCAGTGATGGAAACCCAATTAACTAGTTTAAATAAATAGAAAGAGGCCAATTTATTGGCTCACGAAGTCAAACCATGTGAATATCTAGTTAGATCCCTGGCCTTAGGGAATCTGTGGAACCAGATCTCAAATGTCACCTGATGGCATTTGCCTTATGCTGATTTTTTCTCACAGAGTAACTTTCTCCATGTTTTGGGTCCTTACTTAGAACTCATTGCTCACCCCTTTAAAGGCCAGAGATAAAAAAGCCCTTTTCCCTTCTCCATATAGGACAAACACAGAGATTCTAGGGTAACATGCTCACCCCTTGGGCCCATCACAGTCTGTGAATGAATTAGCCTGGGTCTTGTTCCAGTGGCTAGGGTCCGATATGAAAGAGGGAAATAGAATTAAAAAAGAAAAAGGTAGCTGCTAAGTTATTGACCCAAATTGAAAAGTTGGGTAAGGCTTATGCTTTGTTTACCTTATTTTAATTAGATTATTTTCCCTTTTTTGATATTTTCAATGCAAAGTAAGATATCAAACCTTATTTTTCTTGATTTTATTTAAAAAATAAAGCTAGTAAGAGTATCAGATTCACATTTCTAAAACCAATGGCCAACTTCTATTTTTGAGCACTTGTTGTGTCTAAGTGCCATGAAGGCACAGATTTTTTTGTTTGATGCTTCCTCATGAGCCTAGAATAGAGCCTGGCATATAGTATCTACTCAGTAAGTATTTGTTGCATAAATGAATGACTGAATGTGAAATGTCTAGCATTATATAAAAACCTGTAACATTGGTGGAGAGATGAAATATATAAAGAACATACTCTTAAGTATATCAGTAAGTTCAAAATAATATAGATAATATCAATGAGTGATTCCTAAATGAATACTGAAGGAAAGATTAATCAGAGTAGGGTTAGGTTCATTGAAAATGTGTGGTCTACATATATTTTTTGAAATGGTCAAATACACTCTTTTGAAAAGGATATATACCTAAGTCAACATTATCTGGCCTAATATTTCTATTCTTCTCAGTTTCATCGTGTCTCCCATTATGATTCAATCTTTGAATTAAACAACTTTGTTTCAATTCAACAACTCTGTGCTAGTGTAAGTCCATAAATTCTACCTTTAATATTTTTGTTTTGCTCTTTGAATCACTTCTTATTATTCTTATAAAATTTGGCATGTAGGATTTTGAATCTTTGAAACTTTGGAAAGAACAACATATCATTTATAGAACTTTGTACCTCTGAACGTCAGGAAGTGACCCTGGCCTCACATGTTGTATCTGTCTTGTGAGAAAGCCCCCAGGTGATTGTCATGTGGTTGTGGTTGAGGTGCAATGGCCCATCTGGATGAATTTCATGGCCATGGGATTGAAATCTCTACATCACTGCAGTGTGCAAACCACATATTGATTCTGTGATTGTAATTAGCATGTGGACTTTATAACTATAGAACTGCCTTCCTGATTCTACTGTGGTGCTGCTGGAGTGCACCCCCTAGTCTTGCTGCTAACTTCTTCTCTCAATCTATAAATTGCTCAAGTCCTACTCATTAAAAAACTCCCAACCTGACCTTCCCCTCAGTCACTACTCCATTCTTTTTTTGTTTCCTTTCATAGCTAACATTTTCTGGTCTTCTATTCTCTATACTTCTTTACCATTTATTTACATCTCAGCTTCCTGGACTTTGGTTTCCACTTTTATCATATTTCTAAAACTACATTGACCAGAGTCACCAGAAACCCTTTACTCATCAAATATAATTACACTTTTCTATAGTAATTCATTGTCCACTTCATCTTGAAGCCATTTCTTTGGTTTACATTTCAACTCTCTTTCCTGGCTTTCCCATTGGACTGATTCCTGCTTTGATAGACAGAGGGTGATTCTACTCCATATGTGGTATCTTACCCTGTTTTAAGTTACCAAATACTATGGATGAGAGGCAAGATCCATCTGTGTGAACGAAAAGTGGGGATGGGTGTGGGAAGGCAGATGGGAAAGGGTGACTAGGCTTTATAGATGAATGGTAGTTCAGCAAGCTTCTGGGGGAAGTCACATCTGTGCATAGAGACTTCCAAGTTTGTCTTCAAATCTAGCTGTTTTCTCCCTTTTGATTGATATAGAACCATGTTTATTTAAGGTAACTTGATAGTAATGAGAATAATCATTGATAAAATGCAAAGCCTTTATCTACTTCTTTAATTCTTGCTGTGGTTCATGAAATTTTTCATTATTGTGATTAACAATTAAGATGAAGGTAATAGATAATTTATTCCCTTGCAAAGAAAAACAGTACTTTTATTAACAGAGATCAGTGGCAATGGCTTAAAATAAATACAATCAACTGCTGCTCCTGTAATATTTAAAAGAAAATAAAAAGCTTATTGATTTCAGATTATTTAATTCCTACTGCAAAATTTTTGGTATTCTTTCCTTATTTTTTAAACAAGTTTACTCTGATAAATGACTTCAGTACTTGAAAATGAAGTTTAATGATTTTGATTTAATGCCTCCACTTTTAAAAAAGAAAATTTAAAGTTTTTCTCATGTTGACTCACGGAAGGATCCACCTGATGACATTCTAACTTCTTTGACATTTAAATGTTGTAACGTCTACCACGGTTCTAAAGAGATAAGGATCAAGGGGTGAGGGAAAAAAACTTGGAGTATTTATGTGTTTGATTTTTTTTACCTTGTTCAAAGTACAGCAATGTATATTGAAAAATGTCATACTTTCTTTGTCCCTCCTTTTCTTTGCTCCTAAAAAGACCAGCACTTTTCTGTAACACATACAATGTGGCCTTTCCATGACATCAAATTCCTGCAGAATGATATGTGATGGAACATCATATTGGTATTGGAGAGTCTCCACAAAGCTTTCTCTAATCACTTGGGTTAATCTCCTTGGATCACTTGTGTGAAACAAGGTCTGTTAAGGGGAACAGGACAACTTAAATATTTGCACATGCAACTTATTGGTTTCATTTCTTTGTTCTTTTGCAGAGAATGGGATAGAGAAGTGGCTTCAAAGAAAAATCCCAAACTCATTAATGCCCTTCGGCGATGTTTTTTCTGGAGATTTACGTTCTATGGAATCTTATTATATTTAGGGGTAAGAAATTCTCTTGTAAATATATGATGAATAAAATAATTATATTTTTGTGATTTTAGAAGAACTAAGGCAATCTGGTGGGCAAGGGTAAAGATATAAAGAACTTCAAACACTAAGAAACCACTTAAAAAAGAGAAGCAAAAATCCGTTGGAACTGAGATGTCCCTGAACATGGGTGGCACTTTACAACTTAAAATGGGTTCAGAAAAATGAATTACTTGTTTAAAATTTTTTCTTTTATGATTCCAAATAATCACATTATTTTACCAGTAGATGAGATTACCATTGACTTTATTTTTCTGTATTTAATAGGGGAATGTCAGGAGACAATGTAAAGAGAATTAGCTCAAATTCAGTAATTTTATGCATAGGAATATTTGTAATATTTTGAAATCATATTTACATACGTAATTATTCAAAGAAGCATAGCAAAAATTTAACATTTGGCAATAAGGTGCACTTGCAATGTATTTTCTCAGTATTCTGTGTCTTCTTCAGTGTAAAAAGTGTCATGCTTAAAAACCCAGGCTTTGTGGTATTTAAGGACCTTGGATATTCCCCAGTTACTCTTGAATGTGACTCTGTCTATTATTTTCTGTATAATCTACACATTACTTTGAATCCTTAGTTTGTAACGTGCAAAAGGGGTTGGAAAGTGGTAAATGTGTCTAGTCTTCAAGGGATGGCTGTGTACAATATTGTTTTGGGATGCTACAGAGCATATGAATTGACCTGTGTTTTATTCATATGTCTTTCTGCTTCCTGGAGATAGCAGTACCATAGGCTGTCCCAAAGAAATGCCATGTGAGTTACACTCCTTTAAGAATTTCAGTTCATACAGCCCAGGGAAAATTCATGTAAAAATTCATCTTGAAAAGATAATTGCAGTTAGGTCTAGAGTGTTTTCCTAATGCTCTTGATAATCTCCAGAAGAAACTCTTCTGGCCTTTATAGATCTGCCAGTCTATCTATATATAGATTCATATATATGAATAGATTCATATATGTGGATCTGTTATTTCTAAAGCCCAAAGAATTTCTCCTAGGAAGGGTGTGTGTGTGTGTGTGTGTGTGTGTGTGTGTGTATGAATGAAACACACATATTCTTACAGAAACTTGAAAAAGTTATGGAAAAAATAATTTGTTAATAAATATGACTAAGCTAACTCAAGAATTAGTTATCTTTCAGTGTATCTTTGAGATAATTTTTCTTAATAAGAGCAAACAGAGCTTTGGGAAATAATTTTTATTCAGTTGAGATCTAGAGTGCTAAGGGTGAAACTTAAGGGACAGGAATGGAGTAGGTGTAAAGAGGGGATAAGTTATTAATGTTGCAAGATTAAAAAAAAGAGATCTTAATGCCATGCATGCTGAATTAATGATCCATGGATGGGATGATATGGAAGGTGTTTCTGAGCTAACCTGAGTCCTAGGCTTCACCTATGGAACCAGCAGGTTTGAAGGGCAAAATATACTTCAATTCCTACCAGTAACCAACAGATTATTGGCAAGAAAATGATTCTGGTAGGAAAAAGCAGCTGTGATGTGTGTGTGTGGTGAGAAGATCCAGAGAGGAAATTTTACATGGGGAATGGCACAAGGGTGGCAAGGCTGTAGGTTTTTATTCTTGTGGCAGAGAAAAGGTTTTGCTAAGGCCAGACAGTTTTAAGTCGTAAAAATGTTGAAAATTAAGTCTCAAAGAATTTAGATAACCACAGTGGCTGGTTAGACCACTGCAATTTTTCCAGATGTTTGATCTCTTTTTAAAAAATTAATGTAATTACTATTTTTAACATTTTAATAGATACATAATGATTGCACATATTTATAGGGTACAGGGTGATATTTTGATACATTTTGTGATAAGTAATGATCAAGACAGGGTACTGATCTCAAACATTTATTATTTCTTTGTGGTGAGAACATTTAAAATTCTCTCTTCTACCTACTTTGAAATATACAATAAATTATTATTAACTATAGTAATTCTACTAGAACTTATTCCTCCTAAAGAATAACAGGTAAGTTTGTACCTGTTAACCAACCTCTCCCCATCCTCCTCTCCACTCCTCTTCCCAGCCTCAGTTAACTTTGCTTTTCTGTTCCTTACAGGAAAAAAAGAAGGGGTAAAAGTTCAGCCATTACAAAAAGACTTCTTTCCTTTTAAGAACTGACACCAATGCCTGACTGTTGTTTTCTTTCTGAGCATTTCTCCTTTTCATTTAATAAGCAAGGGTAAATGAGCATGGATTCTTGATGTGGCTCTAACACAACTCTTAGACATAGACGGACATAACTTTTCATAATCCTATACACTCTTAGTCCCTCTGCATCATGATAGCTGTGGTAAAATAAATATTTGGTTGTTTTCAGGACTGATAGAAAAAGTGCTCTAAAAATTTGTTGCTAATTATGAAAGGTTAAGAAAAAGGAAATGTCATCATGAAAGGGCTTCTCTCTCTGTAATACTGATGTAATTTTAAATCATATTAGCTACAGCTTGTCACCATTAACTACGCACTTGTTTTTTCTTATCTGACTCAGCAGCCAGATACAACATTATCTTTAACATTTAAAACTCCCAGCATAGAAGAGAAGCTGACTGTTTTGAGAGTCATTTAAGGATAGTCTGAGGGAAGCTAAGTAGTCTGAAAGCATATTACTAAGAGAATATCACAATGCATTTATTATAGGAAATTCACAAGCATTCACTCAAAAAGTATTCTTGATTTCCTAGGCAGCCCTTGGCATGGTTCCACCATCAGATTGAAGTACATATGAGTGCAACATCAGTGCAACTTAGGTCAAACTACCTTTATTAAGTCCCAGGAAGTATAAGGGCATGAAGAAGTCCTGGTACTCACATTATCAGAGTCCTCAAGTCCCACAGGCTGTATTGCAAATGTTTGGGGGCATTCTGGCACATGGATAGGCCCTGCCTTAGGCATTTTGACTTATGTATATCCTTTCCATTTGATTAGATCCCTAAGGACTGCTGCCTCCAGCAAATTTTCTAGAGTTCTGCCATGTGGGATTCCTGTCTCATCTTTCCGGGTCATCACCACATGCCCCCATAGCGGGCTGTTTCTCTGACCCTGGTGGTGACTTGCACTCTGCACACCCTCCATTCCCCCTGTATCCTCAGTATTTTTACTTCCTGCCAAACTGATATCCCCATCCTTAAGAGATTATGCTGCCCATTGCACTCTACATCTTCCCCCAGATCCTGTGACAAGAACACTTGGAAGTTCAAAGTGTCTTGATTTTTTCTTTGAAATGTAAGGGGTTTTTACTCACCTTCAGAGTAACAAGTAGTTCCTCCTCAGATAATGTGGCTTAATTGGTTTGGGTCAGTGTATGTTAGTGTTCCCCAAGTGATTCTAATTATACAACTAGGGCTAAGGACCACTGACATACAAGCACCAGTATATTCCCTGAATGACCAAACTTCCACTAGATCTAAAATGAGGGGATTGGAAGTGTTACACACAGAAGTTTTTGTTTGTTTTATTAATGATAATTCTGGGAAATTTTAAATGCAGTCAAATTAATATTAACTCTTTTAATGAAGAAGGGCAGCGTTTCTCAAACTTTTATATGCAGACTGTTTACCCAAGGACCTAGTTGAGATTCTGGCTCACCATGTTTGGGTTGGGACTTGAGATCTGTTTCTAAGAGCTTTCAGATAGTAATGTTTGCCCTCAGACCACACTTTGAGTTGCTAGACCTCAGAGGGTCCTGGCAGAATAGAAGGCCAAGTTAGAAGGAAGAGGGGCCGTGCAAAGAATAGACTAGTTGTGAGGAAAGATCCCTGAATGAAAGTGACAGGCATCTTACTGAGACTCAAATGCACCTAAGGTTTTATCTGACAATTCCAACCTTAGCTGTTAACTTGGTGCTTGTTCCCTCCAGCACCTCCTCTCAAGACTCTCAAGGCTGGAGAGAGGTAGATGTCAGGGGCATGAGAGGGCAAAGCTATAGCTAAGAGAGGCCCTATGTTCTCTTCCAAGACTGCAACAGGGAAAGATGTTCCATCTTTTCTTGTGGAAACATTGCTATTCAGGTTGGTTAGGTTTTTACAGGTACTCCTGGAAAAGAAAGGTGCTCTAAGAGCATTTAGGGGGCAAATGTAAGATAACCTAGAGATCCAACACCATGTTCAGTAGAAGATTGTGTCTAAGGCAAAAAACATCTCCTGTTCTTACATCTGAAATTTCAGAACAAACTATATTTGTAAATTAGGAATTGCCTGTGATTGTGTTCTTAGATCTGGGACCAGAAAGGAGGATGGGATATGATTTCTCTAATCCAAAGGAAAGAGTAGCCTGTAGTATCTGAAGTTACAGATATGTTCTGTGGTTTCTGATGGATATAACCTGGTAAAACAACATACAATTACATATGGTATTCTTAAGTGTGTATTTTTTTCCAAAGGTGCAGCATTACTTTTCTAACTCTCCTGAGATATGTTTATGCTCTAGTCCCTCAAACCCATTTTATGATCTTGGGAAAATCCAAGAACTTGTCCAGAACTCAGTTTCTTTAACTACATAGTTATAGGAGGACAGTATGGTGTGCCATCTCTAGAATCTTTTCCATCTCTAGAATCTTTTCTATCTTTTAAATTACGTGTTTGCAATATGGGGCCTAGAGAAGTAAAATATACATTATTATATTAATCTAAAACTTGATTTGTTAGATTAATGTTGAATTGATGATGACATTTGAATCAGTAAGCAAGTGAGATATTGTCAGGTTTTATATATATATATGCATATATATATATATATATATATATATATATATATATATATGCTTTAAGCAAGTCTTGAAGCAACAATTTGATTTTTATAGGGCACAATATTTTACCAGTGTTTGAAAGCGATAGCTACATTCTAAGCATTACCTCAGAAATTAAATTAAATTGAATTCAGAAATTTAATTAAAATTAACATTTTAACACATATTCCATTATTGTATTTTCTGGATTAAACCCATTCATTGCTGCTATCTCTGAAAACCCAGGAGCATTTTCTTACAGAACACAAAGACTATTGCTCAGATTTCTAGTAAAGATATTGCCAGTAATCATTAATGAAATTAATAGACACTAAAAGTAAAATACCCCCCCACCCAAAAACCCAAAATATTTGAACTAGGTATTGAATCTTAAAACATGAATCAAGGGTATATTTTTGGAACTTGTTCTTGGTGTGACATATATGTATATAATTTGAAAACCCTACAGTCCTACAGTTTTGGCAAAATGAAGGAAATACTTTAAAAACAAAAGTCTTGAGCAAGTCTTCAGTGGATTAAGTATGAGTAGGTTTTTATTTACTATACTGAATATGGGAAATTTTTCCTTCATCCAAAAATTGCCATATGACTCTAGTGCATCAAGATAAATCAAAATTTGACCCCCACATTTGCCCTGTCCAAATCAGAATCTTAAGACTTGACCTTAATATATAAGCCAGCATATCTTAATAAGTTCTTGGGTCTATATGTTTACTTTCTTCCAATTTATTTTATTAATTATCATAAGTTATATGGAATTTCCTTCCCAAATTTTTATCATATTTTAGGTATTTTTGTTGATTATGGAAATAATCAGATAAGCACTGATTACTAATGATTATGATGCTTATCTCTCCATTTTTCCCCTCCATAGGAGTATATACTTAATAAAAAGGAAAGTGATCATTTCTTTGCATAATGTGTTATGAATCTGCTTCTGCTCTTAATGTATTATAAATGCCTTTTCATGTAATTAGATGTTTTTCTACCTAATTACTTGATGAATCATATGAACGTGGCATAATTTAATTAGTTCTTCATTGTTGGATGTTTAGATTATTTACATTCTTTACTACTGTAAATATTCTTCAATACACATCTCTTTAACTAAAAGCTCAATCTTATCAGATTTTCTCCACCCTACCTAAGTGCCAAATACAAATAAACTGCCTTCTAGAAAAGATGTACTAATCTACTCTCCTAGTACTACAGCATGAAAATTCAGTTCTCACCAACAATAGATGTTTTCATTTTTAAATGTTTTAAAATTCCTAAGTGAAAGAGTATATTATTTTTATTTGCATTACATTTGGTTGCTAGTGAGTTTAAACTGTTTTTATATTGTATATTATCTGCATTTCTGTTTTTACATGTGAGTTGTCTTTTCATGCTCTTTGTCTATTTCTACTTCGGTGTATTTTATTTTCTTATCAGTATATGAGAGATTATTTTCCCCAGCCTCTCATTTGCCTTGTCATTTTGTTTCTAGTAATTTTTGCTTCTTTTGTTTTTAATCAATGAGAAGTTTAACTTTTAAAAAAATTTGCTGCCAAATCTGTGCATCTTTTTCTTTGTTTTCTGCTTAGGCACCATACTTTAATGAAAGTCAAATAATATAAAAGGACTTATCTGTTTTTATTATTTTATCTTTCCATTTAAATATTTAGTGATTTGAAAGTTACTTTGATGTATATGAAATAGAAACCTGATATTTGAAAAAGGACTATTGAGTTTTTCTATCATTTATTGCATAATCTACTTTTTAACCACCTATTTAATACTCTATTATATGTTAAAATATTACATGCCTTTGGATTTGTTCCTGGACTTTCCAGATAAATCATTCTATTTCTTTGTTATGTCACATATTATTATAACTTTATGATTTAATATCCAGTAACACACATTATTCTTATTCCTCAAATTTTATTATAAATTTCTTTTTGTGTGAAAATTATCTATGAAATTGGCATTACAATGTATCTTTTTTCATATTGTTTCTATGAATGGGATAATTATTACATTAATTATTATGTTTGGTATATAGGAATCTATTTTCTTGATATAATTAATTTTTCAAACTTTTAGATTCACTTTAAGTATTTAGACAATAATGGCCTACACTGATAATGATATATTTTTCTTCTCCTTTTCAATATTCATATTCCAATCATTTTTCTTACTGAGTCACATTAGCTAGAAGTTCCCAAAAAATGTTAAGAGGTCATAATAGCCAATATTCTTGTTGTGTCTTCCTGGATCTAAAAGTATTGCTTCTAGTGTTTTATTAACTATGACCCTGAGTGTTGTTTTGAGGGAGAAATTTTTTCTCAATTGAATGAAGTATATATATATATATATATATATATATATATATATATATATTCAAGTTTATTAAGGACATTTATCAGACACAGATACTGAAGTTTATTAAGATTTCTTTTTCATTCTTACTGAGATAACCATAGGTTCTTCTCTAGTCTGTCGGTATCCTATTAATTAATTTCTCAATGTTAAGCTGTCCTAGTATTTTTGAGACAAAGACATATCAAGTATATTTAAAACAAGGGGAGATAATGATGATATTAGTAAATGACCACACATGAGAAAACGAGGTAAATTTAAAGGTTCTTCAATTAATCATTGTACTTATATTAGAAACAAGTATGCTTTGGGCTTAAAACAGTAATCTTTAATGTAAACTTATTTGGGGATTAATTCATTTAATGTAACTACCTGCAGAATGATTCTACACATGGATGTGGTCAATCTCACTTAGCCAAGGAATCCTTGACATTTGCTAGGGGACTGCACAGGCTCAGATCACATATTCAGAGATGTTATTGCTGGAGGGGATCTTCAAGATCTTCTTGCTCCACCTCTCAGTTTATCAGTGAGAAAAATTATCCAGGGAAGGGAAGTGACTAAGGTGACAAAGAGAGGGTAGTTAATGTACTAGCATAAGAACTTAAACTTCATGATCCTGAATTCATTGTTTATTTCACTGTCAAGTTGGTTTAAACATTGCTAACATGCTTCTTTTATTATTTAAGTGAACCATTAAGTTAATTCCATCTTGGTTTTTGTATAATAAAAAGTAATAAAATATTTTATTAAATATTCAAATAATTTTACATTCATCCTCATTGCATGCAAGCCTTAGCTTGCTCATATGGTTTCATGAGGTGGCAAATCAGGAAACTTTTTGGGTCTCTGAAGATAGTCTGAGTGACAGACTCCTTGCAGTTTGTATATACCAAGAATAGAGGACTGTTTTTCCAGGGGTGATTTTTATAAAGGACTGTACTTCATAGATTAAGCTACATATCAGTTACCACTGTTTTCTTTTCCAAATAAAAAACTCAGGTGATATCTGCAAATGGTTCTATTGTAAATATTAGAGAACATGCTGCATAAAACAGATTAGGGAAAACTATAGAAGGGCGGGGATGTTCGAAGTGTTGATTTTGCCCTTGAATTATAACAAGTCTGTGGTGGGGAGGATTGTGTTGATTTTCTGTGAGCAGATGGTCCTATTATTGGAATATTTCTACAAAAAATAAACTGCATTTTATTCTGTGAACATGTGCCCTCCCAGAGTAATACTACCAGCATCTTTGTGAAATGCCACTGTCATTAAAAGGATAAGTATATCCTCTTTTGGTTGGGGCAAGGTGACAATAATGACAGTATGTAAAATTGGCATTTCTTTCAGCTTAATAAAAACTTCAATTTTTTTGTCATAAGTTGCGATCAAATAACAATTAGGCAAATGAGTGTATTGTGATAGAGATAGCCAGTTATGGAAAACTGTAATGGAGATTAAATAGCAGGGAGTTTTGTTTAAATCACTCAGTAGGAAAAAAAACTTATGCAAACCTGTACATTTCTAATTTGAAAAATTCTGTGCTATAACTCAATTGCTAGAATATTTCTTTTTTTCTCCCTAGTCTGCTCTTTCTAGTATGGCATAGACAGGAATTACTCCTTGGAAGTATTTGAGTACTTTTCCTGCAATGTGGTATTTATTCTTTGATATAGTCTCTAATGGGAATCTCTTTCTCTTTGAAATTGGTTCTGAAAAAGAGATACTTTTGGTATACATGATATAAACAATTGATGTCAAGGGCAGCAGTCATGGTTCTTACTCTTCCAATTATTAGGGTGAACAAGAAATGATGCTTATGGCCTGGGGATATAGCTCAGTTGGTAGAGTGTTTGCCTCGCAAGCACAAGGCCCTGGGTTCAATCCCCAGCACCACCAACAAAAAAAAAAAAAAAAAAAAAAAAAAAAAAGAAAAGAAATGATGCTTTATCTTGTATGCATGGGAAACACCAATGTTCCCTGCTCCCTGCTTCATGGCCAGAGTACTTCTAACATGAGTAGCACATACAACTCAAGAGAGTTGCTTTTTAAAAAGCAAATTTTCTTCAGTGAATTTGTCAAACTATTAACATGTTGTATTTGGCTAAGATGCTAGCAATTTTCTTCTCAGTATCTTCCTGTTTGATATAATTCAAGCTCATATTTAAAATATGGCTATATGAGAGGAATTATAATATTCCACACTTGTGACGATTTTGGACACTTTTTTTAAAAGTTTGAATATTTTTTTACATTCCAAGCCTTTGTTTATAGAGTTATGAAACAAAGTATGAGCTACAGAATGAGCAGCTACACAAAGCTATACATAGGTTATGATTGTCTGTGGGGATGCAGTTGATGTAGAGAGGATGGTCATCTGTTGAGAATGTGAGAGCTGGTGGCACTTGTGATACAGGAAAGACATTGTAGAAAGTGAAAAAGAGGAAATTAGAGGCTATTGGGTATTACTCAGAGTAATGCTGAGAAATAGCAGGGTGGGGGCAGTCAGGCTTGGAAATATCTCTTGAAATGAAAACAGTTAGTATAACATCTTCTCCTTGCAGGACTCAACCCCAGATTCTCCTTTCACTATGTCATTGTTAGAAAAAATGGGGGATTGTGTGTTTTTCCCTTACGAAGGAAATGTATTAAGAAAGAATTAGACCTCCTTTATTCAAATCTATTGCTATATTTTCAGGAGTAAGGATGATGAATTGGTTGGCAATTTGTTTTTGTAGCTGATTGAGGACCCTTGAGAAGTTGATGAGTTGTTGGGAACAGGTCTGAGGTGGAGCATGCTGGCAGACTTCTTTCCTGAAGTCCATGCTATTCCAGGCTGGGAAAGGAATGGCAACCCACATGGCTGGCTTTAAATTCCACTGGAGCTGGCATGCTCCTCCCTCTTGTCACCAGCTCTGCCATGTGGTGGTTGCCTTGAGTAGCTGTGTTCATTCTGAAAATAAAGTCTTTACTCAAAACACTTTTGAAAACTCTATCTTGTTACTTCAAGTTGCTTTGTCTCTTTGGCCTCAGTTTCTACATCTGCAAAGTAAAAATAAAAATGCCTACTTTTACTCCAAAACCTGTATGAAGTTAAATGGGAAATATTTTAGGAACTGTTCAGTGTCATGTTGGTGTTATTAATTAACAAATCATTTCAGAATGGACACTTTTACTTTGTGGTCACTAACCACATTTTAGTTAAAAATAGGTTATACATAAACTTGTCTTCAAATTACTTTTTCTAGAGATTAATGCTTTACCTGAGGTGCTTGTGGTAAAGATTTTCTCCCACTTGTAGGCTCTCTTTTCACATTATTGATTGCTTCTTTTGCTGAGAAGAAGCTTTTTGGTTTGAATCCATCCCATTTATTGATTCTTGATTTAACCTATTATACTTTAGCAGTCTTGTTAAGGAAGTCAAATCCTAGGCCAATGTAGTGAAGATTTGGGCCAACTTTTTCTTCTAGTAGTTGCAGGGTCTCTGTGATAATGCCTAAGTCGTTGATTCACTGTGAGTTGAGTTTTGTGCAGGGTGAGAGATAAAGGTTCAATTTCATTTTGTTCCATGTGGCTTTCCAGTTTTCTCAGCACCATTTCTTGAAAGGACTATCTTTTCTCCAGTGAATGTTTTTGGTGCCTTTGTCTAATATGAGATAACTGTATTTATGTGGGTTTGTCTCTGTGTCTTCTGTTCTGTACCATTGGTCTACATGTTTGTTTTGGTGCCAGTACCATGCTGTTTTTATTATTCTAGCTCTATAAAACAGTTTGAGGTTTGGTATTTTGATGCCTCCTGCTTCACTTTTCTTTATAAGGATTTCTTCGGCTATTCTGGGACTCTTATTTTTCCAAATGAATTTCATAATTGCTTTTTCTATTTCTATGAAGAATGTTATTGGGATTTTAAAATGAATTGTATTAAATTTGTAAAACACTTTTGGTAGTATGGTTATTTTGACAATATTAATTCTGCCTATCCAGGAACATGGGAGTTCTTTCTATCTTCTAAGGTGGTCTTCAATTTCTTTCTTTAGTGTTCTGTAGTTTTCATTGTAGGGGTCTTTTGCCTCTTTTGTTAGATTGATTCTCAAGTATTTTACTTTTTTGAAGAGATTGTAAATGGGGTAGTTTTATTTTTCTTTTAGTGGATTCATTTCTGACATATAGGAATATGTTTGATTTATGGGGATTGATTTTATATCCTGTTACTTTGCTGAATTCATTTATTAGTTCTAGAAGTTTTTGGTGGAAAGTTTTGGATCTTCTAGATATAGAATCATGTCATCAGCAAACTGATAGTTTGAGTTCTTCTTTACCTATTTGTATACCTTTAATTTCTTTCTTCTAGTTGCTCTGGCTACAATTTCAAGGACAATGTTGAATAAAAGTGATGAAAGAGGGCATCCTTGTTTTGTTCCACGTTTTAGAGGGAATGCTTTCAATTTTTCTCCTTTAGAATTATGTTATTGCATGCACCTCATATAAAGCATTAATCTCTAGGATATATAAAGAACTCAAAAACACCAAAATATCAAATAACCCAATCAATAAATGGGCTAAGGAACTGAACACTTTGTAGAAGAAAATATACAATCAATCAACAAATATATGAAAAAATGTTCAACATCTCCAGCAATTGGAGAAGTGCAAATCAAAACTAAGATTTCATCACACTCCAATCAGAATGGCAATTTTTATCAAGAATGAAAACAATAAATGTTGGTGAGAATGTGGGGAAGAAGGTACACTCATACATTGCTGATGGGAATGCAAAATGATGTAACCATTATGGAAAGCAGTAGGGAGCTTCCTCAGAAAACTTGAAATGGAAGCACCATTTAACCCATTTAATCCCACTCCTTCATTTATACCCAAAGGACTTAAAATCAACCTACTACAGTGACGTAGTCACATCAATGTTTATAGCAGCTCAACTCATAGTAGCTAAAATATGGAACCAACCTAGATGCCCTTCAAAAGATGAACGGATAAAGAAAATGTGGTATATATATATGATGCAATATTGCTCACCTTTAAAGAAGAATGAAATTATGGCATATGAAATTATGGCTGGTAAATGGATGGAGTTAGAGAATATCATGCTAAGTGAAATAGGCCAAACCTAAAAAAACAAAGGCCAAATGTTTTCTCGGATATGTGGATGCTAATTCACAATAAGGAGGGTGACATAGGGAAAAATAGAGTTACTTTATACTAGGTAGAGTGGAGTGAAGGGAGGTGAAGGAATGACAGTAGAGTGAAACAGACATTTTGCTTTATGTGCATATATGACTGTATGACTGATGATCCTACAATATATATAATCAGAAAAATGAGAAATTACCCTACATTTATGTGTGTTCTATCAAAATGTATAAATGCATTCTACTGTCATGTACAACTAATTAGAACAAATAAAAATTACTTTTTCTATAATCCAAAATTCAAATGTTTGAGTGTGGGTGTGTATGGTACTGTGGGTTGAATCCAGGGCCTCATGCATGCTAGGCAGGTATTCTACTACTAAACTACATCCCCATCCCCTTTGATTTTAGGTTTTGAGAAAGGGTCTTGCTAAACTGCCCAGGCTGTGCTTTAACTTGTGATCCTCCTGCCTCAGTCTGAGTAGATGGGGTTATGGGTATGCATCACCATGCCCAGCTCAAAAATAAAATTGTATTTCAAAGTATCCAGATATTAAAGAGAGTGTCAACAGTTTCATAGAAAATTGACCCTCTCTGTAATCTCATATTAGGTCCTTTTCTAAAGATGAAACCTCTTGAGAGCATTTTATGAAAGACAAATGAACTTTCATTTCTTTGTTTCTCTCCTCCTTCAGGAAGTCACCAAAGCAGTACAGCCTCTCTTACTGGGAAGAATCATAGCTTCTTATGATCCAGATAACAAGGCGGAACGCTCCATCGCGATTTACCTAGCCATAGGCTTATGCTTGCTCTTTATCATGAGGACATTGCTCCTGCACCCAGCCATTTTTGGCCTTCATCACATTGGAATGCAGATGAGAATTGCTATGTTTAGCCTGATTTATAAGAAGGTAATAGTTTCTTGTACAGTCCCCAGAGTACATTCATTCTCCTGAGCATGTCTTAAATGCCACAACTTAGGTAGTGAGTTGATACAAATAAGGGATAAATGCTGAAATTAATTTCATATGCCTGTGAAATAAATAACAGGAAAAAGTAATGTTTTTAATTTTCTTTGATAATTCAATTACTTCAACTGATATCTATTAAGCACCCTTTGTAACCTGCCTGTATTGTAGGTTTCATTTTTAGTCAAGTTGTTTATGTTTTTGGAATTTTTTCCCCGCAGCTGGGAATTGAACCCAATGCCTTGCACATGCTAGGCAAGTGCTCTGCCATTGAGCTACATCCCTCCCTATCAATATTTTTGGAATCTGCTTCCTTGCTAAAATGGCACATAGTTTGCATAAAAGTCAATGACAAAATATCATTTGATGGTGAAATGCTATCTGCCTGTCTTTGTGTTTACTAACAAGAGTATAGTGTGTTATCATTATTGATAACCCAATCAGTGAGTAACCCAATCAGTGGTCATCAGTGGTGACCCGGTTACAAGTGGTAGTATTTATCCACTACCTTATTTTGAGTTGGTTGGATCTTTGTCATCTTGTGAATCTGCAACTTTAAAGTTTTTAAAACAGCACATGTATTGAAATCATAAGAACTTATCTGCTTTTCTGCATATATGGTCCAGACAAGAGTCCAAGTTGTTAAGGCATGATTTAGGTGAATTCAAATGAACACTTAGCTATCTCCCAAACACAATTGAAGGTCATTTCAATGGTATATGCTTTCATCAATCTGATGCAATCTGCTTGGTTCTACCAAGTCATTAAAGAAAGTTGTGTTGATCGAATCATTTGGATATTGCTTTCTTCTTCTCTTTTTTTCTTCCCCCAATATAAAAACTTTACAAAGTTCGCTTATAAGGGGTATGGATCTGGAATTCACCGCCAGCGAACAACCCTTAACACATGCATAATACACATACAAGGTCAACTGTGCTGTAAAACCTTGATAACCATACTTTATTGTTCAAAACAGCCTTTTATGGAGAACAGAGGAAAAAAACCAGAGTCAATAGTTTAATGGAGTCACCTTAGCTGCAATCTCATCAGTTCACAAGTCCCAGAGAAACATGGGAGACAAAAAAATAAAATTTTTATTTTGATTTAGAAATTTTGCGTGACTCAAAAAATTATTAGGTATTATTTGAAATTTAGTACCTATGTAACTTGCTATCAAAGAAATTTGAATTTAATAATATTTTTAAAAAGTACTTATTATCATAATGATAATAGCTAATGATGTGCACAATAAGCTTCTAAGTGATTGAGGGATATGATCTCATTTGATCGATCCCATATCTCCAAATGGCATGTACTATTATCCCTATTTTATGGATAAGGAAACAAAGACCTAGAAGCATTGAGTGTTATTCAAAAACTGCTTCCAAATTTCAAGAAGGGTAAATTACTTTGTCTGAAGTGGAAGGGTTTCAACGTAAGGGAAATGAAATGAAATAAGTACTGAAATATAGTCAAGGAGAAAAAGATAAGCAAGGTCAAATAAAGAGCAAGGCTAGTTTGCAAACACATCTTCAGGTAACATTTAATGAAATAAAGTAATATATGTGCTTCAGACTCAAAATGCATGAAGGAAAAGTTAGAGGCTATTGTATTTATTTCTTTCTCAATGTTGAACACCCATGTTCTTAAGCAGTTTACTTTATCTTGCTAGTTAGTTATTGGCCTTCATTGGCATCATCACCAAAGAATGTGATTTCATCTCTGTGTGACTCTGATTTAGTCCCTAAAGTAAGCCTTCTTTTGACTCTTCCCAGGTCTCACTGTTACCTGTAGCCAATCTATTCATCCTTACAGCAGGGACATGTAGGACCCTTTCTACAATATTTCTAATTTTGTACTAGAGCCTTTTGTTACTTGAAATAATGAATGTAAATGCAAACAAAATTGAGTTTTGCCTCTGAATTTAAAGAAAGCAGAAATAACTAGATGGACGAATATTCACTTACTGTGCACAAAGCTCAGTGGTTTGCCCTGTGCCGAACTCAAGTTCACCTGAGACCAAGTCTGCTACCAAGCCATACGTAATCCATCTTAGTGGATCCCTGCCTGCAGGATTGCTATGATAATGTGTCAGAATTAACTTCCTTGATTCTTTAAGACACTATCCATTATTTCAGATGTGTCTTGAGAAAATCTTTTCAGATTGTCTAACCAGAAGTATGAAACTTTCTCTTAACCTCTGAGTTTTTACTTTCCTTATCTAACTTATCAAATCATACTTAGTTAATTATGTGGAAGGTTGCTTTGAGACAAGACTTATGTTTTAGTAAATTTTAATTCCCAAGGCATCTAGTATAGTGATTTGCATCTACTAAATGCTCAATAAATATGTGATGACTTCAATTGAAAGAAATATTAGATAGGTGCTTTCCAGTCAAAGCCATCGAAAAGCAAATCAATTCTTATTAAATTTTGCAGGCAAAGTAGTACTGTGATCTTTTTTCTTTTTACCATGCTCTTTCATGATTAGAATCAATTTATCTATCTAGAAATTTTAATTATTTAGCTTGTACTTAATAAGTGAAAAATAATTTATCTATTTAAATATTTTTCACATACCACTGCATTTTTCTTTATAAAATTTAAAGATTTTTATATTTTTAATATGATCTTTCACAAAATATTTAATAATTCAGTTATCATAATTACTTTTATTGACCTTAATAGTAGTTTTATTCAAGAGTTCGTATAAGACTTCATAAAAGATTTAAGGTCAAGTTTTTAATTTCAAGTTTCATTGCCTTAGATTTCATTTTGGATGGATTGTACAGAGGAAAATGAGGAGTGGGTAGGGGGCAGGGAAGGAAAGAGAATGAGATGAACATCTATACCCTATGTATATGTATAAATATGCAAATTGTATGATTCTACTTTGTGTACACCCAGAAAAATGATAGTTGTACTCCGTTTGTGTACAATGAACTAAAATAAAAAATTTAATTAAAAAAACAAAAAAAGAAACAAAACAAAACTCAAAAGCCCACATTATGTAGATGAATATTGAAATACAATATCATAGATGGATATTTAAATACAATATCATTCCTACTGTGAAAGAGAAAAAAATAGTTACTGCTGTCTATACACTAGAAGACAAATAGATGTATGTCTAGATCAGTATAATATTTGCTGTTAAGAGATATATTTATAAATCTGAGATCCAAAGCTAGATAAAAAAAATAAATAAATTTCATTATCTTTACTTAAAACCGCAAGCACATAGCCTGATTCCTCAGCTTTATTATGTTACTTATAAACGTATTTGTCTTTTATTTGTTGATATTATCTAACTTCCCATTTTTCTTTTAGACTTTAAAGCTGTCAAGCCGTGTTCTGGATAAAATAAGTATTGGGCAGCTTGTTAGTCTCCTTTCCAACAACCTGAACAAATTTGATGAAGTACGTACCTGGTGATTAAATCTTTTATGTGATATGTTAGAAATCATACAACCCCAAAGATGGAGCTTTCCTGTGTGAGATAACAGTAATAAGTAGTTAAGTCTTTTCATTCCTACTTTGGCTATTTCTGGAAACTCAGAAAGCTAAATTGTGTAGCAGAGTGCCATTCTGAGGTCTGGTGGCACTGTCCAAGTCAAAGTCACCTCGGGTTGCTCTTAGTTAAGATTTTTCAAAACTTAATCCTTGTCAGACCTTGCTTCCTTTTAATACTTTAAATTCATTATTTACTTTGGCTAAATATGAACTCTGAGCAACTGTTGTTCTGCACTGTCTTATGTGACAAATAAATTCAAGGTCCTTGAGGACAGATAATGTGTTTTATTTACCTTTGCATTTCCAGTACTTACCTTAGCACTGGACCCACACCAAATGCTAAAAAAATTATGCTGAATTGAGCATATATTTTTTCTGAGTGTCAGGTAATGGAGTTGTGCATTTGTGTGTGGATTTGTGTGTGGAGTCACTTCTCTCATGTTCTATGATGGTTTTTGCTTTATCCAAAAAGAGATGTTATTAAATAAATTGTGGACATCATACTTAAGATACCCAATCTCAATTCCTTTGAATAAAAACATAGGTAAAAATGCAATGACTTGAATTTTGTTCTCGGGAAAAGCCAGTCTCTGTGTAGAATGTTTGAGCTCATTGCTATGTGTTCGTGAAATGGACACCTAAATATTAATGTGCTAAGGACCGTGAAGTGTTTGATTACATAAGTTCTGAGTGCTCATTTTGTTTCATATAGAATTATTCATTTGTTTGATTCTGGGGGTGGAGGATAATATGCCACTTGTTTTTCCTGTGTTTTTGTTTTCCAGGGACTTGCCCTGGCACATTTCGTGTGGATTGCTCCTTTGCAAGTGACTCTCCTAATGGGGCTGCTCTGGGACTTGTTGCAGGCCTCTGCCTTCTGTGGCCTTGCCTTCCTGATAGTCCTAGCCCTTGTCCAAGCTGGGTTAGGGAGAATGATGATGAAGTACAGGTAACAATCTATTGTCATAGCTTGAGAGGGTTTAAATTAGGTTTTCAAAAGGTCCATTCTAATAAAACCAAGGCTTCTCTATACACTGAATTATAAGGTGTAGCTAAGAAGGAATTATTTAAGTGGTGTAAATAACACTTCCTATACCACTGGGATATTTCTTTCCTTGCCAGTCCATAGAATTTCTTTATAAAAATGTTATGATTCAGTGCTTTTTTATAATTCATAAGGTTTAGGTAAAAGGTAATATGGCATTTGAATAAATTGGAGGGAACACATAAATTTTGTGTAGTTTATTTACTTTTCCTACTCTGGTTCATAGATCATATTAAGGCCTTAATTGCTTTTTATTACAGAAAAAATCAGGATATCAGTCACTGCTTATGTTAGAGCAATTCTAGAACTTGTCAGCTACAGAATGGAATAAACTATATAAATTTTGGAGTCATGTAGGTCTTTGCTTGAATCTCAGACTGTACTCTTGTTTTTTTAATCTGGTTTTTAAAAAATGAAGATAAACACTTCTCATAGACTTCATAAGGCTGAGGGATAGTGTATGGAATGCATTTAATACAGTGACTCCCTTCTAAGAGGCATTTACTAAATGGTAGCTATTATTTCTGTGGCTTTTCTTAAAAGTTTGAATAGTTTAAGTGGTAATTTGACTTGCCTTTTTTTTTTGAACTTTATTGATTGATTGACTTACAGAGATCAGAGAGCTGGAAAGATCAATGAAAGACTTGTGATCACCTCAGAAATGATTGAAAATATCCAATCTGTGAAGGCATACTGCTGGGAAGAAGCAATAGAAAAGATGATTGAAAACCTGAGACAGTAAGTTGATGTGATAATCACAATATTGCTAATAACTTTATCCTTAATATTTTAAAAATGAGTCTATCCCATTTGACTTCTACCTTATATTTGAAGTTTCTGACAAACATTATATTGAGGGATATCAACATTTGCGCATGAGTTGCATAAAGTTATTTTAATGTACTATAGTTTTACATTGTTGATTCAGCATTTTATTTTGCACTACAAGGATATTTATACCTTATGAAAGAATCTCCTATATACAATTCCATATTGAGTAAATGATTCTTTATTATGACATTTTACTTACTTTATGTGTTATAATAACAAAGTAATGAAAAAACCCTCTATTTGGGAAAATTATATTTATTCTTCCTTAATTTAGGAAAAATGACTCAGGGTAATGTCCATAAGTTTTGTTCCTATAAACTGTCCACTTGAGGCAAAGTCAGTTCAATTAATGAGAACTACCTCCTGAGATAGAATCAGTACTTGACTTCCATGTCTAGTCTTCCTTGATCTTAAATAACTTTTCACAGATTAGTAAAGAATATATCTAGCAAACAACAACAACAACAACAAAGTACAGCCCAGACTGAGATATAATTACTGAAATAATTTTGAGCAAAATATGAACTAAACACCATTTTCCTTTAGCTGAGTTCTATGTTCTACAAACTGTTATCAAAAAAAGGTCCTAGGAGACTTAGTGGTGGTTGATAATACTACTGGATACAAGTAATTTCAAGATGTATGTCACATGACAGTTTCACAGGGAAAAATATGCTAAAAAGAAGAGTACCCTTTTGGAGGGCATGAATATGGATTATTAGGATTTCAGGCTGCTGAGTCCAGTAAACAATGGTAACTGAGCTGCAGGTGTGTGATTGGAACAACAAATGAAATGCTGAAATGTAAAGTTCTTTGCCATGTAAATAGAAAGAGTAAAAGTGTATTTATTTCCCAAACATTATTGGTCACCTGATTTTATTTTGTCTTTCAAGACAAATCCAGGAAAAGAATTGCATTTTCTTTCCAGAAATATCCTTAAAGATCTTGGGGGAATTTTTCAGTTGATAGAAGTTGTTCTTCTCATTAACAAGTGAGTGCTGCGTTATACTATGCCCATCAACGCAGGCATGGCCAGGGTGATAGGAGGTTATCAGAGAACCTGATTTTCTTAGCCCTAATGATAAACTCATGGCCAGGTCATTCTTGGGCTGACGTTTCTTGACATTTTTTTTTTCCTCCTTCCTCAAAAATGAAATCCATCCCTTCTACTCCATATTCCTGTTTGACCAATTCTAATAGCAAGTGTCTGGTTGTAACTTGTGTAATCCAGCATGAAATTGTTACCTGAAAAGGCTGGAAAGTACTGACGTAAATATGGGAAAGCAAGAATTGCTTCTACTCAAGAGAGCAAATACAATGTTCTGAAAGAGATCGACAAGATGCACTTCAAAGGAGTGATTACCCTAGCCTGAGCCACTGGAGAACTGGGCAAAAGGCTATGTAAAGCTCCTTGAAAATCTACTCTTTATTGCTCTTTGGTAATAAAGTCACTTTCAATTTTTTATAAGGACCTGAAAAAATATTTTTATGACTCATAAAGTGTTAGTGATTTTATTATGGTGAGTACTGCTTTCTGGATGAGTTGTATTAGTTTTCTTGGATCCATTATTCTTTTCCTGTTTGATGTCTTCTTCCTATTTTCCTCAACTGTTTCTAATATATTTTGATAAGTTGCATAACTTTGTTAACGTTGTAAACAGTATTTTCTGTCATTTTATAAATATCAACATAGTTCATGTGAATATTTTTCCTATTAAGAGAAAGGACACATACTTTAGATTCTAGCATTAGACCCTCTGCTGTACTGTCTTTAATTTTGATGAATCCACAAGGAAGGTATGTTTCCCTTTAGATGTAGAATCTATAAAACTAGAAGGAAGAGTGACTTGTTTAAGGTGGAATAGATATAATTGGCAGAGCCAGGATTCAGACCCAGGTGAGATCCCAAAATCATAGTCCATCTTCAAAGTCTAATTATTGAAGTAGTAAGTATTGTGCTTCATTCGACTGAATGCAATCTACATGGGACACATAGAACTCCACTTTCTTCATTGATATGCTCAGGTTTACATTTCCTTTAAGACAAAAAATAAAAATAAAAACCCTAAAATAATTCTCTCTGAATTCTATCAACTTAATGAGAATTGCTTTGCTGGATTATACAAGTCTGTGGATCTTGCACCAAATGTCTGTTCCCTCCTCTGCTTTGCCACAGCACAGTTATTGCTCCCTCCCACCAGAGCTCTCTATTTCTCTATAGTGCTTTTTGACTATACAAGGACTGGATGGGGAGAATCACAAGCAATTGCAATTTTTATGGCTGCTGGAAGAGTGGAACTGAGGTTGAGGGCTACATTGTCCTCTGTTCTTCGCAGCCTCTTCACTCTCTGCTTTATGCCTGTTGGAGCATTTAAGCCTCATATATGTGTTAAAGTAGCTCTCACTTGCAGTTCAGATTAGGGGACTGATAATAATGCAATATGAATGCAAATAATTATTACACTGGAAGAGAGAGAGAGGATACAGTGTCTATTCCCATAATTTTTCAAGAACCCTCTGCAACAGAATCACTTGGCTTCTTTTTTTAAAACACAGATCGGAAAACTTAGTGCAGATCACTTAATCAATATCCATGAATATGGGCCTAAGGATGCCATTTTACCAGCTTTTTGGGTGATTTTTACCTATGCTAATGTTTGAGAACCATTCCTCTGTCATATAAATAAATAAATAAACATACATTTAACATACATATATATGCATATGTGTATTTTCATTGTTTCTCACAAGCAAGCTGCAATTTCTAAAATATTAAGACTCCCATTAGGTAATCACACAATTGTGTTTTTCTTTGATAAATCTTGAAACATTTTCCTCAATTATTTAAAATAAGAACCAACAAAAAATTGTCAGATCATAAATCTCACAAGTTAATAATGAAGTGAATAAAGATACAATAATAACATAATAATTAAATTACTCATATAATTTAAAAATAACATTTATAAGGTATTTACTGGTATATTCATTACTATCCCTTTTTCAGATAAGGTGGTCAGAGAGATTTAATAACTTGCCCAAGTACACACAGCTCATAGGGTAGAGCCAGGATCCAAGCATGGCAGGAAGAATCTAGACCCCATGTTCAGATTTTACATTCCACGTAGCCTGATATTTGAAAAATAAAATAACATCCCGAATCTCATTATTATTTTATAGGACAGAACTGAAACTGACCCGGAAGGCAGCCTATGTGAGATACTTCAATAGCTCAGCCTTTTTCTTCTCAGGATTCTTTGTGGTATCTTTGTCTGTGCTTCCCTATGCACTTATCAATGGAATCATCCTTCGAAAAATATTCACAACCATCTCATTCTGCATTGTTCTGCGCATGGCAGTCACACGGCAATTCCCTTGGGCAGTACAAACATGGTATGACTCGCTTGGAGCAATAAACAAAATACAGGTAATTTATCATAACTGTGTATCATACAGTGTGATTTTGAAACATTTCAGGATTTTTCTAGTGAGTAAACTTTCTAGAGATAAATGTTTGGTCTTGGACCTATGTAATGCATATTATTTCTTCTCTTGACATATATGTCAAGAGAATAATGAGCCCTTGTAGTGACGTTTAGTGAAATAAAATGAAAACCTGTGATATTCTCATAAGTCAAAGGAAGGTAATCATTTTTGTAATCTGGAGAATTTCATCCAAGTGATCAGTGAATATATCTGTTCTTAATAAACTTTATAAATGTGCAAAAAGATTGACAAATAAATTTCCTTCTCTAAGTTATAAAATTTCTAGCTAATACCAGGAATGTTCGCCTTAAACTTTTCCTGGCATTTCCAAGAACAGTGTAATGGATGAGAATGGTATTTCATGCCATGTTAATTACTTTAAAATCCCAGTAATGTTGATGTAGCTCGCAGCTGTGAAAAGTCATAAAATCTTCAGGCGATGAGACTAAATTCATAGAGAACTAATTTAAGCTTAGGTTAATAAGCAGATAAAATATTTTTTACTTTTATATTTATTTAACCCATGAAATAAATCTTTATGACAGAAATAGAAGTGCATGGTGAAGGGTGAACTCCACTTTTAGGTAGTGCTACCATTATTTAATGCAGGTCAGAGGTTGCAAATGGTGGCCCATTGGACCTAATTTTGGCTCTTAGACCTATTTAGTTGGACTTTGCATTATTAAAATTTGAACTAGCTCTCAGCAATTAGAAATTGGGAAATGCCTCTTTGTCTGTCTCTCATGTGTACATGTATCCCACTCCCCTACAACAGTCATGTTCAGCCTCTTATTGAAGACTGAAAATTTTGTGATCTGAGTCCTCATTCCTCACAAGATATGGCAACTGGCCCCTCATAGAGCACCTACCTAGTCATCACAATCTCTGTCAGTTCCTTTCTGATTTATCACCTGTCTGATGCCTAAGAGTGAGTTTGAGAGCTGTGATAAATGGATCTGGAAAATAAAACTGGGAGAAAATGAGTGAAATCAAAAGAGAAAAAGAGAGGAAAACAGGGGAAGGGGAAGAAACTAGGCAAGGACCAGATATTTTCATGACTCAAGTGTGAAGGCTTCAGGATCTAGGGAGTTAAGCCCTCCTCATGCTTGGCCTCCTTATTGGTTTGGAGTTTCCAATAGAACCCTTCTTTTAACTCTTTAAAGTTTAAATTCTTTAAGGTTTGCTATCTTAAAACCAGTTACATCAAATCTTTACACCTTTACTTAACCCAGAGAAATGATGCTAACACTCCCTCTCATAAGGGTGTTGTAAAGACACAGATATTTGTTTTGCTCTGTCCTGTTGTTGAACAAAGGCACAAAGGTGGGTAATTCAGGGTTGCTTTATAAATTTATAACTAAAATAAACATGTAATAGTATAATCAAGAATTAACTGTATGTTAAAATATAAGTATAAAGACAGTTGCATAAAATGTCAAATATTTAAAGAGAATTCTGGTGCTTTAAGTTTAGTACACCGTTATAAAATTGATTTTATTAAGAAATATTTTTTAATTTAATTGCTAAATCAATGTATAAGGTGCAGCACAATTAGAGTGTAATATAAATATAATAACTACACTATGTTTTTGCTCTCTTTCATAAATAGGATTTCTTACAAAAGCAAGAGTATAAGACATTGGAATATAACTTAACAACTACAGAAGTAGTGATGGAGAATGTAACCGCCTTCTGGGAGGAGGTAAGAATTCTTAAAAATCATTTTCTCTAGAAAAAACTCTAAACATGAGGTTTGTCTTTGAGAGTCTACACTTCATCCTGATGGAAAGTAAGGTCACAATGATGATGTAATTGATAGAACTGAAAGGAGGGACCACTTCACTTATTTTATAAAGTAAGAAGCAGAAACCCAGGAATATTAGATGCAGTAGAAAAACCTCTTTATTTCTTTTTAAGCCATGTGATGTGTTTCACCTAAGAATAGGAACTTACACAAAGATCAAAGGCTTTGAGGCCGTGTTTGAATCCTGGCTCTGCCATTTACTTCCATGTAATCTAAATCATATTACTTTAACTTTGAGAAGCCTCTGGTTCTCTGTTTGTAAAATGAAGAATGTTAATACTTACCTTGACAATTTGTTGTGAAAGGCACACTGAGATGATTTATGTGAAGTATTTGTTAGATAAACAGGCATGTATTGGTTCCTCAATGAACATTAACTTCTCTAATCTCAAGTTGTAGTCCAATGTATTTATACATACCAGTTGACAAAAAGAAGCAGGAGAGTCATACCATTTTTTAAACTATTTTGATTTATTTTATTCACTGTAAAAATTCTCTCATATTTCTCAGAAAAAATACAATTTTAGCATCTAAGAAACAATATTTGATTACTGAGACCATCTATTGAATTCTTATTTCTTTATGACATATCCGTTGAGAAAAGTAGGAATTATATAACTGATGTCCTATTTCTAAGTCTCCCACAATATTGTAAATTTTTCATTGGGGTACATTTTAGTTCATGTGGGTAAGAGAATAATTCTTTATCTGCCTAGCAAAATTGTTTTGTGGAAAAGAATGTTACTCAGATTTATTTTAGTTCTTCACATTTAGGAATTTCAAATGCCCTTCTAAACATGAAAGAAAAATATAAAGTTTCACATTTTCCCTACTTGTTTCTGATTTTTGTTTTCCTACTCTGGTCTAAAAGTCCTCCATTCCTTTGTTTCTCCATCTAATAAAAGAAGTAGCATGCTTGAGCCCTCACTCTGTGCTAGGCATCAGGATAAGCACTTTATATGTTTTGCCTCCTTTAATTTTTTTTTTGTTAATTAGCATTCCATTACTGTGAGGAAATACCCAAGATAATCAACTTAGAAGCAAGGTTTATTCTGGCTCCCAATTTCAGAGGTTGCAGTCCATGGTTGGTTGACCCATTGCTTTTGGGACTGTGGTGAGGCAGTACTTCGTGGTGGGAACAAATGGCAGAGAATTGTTCACCTCTAGGCAACTGGGAAACAGAAAGAGAGGTAGAGACCCAGGTCCCAATATCCCCTTGAAGGGCATACTCCAAATATCCTAATTTCCTCCAACCAAGTCCTACCTCTTAAAGGTTCAACATCTTCCCAGTGGTATCACAGTCTGGGAACCAAGCCTTTAACACTCAGGCCTTGGAGGGGGATGAAGGAGGGACATAAGGTCCAAACTAAAGCACGTTATAACATTCCTGTGACCTAAATAATATAAATATTTCCAGTTCACTGATAAGAAAATGGAGACTGGAAAGTTAAAGGTCTTGCCTCAACTTACACAACTGACAAGGGCTGAAACTAGATTTTGGACCCAAATGTCAGTCTAGAACTCTTTCACTGAGTCATTGTTTTCCATCTGGCTGTCTCTTTCCCTCCAGTTTTTGTCACCTGTCAAGCCCCTGACACTCTTTGGTGGCATTTCTTAGGATGCTGGTGCTTGTTAAGTCTCTGCCATCAAGCCTGAGACTTCGACATCCACGTGGATGATCCTCTCAATACTATCCTTAGAAATTATATGACTTCCTCAAAAACTTTCTCTCTTCAACATATCCTGAACTTTATTTATGTTCTGATTTATGCAGCTTTAGAAATGTCATATTCTGAAATCTGATTCTCAGCCCAAAATTCCCAACCCTTTGACTCTGTCAGTCTCTTAAGCCTACCTTTATGGCCTTTCAGTTTCATCAAGATTATGTTTATTCTAGTTCTCCCTTTGGACGCCTCTTGGCTTATCCTCTGTTTATTCTAAGACCAATCATTTTCGTGCTCCCACATACACTCTCAATTCCCTTTTTTTTTTCTGATTTTTTAAAATGCAAAACACTCACTTTATCAGCTTTGGAGAAGGATATATAATCTGGGAAAATCATGTACTGTAATCATCTGCAAGTTTTATACATTTATTGTTTCAACCTCAATTGGACCTATAACCCTTCTTAGAAAAGTCTTTAGTTAATTTCCCTAAAAGCTATTCTAGAATTTTACCACTTTTCTGAAACCTCCAACCTCTCTCAAGATGCACCCAATCTGAGTCAATGGCCTTTCCTTCTAAAATACATAGAGAAAAGAGACCATTGTCATGTATGAATGCTTCCAACTTCTCTCTTAAATCTCATAATTATCTTTTCCTCCTTATTTTTGGTCTGAGAGTGATATGTGCTTCCTTCTGCTCTTGTCTGAACTATTATATCTTCCTTCAGCTTCTCAGAAGACCTGCAATTAATCTCTTTAGAAGTTTCAACATCTTTTCTCATCTGACTCCTCACATTTAAATATTTTCAGTTAAAACACTTTTCCCTTGAGTTTTGCTCTTCCAACCTCATTTCCCAACCTTATCACTTTTCTTCCCTTTGCTGTCAAACCTGTTCTAACTGCCTCACTGTGGACTTCTCCCCACTGCAATCTGGATTGTGCTCTCACTGGTCTGTTACAACTGTTCTTTTCTTCTGGAATTTATGACTTAATTTTGCTTTAGTGAGCCACTCTATTCACATTATTCTAGCCTAAGATCATGACATTTAAGTCTGCCCTGCCTGTCACCTCAGTGGTGAGGGGCCACTGGTGCCCCACCCCAACAAACAACTTCAGGCATTTCATGGTCTCCATAGGTGACCTCACCGAGGTTTAACTGACATCAATGTGCTGATGATGCTCAAATTCAAATCTCTTGTGTCCGGTTCTTTCCTGAATTTCATACATGTGTTTCCAAATTTCCTGAATGCTCCTCATGCACTTCACATTCACCACTCGCAAAGCTTCAGAAACCCACTTGTTCCAGTGTATTCTTCATCTCTCCTGAAGGCATCACCTGAGAGGTAAGCCTCTGATGAGTTATAGATGACTCCTCCCTCAACCCAAACCTGTGAATGGGAAAAATTTCTTTTCATGTATAAGGAAGTCAAGGCTTAGAGAGTTTGAATAGTTGGAACAAGGTTGCTCAATTAGCTAGCACACAGCTCAAATGTCAGCCTAGGCTTCTCTGACTCCAAAGCCCTTCTTTACTCATCATGCTGACACTTATTAAAGAAAAAGAAAAAAGAGGAGTGACCATTGCTTTACCGGATACAAAATGCTTTCAAAAATGTCACCTCATTTTGTGCATTCAACAACTCAGGAAACAGAAACTGTCATGGCTTCTGTCATGTCTGAGACTGCCATGGCTTGTCAGACTTTACTCGTCTAGTTGAGAAGATGAGAGAAAGGTTGGGATACAAACACAGAGTGCTGTAACCATTTCCTCCCAACTACGGGGTCTCCTAAACATAGAAAATGCTCAGTCATACTAAGCATGACTTTTAAACCAAATAAATATAAGATAAATAGTGAGATTCTGTTTTCACACACAAAACTACACACACACACACACACACACACACACACACACACGCGCAGCAAAGACAAAACCAAACTGCAAGTGTTGTGTTGATAAGGGTTCCTGAAAACTAGCACTCTCATATGTTGCTAGAGGAATATGTGGAACTATTTTTCCTTGGAAAAGACTTGGAATTTTACATACTTTTAGCCCTGGAAATTCCACTTGTGAGGATTATGCTAAACAATAAAAACAAAAATTATGTGTCTCAAGATATGCCAAAGCACATGTGTACAAGATTTATTGATTGAATTAAAAGAGAAACCATCAAATAGAGAACTGTTTATAGTTTATACTCTGTGATACTTTCCTGCAATTAGAAATTATATTGAAAAGAAGACAATGCTATCTGAAAATACTTATGATTTATGTGTCATAAAATAGGTCACAAACCTTATATATAATTTTTATGAATGTTGTGAAATTAATATGTATGCTTATAAATGTAAGTAAATACTATACTAATATTTTTAAAAAAGTAGAGGGTTATCATGTGAAATGTTAAATGTGGTTATTTCTCAGTGGTATAATGACAGGCGATTTCTCTTTTCTGCTTTGTGCTTTCCTCTGTTTTCCAAATTTCCTGAAATAAGTGTCTTTTATGATCAAAATAAGAGTCTTTAGTAACAGCAATCTTCCATTGATCCAAGTCCTTACTAGATAAAAGTCCTTCTTGTAAGCATAGCTCTCTAAAGCTTATAAACATCCTTTTTTAGTAACTCAGCCACTCACTATTCATGAGGCATATTTTCTTTTTTTAAGCCTAAATCATTGTGTGCAGATCTGTCTTCTGGGAACAACTCTAACTATTTCTTGGTCTTGCACAATTCCATTTCCATCTTTCATAGGTAGTGCATATGTCATTTACCTGGTCAAGGTTGAGTTGTTTACTCTCTCAGATGTACTCCCAAGGCACTTGTGCTTTTTAATTAGCACCACACACACTGCAATATTAATATCTATTTATGTATCATTCTCCTGTGTAGGATTTTTTAAGTGGACTGTAATGCAGAGACAGTGTTCAATAAATACCTATTAGATAAATAAATGAGTAAGAGAATAACAAACATCTTTGTCCTATTTTAAAAGACTTAACCTCCCACTCCATAAAAGCTCTGCTTTTAATTTCATGCTAACCCAGGGGGATATTAGCCACTTATATTAGAACAAGAAGCGCAGTAGTCTTTGAGCTTCACTGCTTATGTGTACCCTAAAAGAATGTTGAAAAACTATATACTTCTGATGAGTTTTTAAGTTGGCTTGCAAATGTTTCAACATAAATTTACATGGTGGCAAAGGGTGTTATTTCCTGTTTATTGTATATTTTCTAAATATGTTAAATAGATTTTTGTCAAAACTAATGTTGTACTTTCAGGGTATTCAATTTGTGGAAAATAAATTTATGAAATTATCAAGAGTTAGTTAAATACAGATAGTTAATATGTATTAAATGCTATTAAAATTTAATAATTAATCAAAAGTTAGTTAAGATGCCTTATGTCCCATTCATTTCTGAAATTTGATCATGAGATGAGACACACTGATTGCCTTAAGTTTGAAATCTGGGTGAAATTAAATTCTACCTCCTCTGCTATTTCTGGTTTTGCTTTTATGGGACCCTCTTTCAGGAGAAAACCCTTCCTTTTTGGCCCCTTGTTTTTTAAGTCCTAGAGGATTTTATGCTTGGGAGAGTCCAACATAGCAAGACTACTACACACTTGCTTAGTGAGAAGGCTGTTACTTCTGAATAAGGAGGGAAGGACAATTGTGAGATGAAGTGTCTTAGAGGAAATGACAGCAGGCAAATTTTCAGGCAACTTAATTTTAGGAAGGAGTGCCTCTGGATGTTGAAGATCTGAAAATAGATTACCTTGAAACCAAGTGCCCTAGCTTTCTCCTGATCAATCTTTAGGTCTGTTTATGTTGGTTTGAAGACCACTACCCCAAAGGTTCCATGGGGGCAAGAGAGAGGCAAGGCATTTTCAAAAGGAAATTCCTTGTTCCCAGCTCCCTTGTATAAGTGAATTCATTTGAGTCACATGTCAATCTCATCACATTTATGGTCAACATAATTAAAGAAGTCCTTTGAGCTTCTCAGAGGAGGGAGCTACCTGTGTGATAGAAGTCAGATTTGGGTTGTAACTCTACCCTGTGTCTTACTGGTTATATGACTTGAGTCATTTAACCTTTCTGATTCAGTGCCTACAGCTTTGAAAGAGGAAGATTATAAAATCTATTCCATATATTATGGTGAGGATTGAATAATAATTTGTATGTACCCAGCCTAAAGGAGAAGGGATGCGTGTATATGTATATTCAGTCTTTAATTAATTTAAATTGGCATTTAAGTTTGATAATAGGCAAAGTTCTGAGAAAGGGCAATTTTGTTTCAGTTAAATACTGTGCTTATAATTTTCAGATGTTCAGAATCATGTACTCTAGAAATCAAGTGCTCTGCAGTTATGTACTATAAAGTAATAATGTATACTTTGTAATGGATTTTGTGCCATGTGATTTTCAAGGTACTCATACGTAAACCAATTATCTATTGAAAATACCTAAAAAGGCTCTCTTTTATCTTTGTTTTTTTTTTTTTAAACAGGGATTTGGGGAATTATTTGAGAAAGCAAAACTAAATAATAACAATAGAAAAATTTCCAATGGTGACAACAGCCTCTTCTTCAGTAACTTCTCCCTTCTTGGTGCCCCTGTGTTGAAAGATATCAACTTCAAGATAGAAAAAGGACAATTGTTGGCAGTTGCTGGATCTACTGGAGCAGGCAAGGTAGTCTCTTTTATTCCTCAACATTAACAACTTAATTTGGCATGCATTTCTCCTTTTTACTTTTTTCTAGTTTGTCTGTAGTGTAAGAAGGTATTTTGTAGAAATTCTTAAAAGGAATCAGAATACTTGGGTATAGTGTCTCTTATAATATAAATTGTTTCACTGATGATTTCCTTTAGCTTTTAATCTCCTCTTATGTTTCCCAATGACTTTTTTCTACATCTTTTTATTTTACATAAGGTTCAACACATGTGGCAGGTTTCGATAACTTTAATGAACAAATGAACCATCTATTTTTATCAGTTTTTAGGAACTGGTGCAAGAAAATCATGACTTAAATTTGACTTCAGTAATCACATAACTTTTTAAAAGGTCCCCATTTTGTTGATATTAGAATTTTGGAGAATTCAGTCTGAGACTTGGGGAAAAAATCAACAGAAAACTTCTTGTCAGTGTATGTAGTGTCTGCAAGGCTAGTAATACATTTGCTTATTTCTCTCCAGTTGTTTCCCTACATGTGACACAGGCCTTTTAAATCATGTAGCTACAGTTGTGCATTTTCTTCTTTTAAAAAACACTTCAGTGTTATTTTTTTCCTTCTATTTCTTGTGTAATATTACTCACAATTTTCACTGTTAAAAGAAAATGACACCATAGGAGAAGCAGATACTAGAGAGGTTAGGGATGATTTAAACAAGGATGTTTGCTTGTGAGAGGGTGGAATGTGTGTTTCAAAGCATTTTAAAAATTAATTGTTTATGTTTTGAAGATCAATTCCATGAAAGAGGTACAAAAATAGCTTTGGAATTGTAAATTGCAAGACTTACCAGCAAATAAATTTCAGGCAGTTCCTTTAAAAATTGATGAGCAGGTAATTACTGGCTGAAGTTACAGCTGCATCTTACCAGGAATAACTATGAAGACAGCTGAGGAAGCTAATGGTCTCCTAGGAGTAACTGCATACTTCTCAGAAATAGTTCGCCAACCCCACCTAGGAGGCTGCCTTTTTGTATTTTTAGGAATGGGGTATTTTATCACTTGAACAAAAGATCTAGATAAAAATTAAGATTGAATAACTGAAAATATTAACATTTTGAGTTAAATTTTATCCTACTTAATTTGGTAATTTCTACCAAAAGTCTTAAAAATAACTTAGTCATTCTTCCACTTGTATGTATATCCTAGTATATTTGTAGAGATTTTATATGATGTTCTTCTGATCATAGCACTATATATGTATGTGAACATTTTGATGTTTCAAATATGTAAAAGTTCCCCAGGATGTATAATTGAGAAAAGCAAGGAATAAAACTATTTGTATACTATCCTACTTTTTATATGAAAAGAAAGATGGGGAACAATAAAAAATATATATTGATTGTATACACATAAAAGATCTCTGGAAAGATACTAAAAACAGCAAACCAGATTGATTTCACAGCATTGCTTTCAATAACCAAATAGTGGGAAGAAAAGCATGTATCAATTTGAGATTGGGATTCATTTTACATTTCTGAATTTTCCAAAGTTTCAGCAAATTAAGATAACATTTTATTGATTAAACAATAAATTCATGTTGAATTTTATCACATCTCTATTATAATCATCTAGACCAAAAACAAACCATGACTTCTTCATTTTTCTAGCCCAAGGATCATCACAGTTCCTAGCACACAATAGGTGAATTTCACAATTTTAATTGAACATCTTTAGGAAAATGCTTTTTGTTGTTATTCCAATCCATGTGAGTGCTTTGGAGACTTCCTTGGGTTATTTTATGAAACCAGGTTGGTGTAGGAGTATATACCACCACTGCTTTTGACTGGAAGGTAGCCTATGGACTTTCTGGGGTCTGGGAATTTTAGTTCTTCTGTTTTTTCAACCATAACTGAAGCAATCATTTGACCTTGTTGACAACCCCTGCTAACCCATTGTTTATATCATGTGATCTTGCTCAATTTGAATTTTTGCTTGACCTTGTAACTGGGCATCAGATGTGTAGAGCAAGCTATTAGCTCATATCTTTGTACTTTTTAAACAAAAACTAAATCTGCAAAGGGTTTATCAGCCTTTTGAAATTTTAGGAGATATGAAATTGAATGAAAATATAATTGAATATACATACATACACAGCTATCCATATCCATGGGTTCTGTACCCTTGGATTCAACCAACTGCAAAGACATTAAAAGAAAAAATTGTGTCTGTACTACACATATACAAACATTTTCTTGTCATTCCCTAAATAATAAGTGTAACAACTACTTATGTGGAATTTACATTAGACTGGAAATGATTTTAAGGTATATGGGAGAATGTGTGTAAATTACATGCAAATACTACATTATTTTATAAAAGGGACCTAAGTGTCTGTGGATTTTTTATTTTCAAGGATTTAGTGGACTGAGCTCCAAAGGATATCAAGGGATTACTATATTATAATTTTTAAAGAAAATGTATATATTTGTTCAACCAGTTATATTTATAAAAATAACTATAGCTGGATATGGTGGTGCTGCCTGTAATCTCAGCAGCTTGTAAACTGAAGCAGAAGGACTTGGAGTTCAAAGCCAGCCTCAGCAACTTAGCAAGACCCTTAGCAACTTAGTGAGACCCTGTCTCAAAATAAAAAATAAACAAAGAGCTGGAGATGTTGCTCAGTGGTTAATCACCCCTGGATTCAATACCTAGTACAAAAAAAAAAAAGAATAATTTTATGTTAAAATTTTATTCTGTGTCTTTAGCTCACCCAGATGAGGTCTGATAAAAATCAGTGTTTTTTCTTCCTCTGCTACCTTCTTTACTTTGACTTGATTATAGTGAATAGTATTATCTTAACATTTATTTTTGTATTGATAAATATGCTCATGGGACTTGAATTGTTAACTTTAAGTGATAGCCTTTGACTGGCAGCTTTTCTTGATAAGGCAATTGGCAAATTTCCTCTCTACCCCATTTTTTCTTTGCCCTATTTGTATGCCCTATTTCCTTTGTTTTTCATATTTGCTTTTACTTATAACTTATCTTATTGTTATGGCATATAAGATACTTGAATTCTGTTCTTCAACTCTGATTTTCCCATTCGTTTTAATTTTACTTCACATCTTTGTTCAACAATAGTTCTTTGATAGTTCTCCTGCACTGACACTGTGTGTTCTCATTGTCTCTTTTATTCCTTTGTATCTTTTGTTCATAGCAGATTACCTGAAACAGAAAGTATTTAGAACATTTTGAATCAAATATGTTTGAATCTTTAAAAATCAGAATAGATATTTCTGTTTAGGATGATCTTTGAAAGCAAGTGAATGCTGAGAGTGATTTGGTCAAGTAACTTAATAATAATGATTTTTATTTCCAGACTTCACTTCTTATGATGATTTTGGGAGAACTAGAGCCTTCAGAGGGTACAATTAAGCACAGTGGAAGAATTTCATTCTGCTCTCAGTTTTCCTGGATCATGCCTGGCACCATCAAAGAAAACATCATCTTTGGTGTTTCCTATGATGAGTATAGATACAGGAGTGTCATCAAAGCATGCCAACTAGAAGAGGTAAGCAATTACATGAAAAATGGCCAATTATGCATTTTAAACCTTCAAACTACCCAAATTATTTCTTTCTTTATTCAGTCATTTTACATACATTAAAGTTTTGTCTAGGTGTAAGCCACTGTGGGTGAAAAAAACACATAAGCTCTGCCCAAAGAAGCTTGTAAATACACAAAATAGATGAAAATTACTTCTAAATGATGGATGAATTTGGTCACAGTAAAAACTAAGTGGTGAAAATTGTATTCACACATCAGTGAGACAAATATCTTCAGTGTACATTTATTTGGCATGTATTTTACTCCAAATTTACATAATAGAATTTTAACAATTTTAATAACACCATTCTCTAATGGAATGAATATCAATCTACTAGTAAAGAATCAGAGATAAAAGTATCTTTTTTTTTGTTTTTAGCACCTGGCATTAAACTCAGAGGTACATAACCACTGAGCCACATCCCCAGACCATTTTTTATATTTTATTTAGAGACAGGGTCTCATTGAGTTGCTTGGGGCCTCTCTAAGTTGCTGAGGCTGGCTTTGCACTTGAGATCCTCCTGCTTCAGCCTCCCAAGCCACTGGAATTACAGGCATATACCATCTCACTCCACTAAAATTATCTTATCTTAAATTTTTTTCTTATCTTTGACCTTAAACATTTAACCATATAATCTCTTGTGACTGCAATTCTCTGAAACAAAGTAAGATGATACTGTTGTTTCATTTCCTAGGAATTGAGGACTGGGTTAATTATTTGGAATTTACATAAAGAATTCCTAGCAAAGCCAGTATGTAGATCTTGAAATTTTATAATGGGGGTGGGTTCAATAATTATTGATGTTAATGTTAGGCCAGAGAATATATTATTATGAGGTTTATTGGCAATATAATTTGAATAGTACATGTGCAAATATGGCACAATGAATTCCATTATTTTGTATAAATATAAGGTACCAATAAAATTTTTTAATGAAATAATCAGTATCTTTGATAGATGACATTTGACACTAATGGATTCCTTTATGTCACCTTTTATGAAACAAATTGCAGCGGAACTGAAATGAAGCTTAAGATACAGTATATAAAAATAGAAAAGGGCACACTGTGGATTAGAGCTATGAACTGGTCCAAAGGGCTTCCATGGTGCACTGATTCATTCAACAGTAGTTTTCTTAAAATCCTCATTCTTTTATTTTCTGTATACTCTGAGAGCTTAATGAAAAGAAAAGCAATCCTATAAAAGTATTAAATTTTTCTTGACAAAGATGTCCATCATTCCTCAAAGTCCTTCTTTCAGGAATAGTTTTCAGGAATAGTTTCAGAATAGTAACAGCTAGAGGTTAGAACATTCTGGACTTTTTAACAAAAATCTAAGTGTTCTAGAGAACACAGATATTTTTCTGGGAGGCAGCAGGGATGTTGGAGTGGTAGTCCTTTATTTATTCATGAGTAGAGATGTGTTAGAAGATTCCTTGTAGACCTTACTTTTTCCTTTGAATGTAAATTTTACCACAGAAATTATTTTATAAATGGTGGTTTGAGCTGACCAAGTAAACAAAATATATTTAATTCAAATATAACTTAGGTATATTATTAGTAATAAATTCAGAGCTATGTGTTTCTCATTCATGGAATGAGCATTTGCTAATTTTGGAATACTGTCATAGGCCCTGGATACCAAATTGAATACAATAGTCTATTTTTTGAAAGATTTATGGCACAATGCCCTGTATTAATAAGGAAGGGACATGTGGTATGTGAATTATATCTCAATAAAGCTTTGAAAATAAAGAAAAGGAGAAGAAACAACAGAACATATTATTACTTTTTTTCTGAGTGTACGGCCAACCTCAATTTTAGTTTATTCACGGGTATACAATTACCACACCTCTCTAAAAGAAACCCTTTATCCATTACTAATCATTCACACTTCTTGTGCCTAACTTTCCCTCCTTCCATCCTGAGCAACTACTAATCTAATCTCTGTCTCTGTCAATTTGTCTATCCTTAACATTTCACATAAATGAACTGTACAGTAGATCTTCCATGTATAAACAAACTTTTAAAATAGAGGAAGGTAATGAGTCTGCATTTAGCAAATACTTATTAAAACTTGCTATGCTTTATAGTGTAGCAGGAGCTGGAGATGAATATGAATATGAATAGAACATGATCCATTCACTTCAAGGGTTCATGAACTAGTGGGAGAGAGAGAAACATAAAATAAAGAATCTGATTAATGCCCTAATAGAAGATGAAAGAGGAATTTTTGTAGGAATAAAATGAAGAAACACGGACTCCATTTATGTCTGCCTGTGGAAAGGAAAAACTTCCAGATGGAGACACAAAACTAATTTCCTCTGACAGAATGATTCTTCATGGAATTGCAATGGTGAAAGAATGAAATTTATGGTCACAAAAGGATTTTTGCTTAATCCATTTTGTCCTATTGTCCAAGATGTATAACATGTAAAAGCTTAATTTGAGCAATTATTTCAAAATTGGTAATTGAATTAAAAACTTGAAACTTAAGGTTTGCAGAATTGAAACCTTGGGACTTAATGGGTTAACAATGTTAGTGCTACCCATAAAATAGAGAGAGGAATGGGTTGATATAAAGAAATGGGAGATTGATGAATAAATGTTCTTGAATTGTTGAGAAGATTAAATGACATATACATATGGGGTGCCTAACACAACATGTGACGCCATTGTTCATTTAGTAGATATTAAGTTGCCATTTCCCTTTGAGTTAGAGAGTACTCTTACAGAGTATGGGGAGTGTGTTGGGGAATTCCTCAATGAGTGACTGTTATGGAGACAAGATGGAGGTCAGTATCCTTATGGAAAAGGAAAACCAGGAAACATAATGATGAAAAGTCATCAATATGAAATTTAAAAATTTTTTTGGTGCATTATAATTATACATAATAGTGGGATTCATTGTAACATACCCATTCATGCACATAGCATAATTTGGTGGATTTCATTCCCCAGTACTTTTCCTTTTCCTTTCTTCCTCCCTCTTCCTGGTTCCCTTCCTCTACTATACTAGTTTCCCTTTTCATTTCATTAGTTTTCCTCCCCCTCACATTTTCCCCTTTTTCTTTCTAGCTTCCACGTATGAGAGAAAACACATGACCCTTGACTTTCTGAGTTGGGATTATTTTGCTTAACACAATGCTGTCAAATTCAATCAATTTTCCTGCAAATGACATAACTTCATTTTTCTTTATGGTTGAATAAAACTCCATAGTATTTGTGTACCACATTTTCTTTATCCATTCATCTGGTGGTGGGCACATTGGTTGTTTCTATAACTTGGCTATTGTGAATTGCATTGCTATAAACATGGGTATGCATGTATCACTATATATGCTGGATTTAATTCTTTTGGATATGTACTGAGTTGTAATATGGCTGAATCATATGGTGGTTTCATTCCTAGTTTTTTGAGGCACACTTATACTGATTTTCATAGTGGTGGTACTAATTTACAATCCACTCAACAATGTATAAGTGTTCCTTTTCTCCCACATCCTTACTAGCATTTATTGTCATTCATATTCTTAATGATTGCCATTTTAACTGTAGTGAAATGAAATCTTATATAGTTTTGATTTACATTTCCATGGTTGCTAAAGATGTTGAATTTTTTTCATAATCAATGGGAATTGTGATGTTGACAAAACTGGCTATAAGAGAAAATTATAAAGATGTTCATTTATAAATATGGTATTTGGTTTGCATGATGCAATAAATAAAAGTTGGGATGTTCTCTGGAAGAAACCAAATGGCATAAGATCCTGAAAGTTTGGATTGTGAGCATATTTGTTCCATACTCAAGAAGTAATGATGGGGTTTGGAAAGTGATCCCACTTTCTATGTCCATTTCAGACCCACAAATATTACTTGTGTGGTTACCTCATATCAGACTCTGTTCACTGTGGTGGGAGCAGGGTGGACACAAAATGAAAGCATTATCATCCCTTATGTCCAAGGACTTATGGACTAATTTTGGGCAAAATGTACAGTAAGGGCCTATTTCAGCATGATTTGGCAAGCATGAGGCTAAATGTACTGTTACAACACTGCAGAAGCCTAGGAGCTTTTAGCCTACCTGGGCAGTCAGGAAGCTCTCTCCAAAAGTGGACACTTTGAAGGATGAGTCAAAGATAGGAAGCATATTCTGGACAGAGGAAACTGTATAAACAGAAACAGAACATGAAACCACTTAGTTTGTGCAGAGAGCTATAAGCATATTGATAAAACTAGATTGTCTTGCAGGAACAATGAGTGGGTGGGAATGGAGTTGAAGAGCCATGTCATGGACACCAGTCTCACAAATTTGGTCTTGGAGAGCTTTATGTAGGAAAACAATGTAATCACTTTGAAGTTTAGATATGTCGCTTTGTGACAATGAGGAACAGAATTAAGGTGGACACAATTACAATGTTTGTGGGGTAGTAAAAAAGAATAGATCTTAAAATCTGACAAGTTCAGGTTACTCAGGAAAGTTATTTAACCTTACTAGGTATTGAGTTTTGTCCTCTGCTACATGACGCAAATATTACCTGTTTTGTAGAGTTTTGTGGATTTTTCTGGCACATGGAAAGTTCTTAATGAATAAAATAACTAGATTATTATTGACAGTATTATTTGCCACTCTGTCTATAAGGAACATATTTCAGTGATGCAGATAATGCTCATGATGAGTAAGAAGAGACAAAAGTTAAGCAGAGGAAATGTGAGCTGATAAGGAATATCCTATTTATGTACTATTTGCATCAATAGAAAAGATATCAGGAAAATGACCTTTCCCGAAAGAGTGAGTTGTTTCCTCAAGAAATTAGAAAAACAGAGAAGTTAATTGGTTTAAGATTAAGGATTCCCTGCACAAAAGGAATCAGAGGCAGGGACAGGTATATAGGCTATGGGTTCAGGAAGAAAGGACATTGAGCTGAACTACATAGAACTGAGATGTATCTATCTGATTAAGACAGAGGAATCACAGGTTTAGCTAAGAAAGAACACTGAGAATATCACTGGGTGATATTTAATAGATAATGATTATAGTTATGACCTCCATTTTAAAAATGTATAATTTGTTTTTTTTTTCCTCTTTGCCTAAAGAAATATCAGAAATATCAAGAAATATCAGTTTTTATTTCAAAGAATCCCTAAGTCGTTGCTCCTTTCTATCAAGCTAATTTTTGCAACTGTATATGCCTTCTTAGTCCCTCTATGATAAGCAAAAGTACCCAGGAATTTCTTAAATTACTTATACTTCAAACTGGCAAATGTAATGTGTAAATGAGTAAATTAGTATATGCCATTTTCTTCTCTGTGCTGAATGTTTCATATGTATTGTTCTTATCTATGCAACTAAAAGGTAAATTCCTTTAGAACAGCAACTCCAAAGACATTATTATGGTCTACTCTACATAGTACATTGATAAAATAGTAAATTTTTATTGGATGACTGTTTTGGAAATGTTTTGAAGAAGGCATGTTGCTTGCAAGAATTTTGCTTAGAAAATGTTCTTCTGTGAGCCTCACAGCCTTAGAGCTTGAGCAGATTATTGCATGAAAGCACATGATTGATGGAAGTAATAAACATAACAAAATTTTGCCTGCCTTCACAGTCAAAAATCAGAAGTTTTCCTTGTTTTCAGTAAGTTGGGTATTTCTATTTTTTTATTTTTGTTCTTATTATATTAATGTTCTCCACTTTGATAATGTTCATTTAGAACCTCCATAAAATATAATCCCTATATGCCAAATTAAGATTTTATATTTTAAGTGCAGAGTAATTTTGATCATAGGAAAAGGAGATACTTACAGAATCCTTGGTGATGGGCTTAACAATCCGTAAATATAGTCTCTATGTGGTCGCTGTTTCCAACTACAAACATGATTCAATCTGTTTTCATTTTGACTGCTAATGCTGGTCTATTTCTTTTCTTTCTTTTTTTTTTTTATTCTTAATGTATTATACTTAGACTTGGAATTGGAGAGGAGAACTGAGTATTCTCTTCCTCATTTTTGTGTTTCTGTTCAGCTCTAGTATCTTCAGAGCCTTTGTGTATGTAATAATGCTCAGTATCATAGGAGTAGGCAGGAATGTGTAAATTGGTCTGGATAGGGAAAAGCATACACAACATATTTCACATAGTTTTCTGATTTCAGTTTGTGTTGGAAATTATTCACTCAGTAAGATAGCTTAAAGACTTTATCACAGGGAAGGGCATAGAGATAGTTCTATGATGATAGAATAATTTGTAACTTGCAGCCACAGATAGGCAAATCATGTTCAGATTCTTTTCCTTTCCCTCCTCTTCTGGAAATATCTCCATGCTGTGCTTTCTAAAACCTACTTTGAATTTCAGTTGTACTAGTGTGGATTCTTAGGCAAATTTATAATTATTTTTTAAATATTATTTTGCATCCCTATACTTATTAACTTATTCTCCCATATTTTTCCCCACGTACAAAAACTACCTTTAGAGTCTTCCTAAACACTTATAGCAATTGTAGCCAGCACTAGAGACTTAAAAAGAGAATCAAGTTATTTGAGTCCTGGTTAACTTACTTATCCATTATGAAATTAGAATCCTATTTCTCTATTGAAAGAGAGAGATGACACTACTCTCTTACCCTGTTTATTTCCAGAACACCACTTCTCCTGCATGTCACCTTTACCAGTCTGTCACATAGCTCTATAACTGAGAAGAAGAGAACTCAAGGCAGGCCAGTGTTTGGGTAGTGAGTAATTGAACTGTCTTTATTCAGTGACTCACTCTCTTATAAGAGTACCTCGACCTGGGGAAGTAATTGGCTTTTATGATAGTGTGTGGTGGGGTGTAGGGATAGGGAGTGTGAGAAGGAGGTCAGGGGCTTGGGTTATGTAATTCGTTTTCACAAAGTTGTTGCGATACTTTCAAAACCACAAAATGATCTTCATTATCTGTCATGACAGCCATTACATATGCATTGTAATAAAAATATTTACTGTGTGTTGAAAAAGGTAAACTCTGCATGTGTTTTTTATTTCACTGTTCCTTGATAGTTTTCATATCTAAGTTACAAGAACAAAATTGAGAGGGAAGTTGGCAAGAATTTACTGAAAGGAAAAAAAATTGGGAGGGAATTTGGCAAGAAACATGAAAAACCTTGGGAGGGAAGTAGGCAAAGAAATGAGTTAACAACTGTTCTGGAAAATAAATTCTATCATGCAGATACCACATGACTAATTGAATTTGAATTTGACCTCTGAATCTTCAGGTCTGGCAAAGCTAACCTGTAGGAACTTGAGGCTTAACATTTAAATGGTCAACCCACCTCTGTAGGAGAATTCACAAATTTTCAGTTGGAAAAACTGAAAAGATAAAGGTGCCATAAGAATTAGCCTTTACGTTTAGTATTAGCCGAGACATAATGGACATCTCAAATAGATATTTAAAACACATTGAACTATGTCACCTACACCAGGATAAACCACATTGACTGTATCTTGAACTAACTTTAATTTTCCACTGAGAGGTAATAAAGTTTGAAGCACTAATACTTATTTAGTATAATATGGAGCTAGAACGTTTATTTTATAAAGCTGCTGAACCAGAACCAAAGAAGGATGCCTTAGAGTTTCATTAACTAAATTGCTACCTTCCTTCATTATAGTCCTGGAAGTTAAATATAAATATTAGCATTTATGAACAGAGTATACAAGTCAGTATTGTGCTAAGCACTTTATATGAATTGATCCGTGGAACCCTTACTTTTTACTTATCTACTGTCAACTTTGCCTAGAATTTGCAGTCCAAGTGGAATTGTGATGATTCCAAAAGTGTGAGCTATATTTTAGGGGTTAAGATGACAATTCTAGAGCTAATTATTAGGTTAACAAATGAGAGTGCTTACGTCTCTAAAACCAAAATAGCCCTGCCTGAGACTGCCCCTCCTACTAAGATGTGGGCAAGTCAACAGAATGGTAGTATACAAATGTAATTATAACTGTCTGGGACCGAACTATCCTATGATAGTGAAATTAGGAGACTCAAGCCAGACCTAAATATTTAAAACACAAAATAAAAGATTATTAAGTTTACAAAGAACAAAGCTGTATTATAAAAAATGTATCTATATTGGGTTAGAGATATAGCTCAGTTGGTACAGTGCTTGCCTCGCATGCACAAAGCCCTGGGTTCAATCCCCAGCACCAAAATAAATAAATAAATAAATAAATAAATAAATAAATAAGTAAATAAATAAATGTATATATACGTATGCCTGATGTTTTAACCAGCTGAAGAACTGAGATTTCTAAACTCACGAGTTTTCCATATTTTATATATATATAAATCCATAAAACCAAGAGAAAATTTTGCCCTTGTTTTTTAGCAGAGCTTTAGACATAAAAGGGTTCTCAGAAATCTCTAGCTGAACTCAACATCAGAAGCTGGTTCTGGGCTTCTCACTGTTTCTGACCCTATTGCCATAGAAAAATGTTCATAACGACTTTCCCAAGAAGGGAATCTTGGTGTTTCTAAAAACTGAGAATAAGACGTTTTTCAACAAAAGAGCCCTTGAATGGAGGATTGCATTACCATCATTGCGTTTCAGAACCACATCTGTAATGTCAACTTTTAATTTACAGAGTTTAGTAAATCCTTGGTTCAAATTTGATGAATTAAAAATTTGTTTCAACAAATATTTATTGAGTTCCTACTGTAAACAGCATTGTGTTAAGCACTTTGGACCTGCCAGGAAATACAGCAAGGATCCCTGTCTGTAATGGGGTTTTGGTTTACATATATTTAGGGGGAGAAAAAAATCAAAGATGATGCCAAATTTTTAAATATTAAATTTTAAATTATTTAATTATTTTTAGAATTTTCCCAGCTTTCTTGAGGTGTAATTAGCACATAAAATTGTATATATTTGCCATGAACAATGTGATGTTTTGATATACATATGCAGTGTGAAATGAGTACCAAAAGCAAGCTATTTAATATATCCACCAATCACATAGTTACCATTTGTGCATGTATATATGTGTAGTGAGAACATTTAAGATCTGTAATTTTCATGTAAACAACACATTATTATTAACAATAGTCACAAGGCTGTATAATAGATCCCCAGAACTTATTCATCCCGTTTAACTGAAACATTGTACCCTTTGACCAATACCTTCCCATTTTCCTCCCCTCCCTATATCAGATTTCGGTTGTGGGCTGTTGGGTAGACAGTGGTACCATTTGCTGAGGTGTGTTGGTAGGGTGAAAACCATGTGCTTGGACCTGTCTGGGACTAGAGCTTTGGTGCTGGAGCTGGACATGAGGGAGCTCTCACCCTGTGGATTGTAAATGTATCATAACAGTGGATGATGTCACCAAAGCAAGTACAGTGTGAGAAGACCGGATTGAGGACAGAATACCAATATTTGGGAGGTAGCAGAGTTAAAGGGGCCTGTGGAATACACTGAGGATAAGACGGAGAGCGGATGAATCTAGGAGAATGTGTGACTATGGTAGGGAAGGGAAGAGAGTATTTTAAGTAGTAGGAAATGCTTAATGGTGGCAACTTATTTGGAGAGGTCAAGTGAAAAACATAAGAACTCATTGGATTCATTTTCTTAATTTTCCAAAATTTGTACAAAACAATAGAAAAGAGATGGATAACATAACTAAAAAATTGACAATGCACATGAGCAGAAATTTTATTAAAAATATGCAAAAAGTGCTCAGATTCATAATTAAATTAAAACATCAACAAGCATGCCTGAATGACAAATAGGAGGGAGGCTGAGAAGAGGGAACAGTTGAAGATTCACTACAGAAGAGAAAACGGATGACTCATATGTAGCATGAGGAAGCCCAAACCATAGAACATGTTTGGAGGTTTAGACTTAAGCAGGTGCAGATAGCCCACTTCTGATGAGGTAGAATGGATAAAGAAAAGATCTTCTGGATGCAAATATGAGGTAGGGTGTAGTAGGAAGTAGAGTGAGTTCATATTCAGTCATTTATTCAAAAGTGCTTATTGAGCTACTTCTGTGTGTCAAGAATTGTTTTAGAAATTGAGGACACTATGGTAAATAAGATAGTACCTCCTCTTATGCAGCTTGCATTCCACTTAGAGGAGACAGTTTATAATATGTTGAAAAAAGCAACAATATTTTCTTTCTAGTGATGGTACAGTAAAAACAATAAAAAAAGAGTGATGTATAGAGTGAGAAGGAGAATGCTTCACTGGACAACCTCATTTTACTCCTGTATCTGAGCTGCCATTTCTCTTCATTTATGTTTTAAATGTAGTATGTATCACATAATCATAATCATCTCCCTAATGAAGATGCTGATGTTTGTACTCACACTTTCTAGAAAACAAAAACAAACAAAAAAGAGATAGAAAGACAGAAGTCTTCCACGTCATTTTCAGGTTTCTTCCATTTCACTTTCATGTATTATAAAATTGGTAAAAGCCCATTCTCATACAGTACTCCAGCAACAGAAGGATCTGGGAAACTTAATGTTCTATCCCTGGGTGCACAGGAAAGTACCCTGGGAGGAGAGTGAGTGGTCTTTACACAATACATGTCCTCTGTCACTGGGGATGTGCCATAACCTAAACAATATTTTAGGAAGATTAATAGAGAATCAGTATGTAGAGAATAGTTATTATTCTTGACACACAGAAGTAGCTGGATAATTATTATGAATAATTAACATGTTCTTAATTCATATTAAAGGAAAAGGGGTAAAGGTTCAAGACTTGTTCAGGATCACATTCTTAAAACTGATGGAACCAGCAACAGAATCTTCCATTTATCTTTTTGATATGCTGTATTTGTGTTGCATATTTGAAAAGACACTCTCTCTTAGACTAATGACTTATCCTTTGACAGCATTGACTTAAAGTTAGAATTTCATCCTAGTTAGTTTTGTGATCACAGAAGTATTAAACCATTAATACTATGAATTTGCCATTTGTAAAGAAGATTATGATAACAAAGATTAGTGAACTAATGGTATTGAAAATTCCATGACAAGTTTTGAAAAATACTTGTAGCATATTTACTTTCATGAAAGCAATACTTTGAAGTTACCATAATACTAAATATGTATATTTGGGAAAACCACCCACCTATTCTAACACTGGAAATTTAAATAAGTCAGGAATTTTCTTTCAAGATCTGCTCCCAAATTATCTTCTCTTTTCCCTCTCCCCTTGGGGCAGAATCTCTTCTTCATGCCTCATAACCTTAAATTTAAAATATGGAAGTCTTAGAGCAGGTGGGCAGTCAGCACAGGGCCGATGCCTGTTCAGGACAAGCTGAGCAGCTGCTAGTCCAAAGTCAGCTCCTGATAGAATAAGGAACTTCACAGGTAATGGATGGGAAAGTATGAAGTCCATCTACTACTCCCTGCAGAGAACTGAACTCTAAAGCAGGAGGTTTAGTGACTAGGGAGCCAGAAACATTTTGGGAAATTCAGAGCAGGACCAAGTTCAAGACAACACATTAATGTACCAGTGAAGTACTGAGAAGAGCTCTTGTCCAGGGGTTGAATTTGTCTGTGCATTTTGGATGGGCAGACCTAAAGGAGATAGTTCAGAAATTAGCAGCTCCTAAATACCAATTCTTGGATTAGATGAATCAAAATCATCCCCAAAACTTTAAGAAAACTAGATTTTAAGGTAATTTGAGAAGTGAAATTTTAGTGTTCAGGAATCTATAGTTAAATGAGTCTTAATTAGGACCAGAATAAAGTAAATAAGACTGTTTCAATGATCCTTTTCATGTTTCATATAACTGGTGAAATCCAGTTCTCATTTAATACTCTAGCTGCTCAGGAGTCCAGGAAAACTAGAGCTTAGTGTTCTTATCCTTGGGGGCATATATCCAAAACATCTGAAATCACTGTTCTCTACAACTGTTCTTTCAAAAATGTTCAAGTAAATACAAATACAGATCTACACAGCAAAGAGGTATAGAGATATTAATGGAGTTACATATATATATTCACATGTATACACACACAACAAACACATACATAAACAAGAGTTTAATATTGGTGACAAAACATCCATTTTTATAGTTTTGTTGGTTTCAGCAAAACTTTATTCAAATTTGATTTTTCTGCTATGAATTTGGTTAGTAACCATAAGTGAAAGAAAATCTTTTTTATTTTTCAAGTTGATTGAAAATTCTCATTCTTATGCTGCCTGGCAGAGTTTAATCCTCAACCAATATTTCTGCTTACAGCTATTTGTAATCAAGTTTAGTTCATCAAATTATCTTACCTTATAAATAACATCTCGATTTTATTCCTCCTTTTGTGATACTAGGGATTGAACCCAGGGGTGGTGCTCTACCAGGTGTCCCCCCTTTATTCTGAGATAGGGTTTCATCAAGTTGTTGAAGCTGGCCTTGAACTTGCAATCCTCCTGCCATGGTCTCCTGGGTATGTGGGGTTACAGGTGTGCATCAGTGCATCCATTTTAGAACCTCAGTTTTAATTTATGAATTCATGGGCTGGGGATATTGCTCAGTTGGTAGAGTGCCTGTCTTCCAAGCACTAAGGCCCTGGGTTCAATCCCCAGCACCACCAAAAAAAAAAAAAAAAAAAAAATTTATGAATTCATTAGAATTTCATGCTAGTTACTTTCATAATGATTACAGCAGTATTAAACCACTAAGACTATGAATTTTCCATTTGTAAAGGATATGATGTTAACAAATATTATTATAACAAATTTTGACTATGGAAGTTTACCTCTTTTTACATATATTAGATATCATACACATAATATATAATATGTATCATACAGAATATGTAGCGCTCTCAGATACACACTTACATGCACAACAGCTATGTGCAATAAAATGTTTGATTCATTTTTTCTCTCTTTCCAGTACATTTTTGGTTGCCACACTCTCTATCCTTCCCTTCTCTTCTATCTTCCCATTTCCTTTACTCCTCCCACACATCTCTCTTTCCTTGCCCAGTTTCCTTGTACATGAAGCATGATACATGTGTTTAGTAATTTTTAAATATTAATAACAATGGCATTAACCATCCAATGACTCATTGTTAAACATGTGCATTAATTAATATATTAGATGGCATTGCCCTCAAGTTCATGTCCGTAAACCCTTAGCTTCTCACCCTCTCCCTTGACACAAGCATCTGTATTGTCAAGGTTGTTCTAAAAGTGATAAGCTAACCATAAAATAAGGTTTATGGTATTTTCCTATCTTCAAAGTTACAGGAAGCTCAAATGTACTCAGTAAATATTGCAAAACCACACAGGCCTATTAAGCATAACACTCTATCCTTTCTTTAAAGTTCTTGCTTCCTCTCTCCCTCATTTCTCTCTCTAACATTACCATATATCGTTGCTGCATTGTGTATTCAATTCAGAGTTAATGAGCATTATATTAGCAGTTCCTCCTGAACAACTTCACATTTGTTTGATCTAGTGGGATAATGTTAGGATGATAAAATTAAGTTAATTTTTTAAGAAGTAAAATTGAAAACATGTGAAAAGGGCATACATCACATTGGGTATGTTATACACTCCTTAATAATAAAATAAGTTAATCTTTATTGCAAACTTATTATATTATTACTTTGACCCTCTCTAGTACTCTTTATCTAAGTATTTTCAAGTGTTTTACAATGCCAAATAAACACAGTGTTGCATGTACAGAATCCTTTGAAGCTGGTATTTGTCTTTCTGACCAGCATGTTGTAAAGGAAGTCAACCCAGACAGCAAGTATCTAGATGAATAGCTCATACACTGGTGGGCATCATCAAAACAGGGAAAATGAAGATTCATGGGCCCTGTTCACATTCTTCTGAGTGAGAACAGGTACAGCATTAAAAACAAAACAAAACAGAAAACCTCCCCAAGTGATTCTGATAACATGCCTAAGAACCACACCTTAAGAACTAACAATTTAGATATTTGATTTTATCCACAGATAAAATGCTGAGAAAATGAAAATTGAAATTATTGTGAAAAATAGAAGAGTTTTTCAGGGTCTCTTTTGAATGAAAAATTAATTGATCACAGTATTTTAAGACTTTTGATTTGTGAATATGTTCATTTTTTTATTAAAACATCCTAGTAGTTTAATTTTTACATAAGAATTTAAATCATATTTAGTGTCTTGATTCCAATGGATGATTTTCCCCAACAATTTTCATGGATAGCTCCTAAGGAATTCAAGGGAATTTTCAGTGCAAGCAAAGAGAATATAATTTTTTTGTGTGCGTAAGTCTTCTCTGAGTGGCACATGCTCTTACATGGCCTTTTAAAAATCTTGTAATAGCACTAAGTGGCATTAACTCTTTTTTTTTTTCAAATTATAGCTTTCATGGAAGGGAAAATCTGTGAAGTCTGAAAACCAACACCCTTAAGATAAATATATTACCAGATTTTAGTGCCCTTAGTAATCAGCAAAGATAAATGTTTAACAGTGCATACAAAAGAGAGTGCTTTATATTAAATCAAATAGAGAAAGCCAAACACTAATAAAGAAATCTGCAAATGTACAATAAACCAGGTAATCAGAACATGTACTCATACTAATAGCAGGATATTGGTATTACTAATGTGTTTGGTTTGAGAATAATAGACTTAATAACAGTTCTCCATGAACCTCCACTATATGGTTTCATCTCAGTCTCAGCAACTTCATATTAATTAAGATTTCTGAGATATGTATTAAATTATCCAAATATATACATTTCCCTTAAACGTTGGTTTCAGTCCAGAAAAAGGGGCCAGATACTTGGCTCAGAACATCAAATCTTTTTCAGATTCAGGAATCTTTTATTTCCATACTTTTAAAAGGTCATCATTCATACTTTTTAAAGGTAATGCTACTATTTTGTATTCTAGACAGGAAAATTTCACAGCATCCCTATTTTCTAATTACATTGGTAGGGGTCTGCACGAATTCTTAGTAGTACTCCATCCTTGTCACCATCATTCTGGCACAAAACTTCAAGCTTTGTCAATCACCATTTATGAATGAATTATGTACTTTTCCAATCCATTTAAATTATTTTACAACCATACATACATATGGTTATCTATGGACAATATTTAGTAGTTTTGTTTGTGTAGCTTTAAAATTTATGTATGTTGTATAATTTGTGCACATCATTCTTTCCCTTGTTTTCTTGGCTCCTACTGTCTTTTTGAGACCTAATTGCTGCTGATATATAGAAATCTATTTCATTTCTTTTTGCACATCTGTGTTGTACTCAGTGCATTGTATTTTTTTACTTCATTCTGCTACTGATGAGCATTTGGGTTGTTCAGTACCGAAACGAAAATCTATGAATACTTCTCCTCTGCACACATATAAGATTTTTCTGGCACAAAATCCTAGCAGTTCAATTACAGGTCAAAGGAGAACACACAAATTTTAATTTCGCTAAGTACAGCCGAATTAAACTTTAAAGTAGCTGTACCTATTTACAGTACTTCCAACCTTTTATGAGAGTTCCTATTTCTTTGTGTCTTTTAAAGTTCTTGTTATTGATTTTAATTGTTACAATTTTGATTTCTCTCGATTTATCACTATCATTCTGATTCACAATTCTGCAATTGCATGAGAGATTATGCATATTTTTATGTTTGTTAACTATTCTGATTTCATTTTATTTACCACTGTGTGTGTGTGTAAGTTGTTGTGGTGGCCATGAAGTGTGTGGTACTAACCTGTGCTACAGGGGACATAATTGAAAGAGGGCTCTAGTTGTGTATTGAAATCCTTCACTGAGTTTGTCATGAGACTACTCCTACTCCACGTAAATGAATGAGTGTGATGGGGATATACAAAAGCACACCTGTAATTGGGAGATGTGAGACTTTATTGGCTGATTTTTGGCTCACAAATTTCCAAACTTTTCTTAGACTGTACAGGAGCTAATAGCCTTCCATCCAATTTTCCATTCCTTTCTCCTTCATTGGGGATGAGATTTGCATGACATCTCACAGTCTTCCCTGCCTAACTCCATGTTTCCTTTTACACAATTATTTCCCCTAATACTATCCTTGCACATTTAGTAACATTTTAGTATCTATGTTCATCAGGGATGTTGGTCTCTAGTTTTATGTTTCCTATCTAGTTTTGGTATCAAGGTAATATTGGCTTCATATAATGATTTTGGAAGTCTTTACCCCCTTTCTATGAATTTGAGGAGGATTGGTATTGGTTCTTCTTTAGATGTCTGGTAGAATTTATCTGGTCCTGGAATTTTTGTTATTGAAAATCTTTTTATTACTGATTCAATCTTGTTGCTTTTAACTGGCTTTCTATATCCTCTTGGTTCAATCTGGGTAGGTCATGTGTGTTTAGAAATTAGTTAATATCTTCTAGATTTTCTAATTTATTAGAATACATGTTTTCAAAATAGTCCTTTGGATTTCAGGAATGTCTGTGGTGATATCCCCCTTTTCATCTATAAACTCAAGGCCACATACATAGTACTTTTAACACCAGTAAGTACATCTGGCAAGGTCATGCAAAGCTGGGACTTGTACCCAGGGCTTCTGATTCTAAGTCCAGAACTTTTTCCATACATCACCCCTCATATAGTCCTTATAATAGCATACTAATTCATGCTGTTTAATTAGATGTTAAGAATCTGCTTTTCCTCTAATGGGAACCTGGGGCGTATTATCACATTGTGTGGCATTCTACTCCAGGCCAAATGGATATGAATGTCATATTCAGATCATTTTTTTCTTTTTTTTGTGGTGCTGGGGATTGAACCTAGGACCTTGGGCTTGCAAGGCAAGCACTCTACCAACCAAGCTATATCCCCAGCCACTATATTCAGATCATTGACAAAGATCTTATTGAAAAACTGCAAAGTTCACCAATATTCGCGTGTGTATTATGTACCAATTTCTTTATATTACGTTCAATTTTTCCCCACTGTTCAAGGAAGATACTGCTATATTATCGCATTTTACAAATGGAGAAGTGAGGCCCAGAAGACTTGCCCCAAGCTATTTGTCAGTTGATAATGGAGTCAAGGCTGGAAAAGAAGTCATTCTGCTCTCTGTTTGCTGCATATGTTTTCTATTTTGTTTAAAGTTTTATTTTATAATTTAAAACATTTTGTTTAAATTGTCACATTTTATTTCATTGCTTTGTATTAAGTGAATTTTTTGACTTCTTTAAAATACAGATATTATATAATCTCCTAAGGGAGAAGTTTGGCTTATAACAACTTTTTATTTATACTATCTTAAAAAGTTAAATAATAAAATTATATTTATAGTGTTTGGGTATTTAATTTCAGCAGGGATATTTATTAAAGTGTATATTATAGTTTCTTATCTTTATTTTTATCTCTTCCTCTTCACTTTTCTTATCTCTTTTTTTCTGCCAATATCTTCTTGCTTTTTTTCTTTAATAGATATCTACTTCTACTTTTGACAATTTTTTCTTTCCCAGTTTTCTTTCTCTTCATTGTATACCTTCTTCATTTTTCTTTTGTTTTTGTTTGCAGATTGCTAGGGGCTGGCTTCTTCTATTTGTATTGCTATTGTAGTGTGTGATCTATTACAGAAGCATTCTCTGAGAAATCAGGATCTTCAAAACATGGTGGGATTCACTCCCCACCTCTTCATCTAGGTTCTTGTACATACATAGATAGATACACTCTCTTTATTTGTAACTTAATGATTGACTAGCTTCCCTTCCACCATTTTTTCTTTCATCATCTTTTATTCTATAAATCTTTATTAAATGCTTACATCAGGCTGGGAATCTGATGGGAATCTTACTCACAAATTTGAATTTTCTGATACAATACCTACAGTGGTTACTGCCACATCTCTGCATTCATAATCCAGTTTCTAAATTTCACTGTGTCCTAATCATACTCTCAGGATAACCAATGATAATTTTAGTTTAATTTTTAAAACTTTTTAACTGATTTAACTTGTACTATGTTGAACTCAAATTTGAAAATAATGAAAACTAATAATTTCAGCAACTTCTTAACAAAACCTCATAACAAAAATAGCAAGGCTTTTAAAAATGTATTAGAAAATTTATCTCTTTTACAAAAGATTGCTCTTAATGTATTCATATAAGAATGATTTTTTCCTTCTTACCTCCTTTTTCTCTTTCTGTTCTTTCTTTCTCTATCTCTTTAAAAGATTTGGTTTTTCAAAATGTAATAGAATTTAGGGAAGGAAAACATGGAGCAGGGGAGAAGAAATAAATATGTAAGGCATCTTGCTACTTTCAATACAACTTTTAAAAAATGCTTAAAGTCTTAAAGAATCAGGTGTTCATGGAAGTGCTCCTATAGTAAAACTGAAGATTTCAGTCTCAAGTGTGAAATTTGGCTGCAGTTCTTGTTATTTGGATGGAACCATAGGTATGTGGCCCAATTTATGAGCTGATCAAGAGTGGCCACTAGTCCAGATAGAAAGAAATGGAGCACTTGGCTTCACACAGCTAATCCTCTCTGAAGGTCCTCTTCAAAGGCAGGGCCATATGGGTCTTGATGTCCTCTGTGTGTTATATTTATTTCCCCAGCACCTGAGTATCAGACTCCACCAAGTTCTGCTGCATCTTCTAAAACTTGTCAGAATTTTTGATCCCAAGGTTTTGGTCACCTGAGGTTAGAAATGTTGATAGCAACAGTTCCTGGGGGGCAGCGACTAGCATACCTTCAGGACTACCAAGTAGTCTTTAAGATAAGTGATCATTAAATAATATATCTGCTTTGTGTTTGGAGTTTTGTGTGTTATATTTAATTTTATATGATAGACAAAAAAATAAATGAATAATAGAAGTAACCATGTCAATGCTTTAAATACAGATAGTATTGATGGATTATTTCTGCACTGCAAAAGAAAAAGAAAGAGGATGATGGAAAAGAACTTTAAGGAGAGGGAGAAGGAGGTGGGAACAAAGAAAAGGGTTTGAAAGAAAAAAAGGAGAGAGCTTCTTTTGGACTAAAAAGAGATTAAAGCTTATCTAAGTCTTTTCATTCTTCAAAGCCAAGGTGAAAACTCATCTCTTTCAGAAAACTTCTAACATTTTTCTATTGTGAAGATACTTCTTTTATCTGTATAATTCATTTGATAATTAATTATGCACTGTTTTAGAATTCATCTTAAACTGCTTAATTAAATCTTTAGGCTTGTTATTTAGCTTTTCCAGGATTATGGCTTACCTTCTAAATTAGATTTATAATGTCTGGAGTTAAGGACTATTACTCACAAATTTGAATTTTCTAATACAATACCTACAGTGGTTACTGCCACAGGGAAGTTCATTAGCTGGAAGAAAGGATGACAGGATAGCAGAGGCAGAATGGAGGGGGAGAGGACACAGGATTGAGTTGCTGAGGATGGGTGAGGGAGAATCAGTTGGGAGTGAGTGAAAAAAGTGTAGAAAGAAATTATCTTATACCCATGGCAGCCCATTGAAGATGCTTAGACACTACAGAAGTGGGTGTGGATGGTGTTCTTTTAGTTTCTCTTAGTAGAAGTTGATTGATTTTTGGAGATTTTCTTTAAAGACTAAATTTAGACTGGAGGAAAGTACACTTATTTAGTATGTTAATAGCATTTGAGTTTGTGTAATGGGCCTGTGGGTGATATGCATATACCCAGGACTAAACATATATTTTACTTTTTAATATTTTTCAATTATTTCTTAATGACATTTTAAAAATCAAAGAAAATTACTTTAAAAAATTTACCAATGTTATTTGAACCAACTAAATGACTTGTGTTTGAAATAATTGAGATGCAGTGTTCAGAATTAACATTAGTTAAAGCAATAGTCTGATATCTGATTTTATTTGAAGGGAGATATTTTTTTCAATTTCAAATTCAACATACAAAATTTCCTCTCTAATTTTCTGTTTTTGATAATAGGACATCTCCAAGTTTGCAGAGAAAGACAACATAGTCCTTGGAGAAGGTGGAATCACACTGAGTGGAGGTCAACGTGCACGGATTTCTTTAGCAAGGTGAGTATCTGATTGTTGGTCTAGAAACTATTTGCTGAAAATATTGGATGTAAAAAATTACAGATACTTTTCTATTGCTTTATATTGTTTCTGAAATTGAAAAAAATGGAGGGTTTATGGCTGGTGGGTTAAGAGTCACCTTTAAGTGCTATAGATAATGATACAGTTATTCACATTTGTTGAAGATAATGGCTTTATAAAAATTAAATCCCTTATTTTAGTGTGTATATACTTGTTTGCTTTATGGCACAGTTTGCTATAAATAGAAAACTCTGGAATTCTACATATAACAAGGAAAGAGAAAATATAAATTTCTGTTGAGTCTATCACACAGTCTGTCACTGCTTTTACCTTCCACAATTCACACACCTAGTTTAGTCTTCTGTTTATGCTTCTTGGTTTAAATAAATCTAAGTTTCAAAAAGTTTCAACATAATTTATAATTTTCACAACAAAAATAATAAGATAAATGATGTCATTTGGCTTAAAGTCTGTACTCTTTAAAATTAAATAAATAGGGCAAACACGTCTGACATGGTGGGTGTAAAGTTCCCTTGGTAGAGACATTCTTGGAGCAAGCATTTAGAAGCTGTCAGAGAAGTACATATAGTTCATTTGTATCAAGAAGAAAATACTGTGGTTAAATCATAATTTTCAATTTAAAAATTTATTGGTGATGTGGGATGTCAAATGTTCCTCCAGTTTTATTTGGACAAAATTCTCACTGTGTTGCAAAAGTCACTAAGAAGAAATCAATTTCATTGGTTTGTTAATGTGTTGGCTACCTTCCCTCACTCTCTCTTACTTACAAAAACAGACAAGAAACTAACACTTAACATTTGCAGTTGCCTGGTACCATTCTAGGAGTGTGTGTGTGTGTGTGTGTGTGTGTATACACACGTGATCTTAATCCCCACACAACCCTACAAAGAAGGAATTTTTCTTTTTGCTTTTCAGAAGAAACCATGAGATAATTGAGTCTATTTAGACATTAACATGCCAACAGCCAAAGAAGGAAATGGTGGGAGTCACAATCTGAACCAGGTCCTCCTGATTCTATTTTAAATTTGGTTTTGATCTTGGTTTTATTCTGTGAAGTAGTAGATCTGTACAATTTACAAACAAGATTGTGGATTCTCAATAATGGGAAGTTGGTTAATTTATGTGTGAACCAACAACTTATATTAAGCATTCCATTCAAGAGTTAGGTAAGGAACATGGTTTAGGAATGTGGCTTCTAGGCATTCAATGTAGAGTTTGTATTTACTGGCTTGTTTGGTCGTATTGTAAGGCACACACAATTTGAGATACCGCTGGAAATAATTGTCTTTTGTAATTCTGATAAGTATGTATAATGTGTTGTCCAGTTTTTGACAATAAATATATTATTTCTAATCTCTTGAGAAACTGTGGTTATAGATATGAAGGAGAGTGTCTTAATTCATTCTATGTTGCTAATAACACAATACCACAGATTGGAAAAGTCATAAAGAAAAGTGATTTATTTGGCTCAAAATTCTGGTAAGGGGGCCACATCTGTCTGGTAATGGCCTAATGCTGACAGAATCTTGAGGCACACAGGGCATCACATGGCAAGAGGCAGAGATCCTGTGTGGATGTATGCTCTGGTCTCTGTTTTTTTTAAGTCTCTATTCAGAGATGATTAGAATTAGATACAGTTCAACCTTGAAAACTGCGTCTAATTCTAATAACCTCTGAAAGACTCCACTTCCAAACCCCATAGTTAAATGTCTACTCAGTACCTTACAATGGGATGAAGCTCCAATGTAAGTTCAGAGGGGACGAACCGTATTTAAACCATCTAGCATAAAGAAAGAAGGACTAAGTGTGTGTAATGTACCTTGAAGGTACATTTTGATGGGATCCTTTAGTTATTTCACATTATCTTCTAACTTACTGTGTCAATTAACTTTTTGTTGTTGTGAGCAAAATACCTGACAAGAACAACTTTGAAGAGGAAAAGTTTGTTTTGGCTCATAATTTCAGAGGTTCACTCCATGGTCAGCCAACTCCATTGCTCTGGGTCAATGTGAGGCAGCATGTCATGGGAGAAGGATGTGGTGGAAGAGCACTGCTAACCTCATGATGACCAGGAAGCAGAGAGAGGGAGATGGACAGGGAAGGGGCCTCAGGGAAGATTCACACTTCCAGGGCACATCCCCAGTGACCCACCTCCTCTAACCATGTCCCCCCTGCCTCCAATTACCACCCAATTGGTGCATTCAAACTAGAATGGACTGATTGGGTTACATCTCTCATAATCTTGTCATTTCATTTCAGAATATTCCTGCATTAACACAGGAGCCTTTGGGGGACACCTTGTATCCAAATCGTAACATATAGTTCACCATATAAAGTTTCTTACAGATTTTACTTTGATTTTTTGCTACTTTTGAATTCTTCCATTATTTCTCTAATTATTTGTTGATTGAATTCCATTTTCTTTTTTAATAAAATTTTCCAGAATTACCTGTTTATGCTCAGAATTCCATATAGTTGGATTAGAGATACAGTTACTAACAATCACATCTGAAAAATTTAAATGTTATGATGAAATCATCTCATTTCTATTAACAAAGAACCTACATCTTATTACTGTTCTAAATAAACTTGATTGAGCTTTTACTTGTTTAGAAAATTTTGCTTTTAACTTAAAAAGTAAAATAATATGGGCATAAATTAGTATTATGAATTTTTCATTCTTTCTTTACTTGGAACTTCTATGAAAGTGGTTCAGAGACTGAGACTATAAGGTGCAAAAAGCAGTATCAATTGTCCAGTCATGACAGCTCTGGTATCAACTTGGTGATAGCAGCAAACACTTTGGGAAACATTTTTTAAAAATTTCACATCACTACTGCAATTTCTTTGCTGTCTCTGACATTTTACCGTTTGAAATAGTTTACTTTCTTATTTGTTTTCTCACCAAAACATAAACTTTTCTAGGGCAGTGACTATAATTTTAACATTGTGTTGCCTGCACATAGCATGATCCCTGGTTCTAAAAAGATAATATTGTTGAAAAGTTTTCTTTTTATAAGATAATATTTTAAATTGTACCATATGGTGTTATTCAGTTTGTAACTTTGCTTTTTATTCTTTTTAGATATATGTGACAGTAGAGTGTATTTTGACATATTATACATACATGGAGTATAACTTACTCTAATTAGGATACTATTCTTGTGGTTGTACATGATGTGAAGTTTCACTGGTCGTGTATTCATATATGAACCAGGAAAGTTATGTCTGATTCATTCTACTGTTTTTCCTATACCCATCCTCATTCCCTTCCCTTCATTCACCTTTGTCTAATCCAATGAACTTCTATTCCCCCACCTCTTATTGTATGTTAGCATCCACATATCAAAGAAAATATTCGCCTTTGGATTGGGGGATTGGCTTATTTCATTTAGCATGGTAATACTACTTTCAGTTAGCAAACCTTCAGTTTTTGAAGTATTACAAAAGCCAAAATATCATTCATGACTTATTATCCTTCATTTAAAGCAATTTATACTATTAAAGACACGTATATAAGAGAAGTTTCTAACAGTGCTACTTCTGCCTTACATTAGTGAACAGTGTTATTTCAGTAAATGGATGTGATGACCATACTGTAGTAGACTGTTTTTTTTTTTAAATCATCTGTACTAAATGACATGGAAAATATTGAGGAAAATAATTTAATTTCCATTTTCTTTTCAGAGCAGTATACAAAGATGCTGATTTGTATCTGTTAGACTCTCCTTTTGGATATCTAGATGTTTTAACTGAAAAGGAAATATTTGAAAGGTATGTTCTTTGAATAACTTACATATAATACTCATGCTAAAAGACAAGAGAAAATGACTATATCATCATAGATTGCATATTACCTCTTGAGAAATACATCCACCATTGTTGCAAATCAGGATGGCAGAATGTAACATGGAACTAACTCATGGCCTAGATTGAAGATTACTTCCCTTAAAACCTTTTCTAATTACCATATGCTAAACCAATTTCTTCCTTTGCTATATTGTTATAATAGTTGCTATCTATGTGGATTTTACAATATTTTTTGCCAGTGATGAGTATGCTATTGTTTCAATTGGTTATTATACTTAGTATTTTTACTTGTACTTTTGTATCTTAGTATTTTTTTATATTTCCTCAGTAAACAGTGAACTCCTCAAGGAACTAAACACATGGACTAGTTTAATGGTGAATGTTTAGTCTTTACATCTATCTCAGTGCTTCCTTGGAAATCTCCTCCTCAGTCATGCAGAGATTAGAACTTACATTTCTTTATAGCCCATTTCTGAGCTTAATGTATGTGAAGTTCCTAAGAACAACAGTTAGTTATATAACTTGATTTCAAAGTTTCGAAATGATTTCATGTACTATAAAGTAGTTTATTAGGAGAATAGTCATTACAGTCTCTGAGAAACTAAGATTTTAAGCAATGAAGGTGTGTGTGTGTATGTGTGTGTGTGTGTGTGTATAAAGGCTTTAGTTAAATTTATTTATTTATTGCCTTTGTTCAATTTTTTATTTTAACATATCCTTAACCTTTGAAATATTCTGGAGACCTGCTTACTTTCCTTTAACTTATGTTATTTCAATCCTGTGCTTTACTATATTAAAATAGGAAGCCAAGGAAAGCTACCTGACCAGGCAGTATGTTTTCTGAGGAGGAATGTGGCATTTTTCTGTTTAACACTTTCAGCTTACATTACTCTCAGTGAAGTGATATATACTACAATAGTCTATTCAGTCACAAATTCCAAGGTGGTCTCATCCCAACCTCTCTAAATGAGTTGCAAAGTACTACCAATATACTCTTCATTCAAACTATTCTCAGTTCCCATTTTCACTTCCAAACCAATCTGTATGGAAGAGTGTATACTATTATAAAGTACTTTAAGTTTGTTTCAAGTTTCTTACATTTATTCTTAACCTAAAAGGAAGGTGATCACCTATCTACTTACCCTAAAGCTTATTTTATTCTATGCACTCCTTACAATATGGCCTGGTATTTAGATCTCATATTAAAAACCCAGTTATCTTCTAAATCTCCATAATAGTGCTTAATGGCCATTATGACTTCTATAGTCTTAAAAATGTCAGATAACCTCTGCCATTTTATGTATAAAGCAACTCAATTTAGGACAATAAATTTTTGAAGTCACTTAACAAAATTATAAGAGCACAAATCTACTTAATCAATCAACTAAGTTAATTTTACTTTACATGAATTCAAATCCTTGAAGGGTACAGTATCACAGGGATTCAGTATCCAATGGCCTTACCCAGAAGTCTTGTCGCTTTGGAATTTAATGTGAATGGTGCAACTGTTTCCATGGGCATGACTTTCCTTTCCCCAGATTACTCTGGTTTTGTTCAGTTTGCTGCCAGGAGTCACTATGCTGTTTTTGCTTTATACACAATAGAATTCAATTTAATTTCAGGCATAAATACACCTTTGATTTTAAGAAGAGCAGGATGTTCTGGTTTGTTCTGGAGACCCCATTAGAGTCAGCAAAATGCTCTTGCATCTTCCAGGGATGTCTACCTTTTAGAAGTCCGGTTCCCAGCAGGCCTCTCCAGGATCCAATATGGCAGGAAGAGCAAATTTAGTTAAACTAATACCCAAAATGCTCTTTTGATAATTCTGTGACTGTGTTAAGTAACCTCTTAACTATATTAAACTTTGCTAATTTATATTGTGTTCAAATGTAAGAGTAAAATGATGTCTCTTTCTTCATGATATATAATGTTTTAGTGGCTAAAAGTAACTGAAATCCCCTAGAAAGTTGCCGTCAGGATTAACTTCTAGATTAGGGGAAATTTTTTATTATAAGATGGTCAAATTTATTATTATCTAATTCTCAGTTGTTTTTTTTTAACCACCAGATTAGTCTTAATATGGTCAATTTAAAAAAAAATAAAAATAAAATAAAATGTAAGAGGAACTCAATAAATAGAAAATTTAAACAAGAAAGCTTTGATATTTTGGAAGATATGTGGAAATAAAGACTGTGAGAGACACTGAAGGCTATTTAAAACATTCCTCATTTTCTAGAGAGATAAACAGAGACTCAGAGGGCAAATGATTTACTCAAATTCAGACATGTACTGAATATCAGCAATTTAATTTCATTCTAGATCTGTTAACATTCAACTTTACAATATAGCATGCTATTTCTTGCTGTAATAATTCAAGAGGCACCAAATTAATTACTATGTTTACTTTTAGAATCATTTTACATATAATAATAAGATGGCAGATAGAAATTTTTATACAATAAAACATTAATAAAATGCTAAAATTAAATTCATGTTATTATAAAGTATTTATGAAATTGATATTTATATCTTTTTATATTCTTTAAGCTGTGTGTGTAAATTGATGGCTAACAAAACTAGGATTTTGGTCACTTCTAAAATGGAACATTTAAAGAAGGCTGACAAAATATTAATTTTACATGAAGGTAGCAGCTATTTTTACGGGACATTTTCTGAACTACAAAATCTACGGCCCGACTTTAGTTCAAAGCTCATGGGATATGATACTTTCGACCAGTTTAGTGCAGAAAGAAGAAATTCAATCCTAACAGAGACATTACGCCGTTTCTCATTAGAAGGAGATGCTTCTGTCTCCCGGAATGAAACAAAAAAACAATCTTTTAAACAGACTGGAGAGTTTGGGGAAAAAAGGAAGAACTCCATTCTCAATCCAATCAACTCTATAAGAAAATTTTCAATTGTACAAAAGACTCCATTACAGGTGAATGGCATGGAAGATGATTCTGATGCACCCTTAGAGAGAAGGCTGTCCCTAGTTCCAGATTCCGAGCAGGGAGAGGCCATCCTGCCTCGCTGCAATGTGATCAACACTGGCCCCACATTTCAGGGTCGAAGGAGACAATCTGTTCTGAACCTGATGACACACTCAGTTAACCAAGGGCCAAGCATTCACCGGAGGACAACATCTACACGAAAAATGTCACTGGCCCCTCAGACAAACTTCACTGAAATGGATATCTATTCAAGACGTTTGTCTCAAGAGAGTGGTTTGGAAATCAGTGAAGAAATTAATGAAGAAGATTTAAAGGTATGTGTAAATTATTAGTGCCCTTTCCAATGTATTCAGGTACAATATAATATGTAGTACATAACAAAATTTACTCAAATTATCAGGTTAGACTGGAGTTTTATCTTAAGACTTAGGAAGTCCAAAGTCCATAAAGTATGTAAGCAACTTCAAAATGTGAAACAATCAATATTTCCATTTGCAGTCCCATAAAATGTGCTGTATGTCAAAGAAAGGATTTGGCATTAGGTCCTTTAGTAGGCAGTGTTATTCATTATTATACATTAAAAAGAATCTACTTTAGTACAACTTGAAGTCTCTGTGGGATGAAGTAGAGTATAAATAAATATATAAACAAATAGCTTCAATTATGTAGAGACCAAGAACTATGTCTGTGTGGACATAACCTATGTAAGGAGTATAAACATCTAGTCTTTCAATAGAATGGACTCACATTCTGACTTAGATGTCAGTCTTGACTGATTTTATTTAGTGTGGGATTTTCTTATCTTTTTAAAATTATTATTATTATTATTATTATTATTATTATTATTATTATTTTACCAGGGATTGAATCCAGGTACACTCAACCACTGAGCCACATCCCCAGCTCTTTTTATTTTTAATTTTGAGACAGGGCCTTGCTAAGTTGCTTAGGGCCTCACTCAGTTGCTGAGGCTGGCTTTGAACTTGCAATCTTCCTGCCTCAGACTCCTGTGCCACAGGGATTAGAAGCATTCATCACCTTGCCCAGCTGACTTGATCTTTTAAAGAAGATATGTGAAACTCATCATATGTAGTGCCAATCTTCAGACAGAAAGTCTCTTATATTGCTAAGAATAAAATGCTTTTATTTTTAAAACAGGAAGCAACATAAAAGAGAAGAATTTTTCATGTTGTTACTAGAAAACTTCGGATGTACTTTGTACACCCTGTATAAACCTGTACTTTGGATGAAGTTAACTACTAGTAGAGTTGCAATGAACTCACATGTTTAATAACATAGGTTATTTAGGAGCAGAATGCACTAGGCAAGTCACAAATCATGTAACATCTCTTGGCCAGAGTTTCCTTCATTATGAAACAAAGGAATAGGTGATCCCTAAAATATATACTTTTAGTATTTCTATAATTTTAAAAAAGTGTTTTCTAAAGGATAGTTCATCCACATGGTTTAATGTCCAACTTAAGTGAATTCCTCAAACCTGAGTCTATAAATTTAATTTGAAAGAATGTTTTATTTGACTAATAATAGTTACTATTTGTTGATCTCTTTTAGTGCCAGGTAGCATAGACTTAGTCCCCACTACTGTGTTAGAAAGGTATGTATCATTGTCCTCATTTATAGATAAGGAAACTGAAGTTCAGACAATTTCAACCTCTTGCCCCAATGCAGATAACTCCTAGAATGTTAGTAGTGGAGCTTGGATTCAAATTCAGTCCTGACTCCAAAAAAATCTGTGCTGCTAGTCAGTGTGCTGTATTCCAATTTCATAAGACCTATCTTTGTGATTCTAGTGCTTCTTCTACTAAGTATGTGGACTTCATGGGAAACAAACCTGTAATTTCCCTTAGGATTATCTGGAATCTCTCTTTTTCAATTTTTTAAGATTTTATCTGTCAAAAGTTAAAAGAAATTCTAGGGAAATATATGTAGGACTAGAATTACATAATTTAAATCATACCTGTAAAGAGGTATAACCCTTTGCTACTGAAGAATGAACAAACACAAGTTGATTTTCAGTCTATTGGGAGACCTTTGTCTCAGTACTTGTTCATGAACACTTAAAAAGATAACTTAAATCAAGGAGAGATCTTGGAAGTCTCATATTAATGGTACCATTCATTAACACTGTTGAGCATATAAAGACTAACATCATCCTACAATAATACAATTGTATGGCCAGTACTTTTAGAATTTTAAAAAAATACAGTGTGTCACAGTTTTCATAAAGCTATGTTGCTCTGTGGACATCATAATGGGTATGGAATGATATTACATTAATTCACTTAGCTTCAAGTAATGTTCCTTCATTTCCACATATTCAGAATAAAACTGCAGTGATGGTATGAAATGATGTTTCACTGTAATAATCATGGCTCTTTTTCAGGAATGCTTTTTTGATGACGTAGAGAGCATACCTGCTGTGACCACGTGGAACACATATCTTCGATACATCACAATCCACAAGAGCTTGATTTTTGTGCTAATTTGGTGCTTGATTGTTTTTGTGGCTGAGGTAAGGATGTTATGTGATTTAAAATTAAATTAAATTAAGAACAGTTTGAAAAAGTGCATATGCATGTGTGTGCACATATGTATATACATATTTTTGTATGTATGTAATTATGATATATAGTAGTATAGTTCTTAGATTTTGAAAATCCATAGTTGTAATCACTGTTGGCATTTTATTATTTCATAAATAACAAATAAAATGTGCTTAAATATACATACAGAAATTGAAGACTTTTTTAAAAACAAATTTTATTGTGTATTTAAGATATATGACGTGATATCCTGGGATTCATGTAGATTGTAACAAGAATACTATAGCATAGAAAATTAACATATCCATCCTCTCAAATAGTTACCCAATGTTTTTGGTGTGTGTGGCAAGAATAATTAAGATCTCATTTAGCATGCACCCCAACTATAGTACAATTTTACCAATAAACCTCATGTGGTGCATTATATTTTTAGATATGAAAGTTTTTAATAAAGTGATTCAAAGGCTCAGAGTACAAGCCCTATATAAATTGAAATTAAGCACTCAAAATAGTTCTTCACTAAATTCTAAATTTATTTGACAATATGTTGCATTATTAACTGTCTTCACAAAGTAAGATAAATATATAGTAATGACTTAGGAATAATTTTAAACAACCCTTTCAGAGGCTGGAGTCACACTCTTCCATATAGAAATTGTGTTGTCTTCAACACCCTCCTTGTAGTTTCTTTGCCAGGCTTCTGCTGTCCTTCATATCACCAAGTTAAAAGACAGATGGAGGTACAAAAGTGTGATGTGCCACATGATGGGCCACAGCACAAGCACTTCCTGAACCTGGAAGAGAATGAGACTTTTTTTAAAAAATCAGGACACCCAGGGAAACACTTAAGAGTCCCAGCAGGAGACATCAGTGGGGAAGTGGCAGTGAGGTTGAGTGGAGAGAATTTGTCCTCCAGTTGTCTAAATGGGGCAACTGTAACTCAGCACCAAGGACTTGCCATGAGGAAATTTGGGGTTAGTTTGCCAAATCTCTTTTGTCAATATAAGATGGAGATCCAGATTTTTTTTTCTGTAGAATTTACCCATTTAAAAATGTGAGTAGTTGATTAAATAAGAACAAAGGAACACCATGTAGACACAATAAAACAGGTCTGTGGATTGGATTCTTTCTGTCAATGATTAACCCCAACATTTATTCCAGACAATGTAGATATGTCCTAGTGTAAACCTCATGCCCCATTCTGCCCTCAAGGAAGAAATGACCCTGGGGAAGAACCGTAATAGAAATGTGTAAATAACTGAAACACAAACTTATAATTGTACATTTTTTTCCTCTTGTTTGGCTGCTTCCATCCTCCTTAAGACTGCATAAAGTATCATCACTTTCCATGGTCTTGTAAAACAGTGCTAAATATCTAAAGGTTTACACCAAAAAATTGTACATACTGTTTCAACAGAAAACCACTGGTATCCATTTGACCTTTGAGTTTTGGTAATATATTTTCTTTTGCCCTGCCATTTTAAATAGCTAACCAAATGGAGGCTTAAATTAAGGTGTAGTGTAGTGCCTCCCTGGAATCAGACTGCAGTTAACCTCCCTGAGACTTCATTTCCTCATCTATATAATGGAGATTGAAATAGTACCAGATAAATAGGTCATTTTGTGGGTAAAGAGGCATTGTGATTATTAAATGCTTAATGTAGGGCTTGGGACATATTGAGCAATGCTAATTGCTATTATCATTAATATCCTTACTGTTGTATCATTATTATAAATCTCAAGATAGTTTGAGGTGAACAAGTCCATAACAGTGATATAATGAGAATTTCAATAATTCCTTTTACTCTTTAACAAAAATAAAAGATTGGGTAATTTGATACCCACATATAAGTAATAAATATTGTATTGATATGTACCTCAAATGCACCTCATTAATCTCTCCCTGTCATATTAAATGATTAACAATAATATGAATGGAACCCAGCCTGTGCCCCATTTAATCTCAACCAGTCATTTATAGTTATTAATGATTTGAGCCCTCCGTATTGAAATATCATATTACTTGATTGTCTTAGATTTCGGCAAGAAAAAAAGGATCTGATTATAGTGGTGATTTCTGTTAATTTTTAAGACTTGTGTCTTATGCAGCTCCACAGAGTTGAACATAGGTGCCTTTCAAAATGATGTGTAATCAACTAATTAATTAAATATTTAGTTGCTACACATGTATACAATATTATTTGCTCACTTAAGAAGAGAGTGTTAAGCATGGTGGTGCATGCCTGTTATCCAAACTACTTGAGAAGCTGAGGCAGGGGGGTCACAAGTTCAAAGCAGCCTCAGCAATTGATCAAAACCCTCAGCAACTTAGTAAGATCCTATCTCAAAGTAAAAAATAAAAAGGACAGGGGATGTAGCTCAGTAGTAAAGCACTCCTGGGTTCAGTCCCCAGTACCAGAAAAAAGAAAACAAAAAAGAAGAGAACAATGATGTTTTGTCATGGCAAGAAACTAAATTATGAACGAAGAAATAAATGCTATATAACTACCCATTATTAGTTAAGATTTCACAATTATTGTAAAAATTGTCTTCTTAATGGGGAGAATGATTGATAATGTCTTTTTCTGGGCAAGAAGTAAAATAATAAATATTGTGGCTTTTTGGCTAATATTCTGTAGGCACTGCCAGCTATCTTTCTCTCAAAATTTTGAATAATAAAAACATGGTAATAGAGAAAAATACTAATTTTTAAATCATGTGCACAATTATACATCTAAACATTAAGTCATTCAATATTGTTCACAATTTTGTGAATCAAAATTTACATAGTTTTTCTTTTAGCCTAAGCTTCTTTGTTAATTCCAAGGTGTCTATTTCATATTGCCATTGGAACATCTCATTAATACTCCATACTAAGATGCTAATTCAGCATGATAGTTTAGTTCTTTTAAACACTTGTTAGGGCCTCATTTTTATGATTGGAGAAGTTAAAAGAAAGATACAATTTTTAAGATACAATTTTTCTCCATGGAAGTAACTCTTTAATTTTAAGAAGGGTAATATTTCAATTTAGATTTATGTTTTTACAGAATAGGTTCAATATGCTTTCCTTTTGCAATATGATACACTTAACCTGCCCCCATTTTTGAATTTAGAACTTTTTTGTCAAGACTGCTAAACTGAATGTATTTGTTTGGTTTGTTCAGTTTGCTAACTCATTATATGACTGTGTCATTTTGAAGAAGGAATCAGCCTACCTTTCTATTTTTATAACATTTTCTCCTCTACTGAATTGTATCTTCTGTTAAGTTCTTGGATGTTAACATCAAACCAACAGACTGTAACATTTCTACTGCATTGGTCTTCTAGTGGACCTGCTTGGCCGTACATCACTGACTTGATAGAGAAGAACTCAAAGAATAGATTAGGAGGTGTTTTTCCTTTTCTTTGCAATTACCAGAGGGTGTTACTGGAGCTTCTGAAGATCCTTTCAGAGCTTCCATTTGAAGGTTTTTAGCAAAGGGTCAGAGATCTGCTGTATGGTGTTTTTGTTTTGTTTTGTTATTTTTGGAACCAGGGATTGAACTCAGGGACACTCGACCACTGAGCCACACCCCCAGCCCTATTTTGTATTTTATTTAGAGACAGGGTCTCACTGAGTTGCTTAGGGCCTCGCTAAGTTGCTGAGGCTGGCTTTGAACTTGCGATCCTCCTGATTCAGCCTCCCAAGTCGCTTGGATTACAGGCATATGCCACTGCGCCTAGCTTTGTTTTGTTTTTAATGGCTTCCTTTCTCTCTGTTATGAGGAATCCCTGAGTGGTTTTACATTGTTAATATATGTAGGTGTAGAGAACTCCCATGATATTACTTCCTCTGCTAACCGATGACAATCCTCTTTGGGCACTTTACTGACCAGGAATCTATATGTTAAGCCATGATTTGACCATAAAATATTGAAAAATATGTATTAAATTATACTGCATTCTATGTTAAATAGAATGATGTTTAAAATCCTGAGAAAATGGAAAATCTTGTTGCTAATCATCTGGGACTATCATTCTATCAGAAATTGTGTTAACTTTATAACCTCTAAGCATTTTGGAAATGAAGTGATAGAATGGACTCAAATATTTCTATGTGCCTCAAATAAATGTTTTAGCTGTAGTCAGTAAAAGCAGTTTGGGTTTATAATTCCATGTGGATAGAGTCAGGAGATAGCTTTATATTACAATGACTGGGCCAGTTCTTTAGAAAACTGCTTTGGGCATTGTTCCATTAGTAAATATTGTATTTTTTGCTGAGATTTACTCACATTCAGAGAAGTTGGCAATGCTAGCTTTATTGACAGTCCTTTAATTGGAACAAAGGGAGAATATAATAATAAAGGAGTAACTCAAAACACATACGCTTATCTTAGATCTTGAGTAATTTGATTAGTTGTAAGAAATAGGAACACATTTGTATGAGAACAAAGATTTTTGGAAAGGCTAGACTATTCCTGAGTTTCTTGTCATTTTGAATTTTTTATGAATCTCAAGGAAAGCAAGATAGTTTTTCTTTTTATTGAGAGCATGCATGGAGGCTATCTGTACAATGGAGAAAAGTAGGACAGTGAGAGTAACACCATTAGACTCTATGTGCCTCTGATATGTGAATTTAACTAAAATGTATACACCTTTTTAAAATCTAGTACTTCAAAATATAATTTATTAATAGATGCTAAATGTTCTCCATGAATTCTTTTTTAATATAGTGTGCTTAAATGGTTAAGGTAAATTCAAGTATGAAATGAGAGTTATATGCATCTTATTCCAAGTATATTTATTTCTCCCCTTTGCTTTTATTCTATGCACATTTCCAAAATCATCTTTCTCATGACTGCTTGCTTTTTCTATTTCATTCTCTGATAAAGTTATCATTTAGCTAATTGTATAACTTCAGACATTTTGGTCATTTCTAACATGACAATTGTGATGATATCAGAATGAGATTAAATTTCTCCAGAGGGTTTATGAGAAAGGAATGTCAAATTGAAATAGAACAGAGCACAGATAATTTAAATATAAAAAGACTATAAAAATCAAAGTTGTTTAAAAAAATCATTTTTATTTTTTGTTTTTTTTGGACTTGGTATAGAACTTTTCTGCCTCAACCAAATGTCCTAAATTCTAAGAAATTCTCATGCTGATAATGTGTTTTAACCTGAATGTACCTTATCTTCATTCATAAACTATGCATTGTTACACTATTGAAACTTGATTTTCATAAATATTAATCTCACCTTTTCTAGTAATTAATTGGTTTCATAAGTATTAATATACCATAATTATTATATACCAAACAAAATTATTTATAGCTACCAAAGAGATTAATTATATGCCAGTAGGCTGAGATTAGTCTCTTTATAAAAAATAAAATGTGTTATTTGAAACACATTGGCTAAAATCTTAGTTCTTTTGTGAGGTTCGTTGAAAAGTCCCTGTTGAATAAAGGAAAGAATTGGCAAAGTATTTACCTCAGTGAATACTGACTTCCATAAACTTAATGTGTTCATACCACAAATAATGATGCTTAGAACTCTTATTGCAGCTGCTAGACCCAGGAAAGCAAAGAAAATGAAGATGTTAGTATGTATGTATGATGCTAGTCAGGTTGAATATAGAGGCAGACATGGAAAAAATAAGTAAAGATTTTAGAAAAAAAATCAACTATGTTGTTCCATTCCAGGTGGTTGCTTCCTTGGTTGTATTGTGGCTACTTAGAATGTGAGTATTTTATGTCTTATTGTGAACTGAGTTTTGTTTCCATTGATTATTTGGGTCTTATGAAATATTGCAATATCCACTGTGTCTCATTTCCCCGTTGCGTAACTGAAAATACAAGTTACAGTTATCCTTTGGTTTCTTAGGGGAATGGGTTCCAGGACACCCCCCTCGCACCCTACCACAGGTGCCAAAATCTGAAGATGCTTGATTCTCTTACATAAAATGGTGTAGTGTTTGCGTATAACCTATGCCTACCTTACCCTATACTTTAATTTATGTCTAAATTACTTGTAATACCTAATCCAGTCTGTTACCTAAATAACTGTTAGAGTCATTTAGGGAATAATAACAAAAAATCTGTATATGTTGATACAGGTGCAATTTAAAAAAAAAAAAGTTTTCAACCCACTGTTGGTTGAATCCATGGATATGTGATCTGCAGGTCCATAGGGCCAACTGTATTTTGTTTAAGGTGTGAGTATGTGTAGTTCCTGAAGCTCTTTGTCCATTTCTAAAGGAATTAACTATGTTCAACTTCTGTGACATTCAATAAAATATTTGAAACATTATATACTGAGTATATTCTCTAAATATTTTGATCTAGTAGAGATTAATTATGTCTATTTCAATGGTAAGAAAGATTAATCTACTCTTTTGCAATAGAAAGTTTTAGATTAAGTGCTAATCCAATATAGTATGCTTCTTTAGACACAAATTTAGTTTTTGCATGTATTGGAAATTCAGTAGACAAGTTTGGTTGCCAAATAACATTTTTCCTTTTTCGTTTTACAGCAACCCTCCTCATGCTGAAGGGAATAGTACTAAAAATGTGAATGCCAGCTATGCTGTGATTGTCACCAGCACCAGCTTCTATTATGTTTTTTACATTTATGTGGGAGTAGCTGACACTTTGCTTGTTCTGGGATTCTTCAGAGGTTTGCCACTGGTGCATACACTAATCACTGTGTCGAAAATATTACACCACAAAATGTTACATTCTGTTCTTCAAGCACCCATGTCAACCCTCAACACATTGAAAGCAGGTACTTGACTAGATCTACAAAATGCATCTGCTGATCCGTCATAAGAAGGGCCTGTGGCTCAGGTGGCTTCCAAGCAGAGACACTGGCTTTCACAGAGGGTCATCTGCACTTTGTCGAGCCTCCTCATGACTGGCCTGTGCATTTCTCAGATATAACAGGCAGTCATGAATTGTGGCTCCTGATATTTCTACATCAGATAATTAGAGTGGTTCAGTTCATTAGAATGTGATGCTGATGGGACAGTAGGAGCAGTGGCAGTCTTTCCTTTTCCATAGATTGCTCTAGCCACCTTCCAGGCATCTTGTCACCAACATATAGTGCTGTTTAAAGAATGAGGAAATTTGAAGGGATTGAGGAAAATGTATAATTCTCCTACTAATAAAGTCATTTCATAGTGCAGAATAATCTAGTTTCATGAATAATCATATAAATTCAGGAATAATCATATAAATTTGTTCCATTTTATTTTTCCAGGGAGGAAATAAAAAATGCATTTTGAAAATATTTTTCACACCATCATAGTTGAAGTCAGAAAGTAAGAGTAGTAGAATAAAGAGGCCAAAATTTTTTAAAACTTAGGGTTATAAGGTACTTTGAAATTATTTAGTTCCATTGATTCCCCTTTAGACAAATTCACACTTAAAGACTTTGTGATTTAATAAGATGTATTCTTACAACCATCTGTCAAGCTCACTATGTGTGGCACTAAGAACAAGCCATGGTTCTTAGAGGAGGATATAGGTAAGAGGAGGAGATGGACAGAGAAATACTTGAGCTTGAAATGAGGAATGCATTGCAATATTAAAACTTTTAGAGTGATTTGTGTCAAGACAAGACTTATCATTTTTCATGAGTAACAAAATTTCAGTGTTGGTGTGAAGATGTTAATGTTCATTCTGAAGCCTGTGTGTCACTAAAGGCTTCTCTACTTTGGATATACTCATTGGCATCCTCTGTTTTAGCATTGAGAATTTTAGACCTAATGGGATGCTCTATTCACTTGATCCAATGAGTTCATTTTTTATGGAAATCTGAGATCCAGAGAATGGAGGGGATTTGCCTGAATTTCGTCAGAGTCAGAAATGGGCCATAAAATACAATAGAAAGAACACAATCATTGTTTGAGACCTGGTTTGGCCCCATAAAAGTGATTATGAACAAGTTACTCTTTTAAGCATTGGCTTCCTTGCCTGTAAGGTGGGGGAAAGAATAATGATCTCAGAGGGTCTTGTGAGAGTGAAACAGGACAAGTTACTTGCCTCTTAAAATAGCCAACCTGAAATATATGTCAGTTTCCCATCACCGTTTTCTTCTGTAGAGTGTCGTTCCATGAGGACTACACTTCCCATTCTACCTCTTCACTTTTCTTATTTCTTCCTTCCCTTACACCCACTGAAGGTTGATTCTGCACCTTCTCAATTTCATACCTAAATGATCACCACTCATTTTCTTTCTTTCATTTGTCTTACTTTTCCAACTTTGCGGGATGATCCCTGAACATTTTTGTGTTGTTTGTATTCCTTCTTATTTATGCTCTTGAGAACTGCAATGGCAAGTTGACCTTACACTATCTCTGTGCCCTTTTCCTGCTTCTCCTCTGTCCCCTCCTGTATTTGTATTCGAGGATTATGCTTTCTTTTAAAATCCGTCTCTACTGCTGACTCATGGGCCATTAGGTATCCCATTCTGTCACCTAGTTATTCTCTGCTATACTTGGCAATAGCTGGTGTAATGGCACTTGTAATTTCTCCCAGATGTGCCCTTCTGCAATTGTACATTGACCTTGATTTTCTGACTCCTTGCCTAATTTTCCTATGTCACTTTTGAATGACCTTAAGCCTACACAGACACATAATAGGTGCTCAGCAAAGTACATGGAATCAATGAAAGTGTGAATGTGTATTTTTTAACAGAATATTACTATCTGGAATACAATAAGCACCAGGATATTTTTTTCACTAAAGCAATTATTTCATTCTTTAGACAGTGATTATAAATCCCATTGACTACTTTTTCAACTTTTTGTATGTTTATGGAAGAACATACAAATATGTTTAATAAAATATTGTAAAAAAACAATTAATCAACAGCTATTTGTTGAGGAATTCCTATATTTAAGGCTTTTTGGCTTGGGGCTGTGGTGATACAAAATGAATGTGGTATGATCCCAGTGAACTCTAGCAGTGACAACTCAGGAAAAGAGAGAAGACTGATGTGTACAAGTGACTGTGATATACAACATGCATGTAGTCCTGTGACAGGGAGGTGCAGGCAAGGGTGAGGAGTTTAACTCCATCTGGAGCATACACTGACGTTTTCTTGCAGGAGGGAAGTTCGAGTAGGGTCAAGGAAGAGATACCAATTTTGACAAGCAGGGATGAGGGCAAAGGGTTTCCAGGCAGAAGGAACCAAGTGGGGGAAAGAAGAGAGGTAGCAAAGCGTAGGGTGTGTTTATCAAAAAGAGACCAGCTTGACTGAAATAGGATGAGTCTCAGAGGAAGCTAATGCTTACTAGGTCACTTAAGGCCAAATTATGGAAAGCATTAAATATTAAACTAAGAATTTTGGACTTTATCCTACAGTTAATAGTGGGTGAATGATAAAGTTCGTTATTACTATAACTTTGTTTGTACAGTATCATGTTACATTTTATCTAATTGTTTAACTCCTCTCCAGACAATGAATTCCTCAAGGGCAAGGAGTGTGGTTCATTCACCTCTGTTATCTCAGTTTCTGGCTTTGTGCCTGACACATAATAGACACTCCATATGTAACTTTTTTGATTAAAAACACAACTGATCAGACTTAATCATGAGAGTCGAGAATTAAAAGACAGGCTGAAACTTGGATTGCCAGTGAAGAGGGTAGAAAGAGAACATGGCTAAAGAGATCCACAGAGTGGGCATGGAGGGAGAACTGTCATGGATTCTGTAGAGACATGTCAGAAAGGTAGACCAGATAAGCCAGAGGAGAAGGAGAACTCTATGTTATGGAATATAGACATAAAGGAAATGGTGATAGCATATCCAGTGAATTATCTTTAAACTCAAGGTTGCACAAGTAAGGTTGTAGTTTGGATGATTATTAAAGACATTGGTTTTTTACCTGAATCCTATAGGAAGCTGTGTTTTGTAATAGTTGAAACACAGGACAGGCATGGTGGCACACACCTGTAATCCCAGTGGCTCAGGAGGCTGAGGCAGGAGGATTGCAAATTCAAAGACAGCCTCAGCAATTTAGTGAGGGCTTAATCAACTTAGCAAGACCCTATCTCAAACGAAAAAATAAAAAGAGCTGGTAATGTGGTTTTTAAGGTTAATCCTTGGTACCGCCCCCCACCCCCCACAACTTCCCAAAAAAGTTGAAAAGTGGGATGCGATAACTTGAACACATAGTTACTTAGAACCTTGGACAAAACTAAATTTTGCGATTTTTCTCATTTCATGCTAATTCTATAGGAGTTCTGAATGTTTCTGTTATGATCTAAACTTAGTATTGAATATACTGATATGCCTTTTAAAATTACTCGATTTTTTAGAAATTTATCTTCTTTCATATTATAGGTGGGATTCTAAATAGATTCTCCAAAGATATAGCAATTTTGGATGATCTTCTGCCTCTTACCATATTTGACTTCATTCAGGTTTGTAAAAATTAGCTATTATTTAGTATCTTTGCATGTGTCATATTGCTTTTTCAATAATTACATAAAGAAGTAAATAAGTTTTAGCTCAGTTTTCATTTGAGAGTTTAAGTCCTGTTTATTGTACAAATTTTTTCAAATTCTTCAAATAGGCATAACTTTAGTAATGAAGTAACAAGTCAGACCTGTTTACCTGCCTGCCCCAAACCCAACACAACTCACCTTAGCTGTAATAACTGTCTACCTGTAAGTGTGTGAGTTATTTAAAAGGCACAAAAATCTACCCCCCCAAAGATGACATTTTTTACATTGGCATCACTCTTCAAAAGGCCCATGTTGAAATGAAGTTGGATTCGCAGCCTCCACATAGACACTTCGGCAGAAATTAGCTAATCAGTTCCCCCAAGTGAAGAGGCAGAAGTAAGGTAAGTTTCTGAACAGATGAGAGGAATAGAAAAAGTCGTGCTATACAAGGGCTCTCCTGGAGTGGCAGATGCGAATGGATCTCCAGGGTAGCTGGACTGAGGCTGACTCTCTGGGGTGAGTGTTGGAGAGGGAAGGGGACATGGAGATAAAAGTGACCTTGGGGATACATTTGGACTCCAAAGTGACAGAACTAAGGAGCATTAGGAGTTGATACCCTTGGCTGTTGGGCCAGGCTTGAACACAGCTTTCTGAGCTTCTTGTCTGGTTTAGTTGAAGCTGGGGACCTAATGCCATGGTCCTCAATGGCATCTACTTAGGGAAGCAGCTGGAAAAGAGTGCTGCCCATCTGGGGATGAGTTGTTCTCTGCTCTTTCCCCCACCTCCTGCCCCCAGTGCAATACTGCTGCCTTAAAAGAACTTAAACAAAACAAAAACAAAACAACAAAACAATAAAAGAACTACCACACATGTGTATACATAACCAACATTGGCAGATGCAAAAAAATCAGCCTGTCAGTTTCCCTCATCTGCAGTGATTGACAATCAAATACTTTTACTGTTCCAAGTGACCTTTTGCATTTTGGATTTCCTTCAGTTGCTGTGTTTAGAGATATAACTCAGCAGCACCTGCTGGAATTTTTTAATCCATGTTTTGAGTTCAGGCATTCATAGGAATGTTCCTGTGTCTGTAAATGCTGAACCTTTGTTCCTCATTCTAGGAGTGTAAATCACTGGTGCCAAATATAATCTCATTAAATGAGGTACAGACCGGAACATGAATATCTTGACCTGATTGCAAATGTATTCATGAATGGTGCATGGTGCCCCTTTGATAGTTATTTTTCTACTTTTGTGGTCTACTGAGCATCTTCTGAATCAGTTTGAGGCTCACCACAAAAGTTCTATGGGAGAGCTACTTTTTAAATATTTATTTTATAAATTAACATTTTTTGACATATGTGATGGATCTCAACTCCTTTCTTTTATGCCAGGTTGAATAATTTCTGCTCAAATCCTAATGTTGTTGGGCTTCATTTGCTATTCCTTCACAAGTGATTAGGCAGAACTCTTTCTTCCCCCAATATTTTTTATTGGATGTTATAATAGTACATAATAATAGGATTTGTTGTTACATGTTCATATCAACAGATAATATAACAATATAATTTGGCTACTGTCACTCCCTAGAACTTCCTTCCCAGCAACCCTTGATCCCTTTTCTTCTACTGATCTCCCTTTGATTTTCATGAGATCCCCCTCCCTTTCTTTTCCTTTTTCCACATATGAAATAAGTCAAACCTTCTGAGTTTGACTTATTTCCCTTAGCATAATGCCTTCTAGTTTGGCAAAGCTCTTTTATTATAATTTACCAATTTTATTGATAATGGAAGACATCTTTACATTATGGAAGCAGTTGACACTGAATCTTGAAGGATCTCAGTTTTGTCACCTGTACATTATAGCTGATCAAGTCCCTTTCAGTTCTAAAGCTTTATGGCTCAGACTGGCTAGCTGGAATCAGACCATCCATGATGAATTTCTTCTTGAAGGCAAACAGAGAAAAACTATGCCCTAGCATCCCACTTATCTCCGTTCTGAGAAATCATTTCTTTGTGAAATAGAAGCATGAGTACTTAAAAATACTCATTTAAATATAATTTAAAATTCTATCTCAGCCTCAAAACTTTAAGTACTCTGTATTCTTCTTTCTTATCCAGTATATGGCTATGCACGGAGACCTGCTACTTCAATCTCTGCAACTAGTCTTCCATGTCTTTGCCCATCCCGCTGTTCATTCTATTATCCCCATTAATCTGTTGCTTAGACATTTTCAGGAACTCCTCATAATTTATGAATTTAATGCCAAATCAGGTATTTATTGCATGGGTTTAAATAGGCTTTTAATTAATTATTGTTATTATTACTGATGACTATTATTATCCCCTCTTCCTACTTTGAAGGAGGCTCTTTGTGGCTTTCAGTGTAAAGAATTTCTATTTTTTAATTTTTTTTTTTTTACATTTTTGGTGCTGAGAATTGAACCTGGGGCACTTTACCACTGAGCTTCATGCCCAGTTCTTTTATTTTGAGACAGGGTCTCATTAGGTTGTGGAGGCTGACCGTAAACTTGCCTCAGTCTGAGCAGCTGGGATTTCAGGTGTGTGCCACTGAGTATGGCTCAGGGATGCTTTTGAGCTCTATCAGTGGGTGGAAATGTGCTGCCACTTCTTAGGAGCATGAAAACCTTTTAGGTTTTCACATTCTGTTTTCTTATTTTGTTCATTTGTTTTCTGAGAATATATAGGATTTTGGCAAAGATGAATGGGATTTAGAAATGTGTGCTCACATTTCAATTTATCCTGAATTTCCTCCATTTGTTTGTGTTTTTATTTAAATGGTTGGTGTCCTCTCACTAATACACATGGCCTAGAATGACTTCTGTCTAATTGATTATGAATTAAAAACTAGGATGGAATTTAACATATCTTGTACAATTATAGTATCAAATATATTAAACCAGTCAGTGCCTTTAATTTTGCACACAGTATTAATTAGGCTCTGACTTCAGTTTTTACAGATGACCTCTTATAGAGAAAAGGAAGCTAATTTTTTCAAGACTGAGACATTTTTCATTTATTTTTTTGTTTGGGCTATATCTTGGATAATTACAGTTGCTATCAATCTGACAACTGTGTCAATGTTACTCATTTCCAAATGCAACCACCTTCTCACTTCTCTAGCACAGTGTCATAGCTATCCAGTACCACCTGTGTTAGTCAGCGTCCTGTTACTGTAACAAATACCTGAGACAAATCAACTTACGGAGGGGGAAGGTTTATTTTGGCTCACAGTTTTTAGAGGTTGCAGTCCATGGTCAGTTGGCTCAATTGCTCTTAGGCCTGTGAAGCAGCATAATGTGGTAGAACAAAATCTCTTATGTGATGGTCAGGAGCTAAAAAGACAGGAAGGGGCTGGGGATCCATTAAATCCTTCAAGGCTACACTCCTGGTGACACAAAGACCTCTACTAGGCCCCACCTTTAAAGGTCTGACACCTCCCAATAGCCACAAGGTGTAGACAGAGCCTTTAACATTTGGGTCTTTGGAGACATTTAAGATCCAAACTATAGCACCACCTATTTTATATTAAGATAGTTACAATTGCATTCCTAAAATCTCTGTCATCTTAGCAATCATTAAAAAATAATACTTTCAATAGAAAATAAGTTAAAGACTAATGTTTTTCTTATACTTATCGAATCACTTTTCCCACCCAATGTTTAATGTAAACATTACCAGATTGACACTGTGTGGTAAAAATGGCATAAGTCAAAATTAACAAAGTGTAATTTACAACTGCCAACAGCAAATAAGAGACCCTGATCCTAATGGAGTAGCTGAGGGTTCCTGATATCATCAATTGAACAGCAATTGATTTTAGGCATGCTGATATATAATGTGGTGACCCATTTAAATTAACTCAGATTCCTGCATTAACCATACTTGGAACTTAGTTTTTCTTTTTCTCCAAGAGCTCCTATTTCTTAGAAATAGTTTGACCAGGTTTAAAAAACTATGGTTTGCCATTGATGAAGTGTCTTGCCACCTAGTAATTGGGGCATTTGGAGCTTTCTCATTGTTCTGGTGGCACCTGTAGACCAGGAAGATAATATGGAAGATTCTCTTTACTTTATTGAGTCATAATGTACTTGGTTCAATAACAATAAAGATCCATTCAAGAACTTTTTGAATGAGCAGATGGCTGGCATTTCTGCATTTGACGACTGGAGATTGAGGGTCCTTGAAATATGATCATCTGAAGTTTCAGATGGAAGTATCAACCCATTCAAACCCATCCTTGCCCCATTTCCCAAAATATTATATGTTCCTGTGAACCAGTCAGAAAATACATGTTACCATGGAAACTGGGAGAACTGGCTCACTGATTAGTATGTGAATGTTGTAATGGGTTTGTTTTTAATGCTTATTGCAGACAGATACTTCATTCAAATGGGTTTTTGTGGAATAAGACTTTTTATCTTTTAAAAATACATATATTTGATGTTCTGTAGAATTGTATAATTTAAGTCTTTAACTTTATCCTGATGAGCACCAATCTGGCATTCCTGTTTTTGAGATTGCTAACAGTGTTCAAGTTTTGGGCAATATCAAGAGATGTCTATAATGGATGGGCTCAAGTGAAGTGAAGTATTCATTTTGGCAATACCTGATATAGGAAAAACTTACTTCACATTAAATCAGCCATTTCTCAAAATCTGTTCTTGAGCTGTTCTAGTATCTCCAATTATTTCAAAGAATGGGAAGAGGAGAGTTAGGGAGAGGAGTAAACTTTAAATTATAATGTCTTTCAATATTAAACGGGAGGAAACTAGGCTCAGAGAAGTTAGAGGATTTGCCTAACCTACATTTAAGCCAGATATTTTTGCCTCAAAAGATTCCATGACAAGTTCCCAATTTTCCAAAATTATCTCAATAAGCCAGGCAAGGTAGCGTACACCTATAATCCTAATGATTTGGAAGGCTGAGAATTCAAAACTTCAGAAAGGTTACAAGTGTCCTAAACATTTAAAAACATTTTCATAGACCTTAGAGTAAAGTGTACTTTGAGATAGCTGTCTTCCCTACAGTAGGAACACACCTGCCTCTTTTTAAGGAGAGTAGGAGAAGTTCAGGTAGAATATAAGTCATTGAGCTGGGTGTGGTGCCACATGCCTGTAATTCCAGTGACTTGGAAGTCTGAGGTGGGAGGATCATGAGTTTGAGGCCACCCTGGAGACTTAAAGAGACCCTTTCTCAAAATAAAAAGGGATAGGCATGTAGCTCAGAGGTAAAGCACCCCTTGGTTTAATTCCCAGAATTAATATATATGTACATACAAACGAACAAAAGAAAATAGGGAAAAGAAGAAAAAAAATCACCAACATATCTTGTCCATGTTAGGACATGGAAATGTTTGCTCACAAGTGTCTTCTTTGATCCTACAGTTGTTATTGATTGTGATTGGAACTGTGACTGTCGTCTCTGTTTTACAACCTTACATCTTCCTAGCAACAGTGCCAGTGATAGCGGCTTTTATTACGTTGAGGGCATACTTCCTCCACACCTCACAGCAACTCAAACAACTGGAGTCTGAAGGTATGACATTGAGGGTACAGTGCTCACCAGGGAGAAAACCAAAAGAACATTTGGGAATTCTCCATTGTTAATCCACTTAAAAAAAAATCTTGCTCTTAAACTCTTACTTTATATAACAATGATTTTTTTTGAAATATGTATGTATGTAAAAAGAAACACATGGATTATTTTCATCAACTCATGACTTTATATTGGTTTTCAAACAAGTATATAGTCTGGCCAGAGTTGGTGTCTAAGACAGTCATTCATATTTATTTCATTTAAATTTAAAGAATTTCAGAAAGGTTACCACCAGTATCCTAAACATTATAAAAATTTTCATAGAACCTGGAGAAGATTTGTTACTGCTACTGAAAATTTCTCTGGGTTCCCAAATAACACCAGACAGAATTCTTACATTGTCTTATTGTCCTCATACCATTCCTTTATGTCCTGGGGCTACCTTTTCGTGGGTCCCCAAACTCTCCTTGAATTCTTTTAGAAGCACATTTGTACGCAGCAAGCCTGCCTGTGGGTGCATTTTCAGGAGATAAACTTCCAATGTGTTTCTGCTTTGGGGTTTATGAGCTAAATTATGTCGCATAAACTTAACTGAGACTTGAAAGGACAGTCTTTAAAGAAAAAAAATTTCTCAGAATAATTTGAATAATTTAGGATTAGCCAGAAAAACAATGCCCAGAGGTAGCCAAGAAATGTGAATAAATAATGGTAATGATTTTATAGTATGCTGCCATCCACCGCAGTCAACTAAAAAGGAAGGATGATTCATCCAAAAAGGAATAAATCCTACTATTCAAAGTGTGGTACCAAAGTGAAGGACCTCTCTGACCTGTGACATTTATGGCATGCTGCTCAATTGTTTTTCAGCAATGTGGTAGCATGGAACTGCACTGTTTACATGACTTGCGTTGTTTTCTATGGGAATATTTCACAGGCAGGAGTCCAATCTTCACTCATCTCGTCACAAGCCTAAAAGGACTATGGACGCTTCGTGCCTTTGGACGGCAGCCTTACTTTGAAACTCTGTTCCACAAAGCTCTGAATTTACATACTGCCAGCTGGTTCTTGTATCTATCAACACTGCGCTGGTTTCAAATGAGAATAGAAATTGTTTTTGTCATCTTCTTTATTGCAGTTACCTTCATTTCCATTTTAACAACAGGTATTATGCACTCATTAACTATTTAACTACACATTTTATTGGTTATTTTTAGTTCTATATGACAGGAGAAATAGTTTTTACATAATTGTCAAAGCATAGAATATATCTTGTTCTAATTCAGACCCCAGTACCTCTCCTTCCTCTTTCCTCTCCCCACCCCCTGCTCCCTTCCGTCTTTTGATCTTTCTGCCATTTAAGTAAAAATGTTGTCAATGAATAAAAGCCTACATTCTTTCATAGGGTAAAGAGTGTACATGTCTTTAAGAAGTTTTTTTGAGTTTATTAAGCAGAAATTTGTTGGTTTACTCTGGAACAAATGACCTTTTTGAATTTATATTATTTAATCATTGAACAAATAATTTCCTTGGATTGGAGCTATATTACACTATCCCTACTTTCACAGTTTAGAAAAACTGAGACAGAGAATGTTAGTTAGCAGCAAATCTGTTATTGAGAGAAAAAAAATTACTCTTTTCATGTTGATATTGGTAAAGGATCCTGGTTTCAAAATCAATAGATTTTGAAATCCCAAATGAGTTTTTTAGACAATTACTCAATCCCAAATAGTTTTTTAGACAATTACAGAAGAGCCTTGTGGATCCACAGGGCAAGCAGCACCATTGTGCCCCTGAGGGGCCAGAACAAGTGCCAGAGTCAGGCACAGTTATCCTATCCATTTTCTGAGTCCAGCTGCTGGTCTCTGTCCATTCCATTTCAGTGCTGTCATTCATTTCTCTCTGAAGACTGGTTTCTTGGAGTGCCAGGGTTAGGGCACATGTGCTTTATGTGGCTTTTTCCTTCTTGAATTAACAGCAGCATTCCCTGGCTAATTGAAAAGTCCCAGAGGGAACAGAAAACCTGTCTTTTTGAGTCAGGGTCCACCTGTAGTCCACACAGCAATGAGGCTAGTTGGTTTTCCACTTTTGTTTTTCTCTTGGCTGGAGAGTAGGAAGTGAATCCAATGAAAAGAAGATAAATGGGCAGGCAAATAAATGAATCTCCCATAGCACAGTCATTTTTGGCAAGATTTTTTTTAAAGTAAAGTTTCTTTTAGAATCAGAGTATTTAAATTTTTTATTTAATAACTTAAATGATCAAACAGGATCAAAGCTGACTGAATTACATAAATCAGGATTTGTTAACAATTAAGTCAACCCAATATACCATGTGCTATATTATGATGGTTTGTAGTTCGATTGAGTCCTGGTTTACCAGGGAAGTAGTAAAAGCATTTATAAGCAGCATAATATAGAACCTCCCAGACCAGTCAGATGCCCAACCAGAATAGACACTGGCCACCCTGCTATTATCAATCTGGGCTCTACTGGTCTTCAGCTGTATTAACTTGCATACATTAATTAACTTATCTAAGTCTCTCATTTTCCTGATGTGTAAGAAGACACTGTAATAATACCTGTCCCCTAGATTTGTGGTGAGTACTAAATATGATAATTTGTGCAAAACACCAGGATAGTGCCTAGTCCACAGTAAATACCCACTAACAGTTATTTTACTTGCCGTTATTAAAATTTTATCTTATTCTTAGCCTTGGATGAATCTTAAGTATTTAAAATGAGTTACTTAGTACAACAAAGCAGAATTGTGCTGTCTATGGAATACCTTCTGTTAGAGAAATTGTGAAAACAAAATTTTCAATTAATAATAGGATGAATTATTTATCCCAATTTTTGAACTTTACAACAATATTATCATGCATTCAAGAACTGAAATCAATTAGGACTTGATAACGTAAATTTAAAATAATTTAAGAACATCCCTCTTAAAAATTTTTTAGCCATAATATTGAATACTTCTGCATTTTAATTAGTTGTACCTTCCAGCCCTGCAAAACCATTTACTCTAATTAAGCACTTAAGCATTGTTCTTTCTAGTCAACTAGACTCTTATTTCTTCTTCTTCTTCTTCTTTTTTTTTTTTTAAATATAATGGGCAACCTTCTTCTTTCCAAAGGGCAGACTCATTTGTTTTTTGACTGCCTGGTTGAATGCTAAGTTCATTTTTTTCCCCAACAGCCTCTGATTAGCAGAGAAAGTAATCTTTGCAAAGGTATAAAGCACATCTAAACATTCTGCAGATACTACTCAAATGTATTCTTCCTCAGCTTTTGAGTTTTTTGTACAGGAACCCATCTGGACACACAACTTTCTTTTCCATCATCAATTCTAATATTTGTCACTAATATTATATACAGAGCAACAGTAGAAGAGAGAAAACATGCTACGTACCCAAAACCAACAACTCCTTCACTTCCTGAAGCTTTTTTATAAAAAGCGCAATTCTTTCCCTATATCCAGTCATCTTTGATTTAAAACATTCATTGAAAGTTTACTATATGGGCCTTTTCACTACTGGCATATGTGATGGTGGATTGAGAGGAAAGAAAGATGATTAAAATAAGCATAAAACTGAAATGTGAATTTAATGTGATTTGTGCCATAGGAGAGGTATGCACAAAGAGAAAAATGATGTAAGTCTTTTTTAAATACTTTTTTTCCCCACATATAGGTGAAGGAGAAGGAACTGTTGGCATTATTCTAACTTTAGCCATGAATATCATGAATACACTGCAGTGGGCTGTGAACTCCAGCATCGATGTGGACAGCTTGGTACGTTATTATTATTTTATGAATTTATGAAAAAATTTAGACAAAACAAAAAGTATAGGTAAGAACATAAGGAATAACTATACACCTAAGACAGAGATTAAGAAAAAAGTTACTATGGATAAGTTAAAGACTGTTCAGTATCTCTCATTGAGCCTGTAGCTCATCTTTCCTCTGCACAGATAGTCACTATGAAGATCAGTGCTGCCATGAACATTCTTGCACATGATTCCTGGTCAAGGATTTTTCAAGGACAGATACCTGGAGTGGAATTGCTGGGTGACAGAATGTACCCACACTCAACTCTTTGATGCCAAATTGCTCTCAAATCTGTTCCACCAATGTATAATCTCCTCAAGAAAGAGCAGGAATTCTCGTAGCCCCATGTCTTCAGGAACACTTTTGTTCTGTCAGAATTTTAGATTTTGGTAATCAAATGGATGTGATTATAAAGACAGGATAGCTTACATATTTTGTATTAAAATCCATTTGGGCTCCTCTTCTGTTAACTGCTTGTTTATGTCGATTGCTCAGTTTTCAACTAGATGGGTTTGGGTTTTTTCCTTAATTGGTTGGTAGGAGTTTGTGAATCCTGGATCAGTTGTCAGTTTGATGTGTTTTAAACATAGTCCTTCAGTCAGTGGCATGGCTGAATATGTCTTTTGATGAAAAGAAGCTTTTAAGTTTACTGAAGATAAACTTATTAATCTTTCCCTTTGTGGTTGTGCTTTTAGTGTCTTATTCAGGAAGTTCTGCCCCTATCTTGGGATTTCAAATTCAGTAGTATAACATTTTTTCATAATATTCTGATTTTTAAAAAAATTTCCAGACTTAGTGAAGCTTTCTTATTTCTTAAGTTTTTATCATGACTTCTTGCTTTTTGCTTGATCAATGTTGCCACAGCTTTATATTCATTATTAGTGTATCACAGACCATATTTTGGTTTTGTTGTTTTTCTGTCTCCTCTTCCCTAGAAGGCAGAGCCTGTAGTGATGCTTATGTACTAGGAATATGTTAGGAACACAAGTCTTTTGGGCAGCTTGAGTGAGTAGAGATGAAAGGGAGCTAGGGAGATTTTTTTCATTTTTATTTAGTAAATCAAATGTGTAATTTTTAGTTAGACTATATAACTGGCCTGGGTACTTTTTGGAATACTGTATTGAAAATTATTCATCTGTTACTGCATTTCTGGAAGGTCTAAAAACTCAAATAAAAAATAACTCTACAATGATATTATTTCACTTTTTACATACATTGCTTTCCCTTTTCTATTAGACAGTTTGCATGTTCTCAAATGACACACATTTGGTCTATTAATAAAGTTCGTATAATCAAAATCCTATCAGAACAAAAATCATTATGTAAATATCTCTATCTTTTAAATATCTCTATCTTTTAATATCCCTTTTTGCCCATGTGTCTTCATATTTTATTGAAGTATTTTAAAAATTAATTAAAATATAATATAACCCTAGCATAGAATCTGTTTCTTTTCCTTTAACTTTTTTTAACTTGACTAGATCTTTTTAGCATCTCCATTCTTTTTTTCCATATTTTTATTGGTGCATTATAGTTGTACATAATGATGGGATTTGTTGTTACATATTCTTACATGCACACAATATAACAATATAATGTGGCCAATATCACCCTCTAGTACTTCCCCTCTCCCTCCTCTACTCCCACCCTCTGGTCCCTTCTTTTATTGATCTCCCTTTGACTTTCAGGAGGCATGTCCCCACCTTCTTTTCCTTTATCCCCTCTAGATTTTGCTTATGAGGTAAAACATAGGACCATTGACCTTCTGAGTTTGATTCATTTCTCTAAATGTAATGGTTTCTAGTTCTGTCCATTTTCCTAGTGTCTCTATTCTTCTCCTCAGTTCTATTTCATTATACTTTAGGAGTTGGGTCTCACAAAAATATGTAAAAAAGTTTCTGTTGAAACTGCACTTTACCTGTTTCTTTATCTAAAAACATCTCTTTCCCTTGTATAGAACACTTCCCTTCTCTTGCCTTACTCATTTTCTTGCTCTGTGTAAGAGCTCTATATGATGATGTCAAACCTTTGTTCCATGCACTTTTATTCTGCAGGTCCAATCTCATGGGAGTTGCTTTAAGGTATTAGTTTTACACATGAGCATCCTGGGATTTGCAACCTGTGTTTTGATATTATGTCTTTCATCTCATGGCATAAAAGGGCCTTTGCAAGATCCTATTATGTTATGATATAGTCTGTGAACAGTATCAATATTTGCATTTGATTTGATTTTTAGAAAGTCATGTTCTTTTGTATATCAAAGTGAATATGTGAGTTTTCATGTGCCTGCCAAATAGCATAAGTCTTTGCCGGGTATCCATGGGCATTTATCTAGTTATTAATTCCCATTATAGTGCTGTAACCCACACAGTTACTAAATTTATAGCATCACCTTTTTATTTTCATCTCTCATATGCTGTGAGGAGGAGGGGAGATAGATTGAGCTGTACCCTCAGATTTCATGTTTGTATGATGCTAACAACAAAGGTCCTGGAATTCCGACCTGGAACACACCTCCATGTGTGGTCATTTTAGATTACTAAGTTGTTCAGTGAATTTAGAGTTGAATTTAAGTTGGAATAAGTGGGATTTTTTTTTTAATGGACACTTTTAGTTTTTAAATGCAGGGCTGTCAGGAAAATGAATCCTTAGAATTAAGAAGAATATTTCACTTACCCATCTGGCCTAGTTTAAACATGGATATAGAGTGAAATGCTTACAGGATCTGATATTACAAAAATGGCAGTATGGCTTTTCTATTTCCTGCCTGCTACTTATACCCAGATACCTAGCTTTCTTTAGCTTTCAACTAGTAAGGGTAATATCCAGATGATAACACTTAACTTGAGTGACTTTATATTTATGATCACACATCTCAAATACCAGCACTCAAAACTGCACAACACTTTTATTATATTTTACTAATTTTATTATATTTTACTAATAAATTCTTTATTGTACTCCCGAAGGTAGCTCTTTCCCACCTTATTGTCCCCTCTCAGGTGCTCCAGTAATTCTAACCCCTATGCTTTCATCCATGACCTTGCTGTGTACCTTGTAGAAATAAATAGGTGCAACCTAAGAGAATCCCCTCACCTCTCTCCACCAGGGACACTAGTCTAGTATACCTCTACTCAATGCCCAGCCTTCCCTTCTGTATTTCTGCTCCTATACACAGGCCAATATTATGGAACACCCCCCCTCACCACTATGGGGCCTTTCTCACTGGCATAAAAATACTCTCCCTTAATCTCCAACTCCATAACATTTCTCCATTTCTCCCTTAATCTCCAACTCTCCATATCATTTCTTTAGCTTATTTTCAGCAAAACTTCTTGAGAGAGTGCCTCTCTTCATTTTCTCCTCCCATTCTTCCCTTAGCCTACTTTATTACATTCCCATCACTCAACTGACTCATGACCAGCATCTTGCCAATGCCAGAGTCCCTGCCTCCTGCAATTATTGAGCAGTATTTGCAATGGGCAAAACCAGACGCCATTTCTACCTTGTTTCCCTCATTTCCTTATAGTCCTTTTGGGGGCCATTCCTCTTTTGCAGATTTTTAATTAAAAGCTATATTGTAGTTCTCTTTTATTTATATTTTCTCTATCTGTTGTTTTCTAACCTCAAGTTTCTTAAACCATTTCTTGATGAATCATAAATTCATATCTTTAATGTAGGCCTCTCCTATTCTCTAAACATGTATCCAGCTACCCTCTTGGCACCTCCATCTGTTCATTAATCACACTGATAAGAATGTCTTCCAGTAAAGTTGACATTTTAGGGCATGAATTCCCATACAGGATGCCCTCAAGACATACCTAGGATCTTAAGGGACCACTAAAATGAGACAGAGCTTCTACTCTACCTTTTAATTTGTCTGGAAAGTTAAATAAATAAATAAATGAAATCCAGAAAATGTACCAAAGGTTTCAAACTGAGCCATGTCAAGCCATCTGGTGACTAATAAATCGCTCACACTCATAGTAACTTCATTGAACGAGGCAATTGACAATTCATGTCTTTTCAATACTGTCTACCCCAGAGTGAACATAGTTAAACTATTCTTAGGAGGAGAATACAATCTTGCTTCCTTAGTTTTCCAAGAGAAGCAGCAGCTAACCATCTCTGTTTCCACTAGCTGCCTGTCGTATGGCAGTGTCTCTCTCTAAAAAGACAAGAGGAAGGAAACCACCAGAGTGAGCCGGAGGACAGTGAACCTGCAGGGCTCCCACTTAGATTCCTGTTAATGAGACTCCAAAAGGTTCTTGCATGATTGACGCAATCCAAGAGGAGTTTTCTGTCAATAGAAACTCTCTCTGTTTCTCCTTTGTCCTTTCACTGCCTGTGTTTGTTTTGGGTTCCAGTAAAGATCAAGTGACTGATTGTACAATGACCAGTGTGAAACCTGGTGGGAGGAGAAAAGGGGAATCTGGCTTTTCTTCACAGCTTCTGATGCCTAATGTCCTTGTAATAAAAGCAGTTTATGTTGTAATAATATGAGGAGACAATTCATTTCTTCTTTTTTCTTTCTTCCTTTTAATGGACTCTTGATCACGCCTTTGATTTCTGTTCTCACAAGTCTTTGTGGTATGTTTTCCTCTTATGGCCTCTATCTCAAGACTTCTTTTCATCCAACCGGTGACCTTCCACCCCATGAAGTGGCTGTGTTGGGAAGAATCCTGCATTCCACTCTGGCCTCACCACCCAGAATGTTGTGTGGCATTAGGCAAGTCATAGCCCCTACCACTCAGGGGCTCTTTTTCTCATTTACAAATTGAAGCAGTTTGGTTAGGAATTTTCTAAGGTTCCTTCCAGCTCCAACATTCTCTCTCTTCTGAACCCTGTTCTTATAAAAGATTCTTGATTAGCATGAAGGCATTATCCCGGATCTTTGTAGAAGTCACATGCCTGCCGGTATCCCAGAAGGCTGAGGTCTATTGATTAAGTTTTTCACCACTACATTTATCAGAGCTGATCAAAGGATTCTGTCATAGTATGTTCCTGGAACCAAAAAGGAGGAAGAAAATTTGATAATGTTCTAGATGTCTTGAATTTATTCTCTTGCACTAATTCAAGACATGAAATCCCTAAGGAATTTCTGCGTAAAAACGTTTGGAGAGTTCAGAACATTTAGTGTACTCGGTGCCTGTCACTTTAACTTCCTGTGTTTAGATTTTCTTATTTGAACAATGAAGGAATAGATCAAATCACAGGTTCTCAACCTGATAGCACATGAAAAACCTTTATAAAAACAAAGATTATTCAGGTTTCACTTAAGACCAGTGAAATTTTTTCTTTTGGTTGTGGGCAGGGTGGTTGATCCTGTTGACTATATTTTAAAAAATACACATAAGTGATTCTTTGTATATCCAGGCTTCTGAATCACTTGATTAGATTCTTTCTAAGAGTCTTCTTAGCTTTGATTTTCTGCGAGGCATGGCAGGTGGATCAGCAAACTTCTTCAGTAAAGGATAAGATAGGAAACATACTTTCAGCTTTGCAGGCTAGTTGGTCTTGTGGCAATACTCAGTTCATCCTTTGTAGGACAAAGCAAACAAAGATAGTATGTAACTTTGGTGTACATAAATGGGGTCTCTGGGCCATAGTTCTGCTGACCTCTGATCTGTCATTTAATTAATTTTTGAATTGATGGACTACCAACGAATCATTTTTGTCCAAAGTCAATCAATTATACACACCCATGTGATATATAAAGAATAATGTTTAATGACAATACATTGGGGAAGCCGCAATATTTCAAAATTAAAATGCTCAAAGAAAAATCTTATTAAAATAGTAAAATCCTGATAAGATGCTTTGGTTTTTTTATTTTATACTCCTCTTCTTGAGATTTTTTGAAATATTTTTGGTAGAAACTGTGTAGACCTCAACTGTATTCACCAAGCAATTGCTGATGGCTTATCATATGCTTTTAAAAATTAATAACACATGATAGAGTGCAAATAAGTTGCAGTGTGAGCAGAAGATTCCATTCGTGATGTCAGACATTTCACAAAGCAGGGGAAATTTGAGTCTTCCCTTTCTTTGTACCATGTTTGTTAAAAATGGGCAACGACTTATTTGAAAACCCCATGTTTGTATCCAGTTGCAGCAGATTTTCTCCCTTATGTGAAGATCATAATATCCACTGTTTCTGACAGTCAAAAAATGACACTGTCTTGTAATGTAATTTACCACTAGTTAGAGTGTATAACCTATTTCTGTAGAAAGCAAGCTATAATAATTTACTAAAGGGTTCAAAATTGTAATGTACTGTAAGAAACTCATTTACACTGCTGATGTATATTAAATTGATACTTGGCTGATTTTTTTTATGTGTTGTGAGAACACAGTTAATAGAAGCAGAAAGATAGCCTAGAGTTTCAAGAACATATTTTGGGCAGAAAGTCTGCTTTCTTGATAACTATTATCTCTTAAATTTGTATTCATGACCTAAAGATGCTGGGGCTGGCTCTATTACAGTCTTGGGGCTCAGATCTGTGTTAGTGAATATTGAAAAGCATTTAGTTGGGGCCTACCTGGGAGGATCTGTGATTAAAAATACTTTAATCTTTCCTTTTATGTACTTCACAGTTTGAGAATATCTCCTGTGAAATGTGTGATGTTTTTCACATTGTGAAAGTTTCCCAGATGATCACTTCACATCTCATTCTGACAATCCTCCTAAAAGTAGTTATGAAATCTCTTTACAGTGTTGCAGCTAGATCTTAAGCATAGTGACATTATCATTGTTATGGCTTTTGGGATCTTATGGCATGTTTGTGTGTTTATGCATTATTTTGATATCATGGAGCCTAAACAACCAAAAGAATGTAAGAAAATAGAGCAGATATTTATGTGAAGGAGTGGAATCTAGATTCCTAAAATGACTGAGAAGTCAACTCTTACACTCTTTATCTACAAAGAGTGAGCAGGAAAATCAGGAATCATTTGCTTCTTAACTTAAATACATCCCTCATAAAGTACGGCTGAGATGATGAATCTGTGGCGCTGTTTTTTAAGACCATCATCTTCTCAAAAGACTTTGTTTTACTGATGCTTATATTAATAACTCGACATTCTTACAAAGATAATGAGATTCAGTTTTAAGAATTAATTCATTCTCAAGATGTTCAGGGGAATTTTTGGATCCTGATAAAATTAAATAATGAACCCAAGAATTTAAAACATGGTTCTTAAGCAAAAAAACTCACCTCATTTTGGAAATATTCCAATTTTATAGAATTATATAGTATCTGCACTAGTTATATCAAGTTTTCCTCTCCACAAATGAAGAATAGGTTTAGCGTTTCAGTACCTGATTCTCAATTTGACTTTATCTTTTACTTCTCAAAGTCTAATAAAAAAGCTTCTGTCTAACCTTGTGGGAGCTGCAATGAGACTTTTCCTGTCAAGGAGACCCCCATGTTCCTCCCCTGGCAAATCTTTCCTGTGCACAGGACACAGCCAACTGAGGTTCAGGAGTTAGTCTATGGTCACTAGTAATTGTCCACTCTGAGTTTCCATCCAGCACTATTTAGGTGGCTGGACAATGATGGGCATTTTTATGTTCTATGTGAAAATGTATAGAAGACATTTCTTAAAAAGGGCTAAGTGAGGTGAAAGAGCTCAACAAAAGCAAATAGATGAGGCTAAAAATAGTTTGGAATGTTGTAACTTCTGTCTAATCTGAATGGCAATGTACAGTTTCAAGCTGAGAAGCTGAGAGGTGAAATCACAGCCTGGGCTATGCACTGATGTCCTTGCAGCATGGCATTCCCACTGCACAGAAGCAGTCTTCTGCATGGGAGTGGAACAATGAATTCTGTCATTATTAACAGAGATTCATGAACTGAGTGCATGGTGCTAAGCAGTAGATGGAGAGGAATGCTGTGAATATTTCATTGTTGCATACAACAAGCAATGATTTGAAGAAAATTACTGTAATAGGCAGAATGGCTTATCATCGGACCTAGGAGATGTAGACTACAGGTTCTCTTACTTGCATGAAACTCTTTGAAGGTCCTAAAGTTTGGTTATATGCGTAATTTGAATTCTCCCCCAAATTACCTAAACTTTAGGCTCCATAAAGCCAGAATCCCTTTCTGATTACAGCCATAATTCTTTGGCTATGAAATCACAAGGGCAATAAATAGGACTTCGACTTTGCTGTACTTGAACTCATTTACTATCTGAACACATATTTCACTGAATGGAAGAAACAATCTCAGTTAATTCAGAGATTTTGCCAGGTTCTGAGTAGAGTTTACAGAATGCAGAGGTACCAGAAGGACGGGGAGCATCTGACCCTATATTGCCCCTTGCCTGGGCTTGCTGTCTCTGATTCACTGATATTTCCATGTGACCTAGAGGTGTGTGTTCCAAGCAGATTGAGTTTTTGTCCTTGCCTCCACTGTGAGCTCCCTTTTGCTGAGCTTTCTCTCAGTGTCTTCCATGCCCTGGAGAGGTCAAAAGCTTTAGTTTGTCTTCCACTCAGCATGATTCTGGAAATGCCAGGGAAGCTAAAGCTGCATCAAATCATCTCTGCCTAGAAATACCAATTCAACCATGTTTACTCTGCTGTCCCCATGTCACATGGGGCACTAGAACCATCTCTGCAGCATGCCTCTTTCTTGGGCTTCACCTTGGAATTGAGGCCCAGGCTTTCTATGTTCTAAAGTGCCCCAAATCAACTTAGCATAGAATCAGTGTTTTGTCACAAAACCAGACTCCTTTGTAGAGGAAGTGGTGTCTAAGCCCTCTAGTTCCCCTTACTAATGGGTATAGATTGTAAGGTGAAGAGAGTAGCTGCTTCTCAAGCATCAAAAATTTGTTTATGACTAATATTTTTCATATAGCCATTATGCCACTATGCTTTGATTCTCTTAGGCTATGGCTTTCTTTCTTTCTTTTTCTTCTATTTTTTTTGTTTGTTTGTTTCTTTGTTTCTTTTTTTCCTTAAGAGGCAGTATTTCATTGTTGTCCAGTCTAGCTCTGAACACCTGGTCTCAAGTCATCCTCCCACCTCAGACTCCTAAGGAGCTGTGACTACAGGCCTGTGCCCAGCTTGGGTTGTGGCTTTTGAAGCTTAAAAGTCAGTATTCCTATGACCCTAATATGTCAAATACCAATATCTGCCTTGAGTTTCAAAAGCCAGTTTTTGAAACTTGGAAGAATTGATGTCTGTTTGGGCTCTGAGCGGGCGTCTTTCAAAGGCAATGGAGGTAGAAGAGCCAAGCCGAGAGCCTGTGAGGTATGAGGAATTGGTGAGTAATTCATGTTATCTGGCCACATCATCTATTCAATTGTGGCATTTCAGTGGCTACACAAGTGAGCACGATGCAGGTGTTTGCCTAGTCACTTTTTCTTCCTGTCAGAAAATGTTCTAACTCATTGGATTGAATCAATGCCTTCTCGTATGCTGTGGATGATTGCCCAGGGTTAAGAAATAACTGTTCTTGGTCAAGCATGTTTGACCATGCTGGGAGTGACTATAATAGCCTGTCATTGGGTCATTCGAGTTGGAAATTTTCATTTTCTAAATTTGATAGGTACTTTCCATTTTTCACATTGACATCAGAAATTCTGGATTGCCCAGTAGTAAGGCTCAGTAATGGTGCATATAATTTACAGTGCTCAAACACAAGTCCTCAGACTGAAAAAAAAAATTTAGTTGTATGTAATATTCCAGTGTGACTAAAATGTGGTTTGGAGAGTCTTTATTTTCTAATAATTCTGTGTATAATTTTGAGTAGTTTAGACAGCAATATTTGAATGCTTTATTGGTTATTTTAGAATATTAAAAGATATATCAGATCTTTCTTGATATACTAAAGCATTTAACAAAGATTAGTTTACAATTCTTCACACAATTGACAAACATTTATAACAGTTTCCATTTTATAAAGTTAAGCTATCTTTTTATATTTCTCTAAGTCATTGCAAGAGAAAGATGCTATTCTTATGCAGGATAAATACCGTAAGTAGTTTAAATGCAGTTCTTTGGCAGTTTCATTGCAATGATAATTATAGCTGTAATTTGTCTTTCAGACCTTATATAGACTAGCAACTCTATGAAAGTTACTGAAAGTGAAATGCAAGAGTATAATTTAATTCAAAAGCAATCAACAATAACTGAATCAGAATTTGACATTTCCTTAAAGTCATTCAAAATACAAAATTTAAAATATTAAGTGTGGGAAGAATTGTAATTATATCCCTTTTGCTTCCTCTGAAGTTCTTTATGATGGGTGTGAGCTTTGGACCCTTTTTATTTCCATTAACAGTGAGATTGACTTAATAAGATTCTCTTCTTAGATCTTGAGCGATTATTGAAGGTGGTTCAAAGATATTTTCAAGATGAAGCAGACTGAAATACTAAATTACTAGAAAGAAGAAAGAACTTTATAAACAAATCAATGGCATGTGAAAACAGGCATTAAAGTTAGAATTGCAAAGATGAACTTTCAATATTCAATGAAGGATTGATGTCTGAACTACTATGCTTTAGCCCATACTAGAGATGAAGACGCTTTCCAGTTTCACCTTTTGATGGTAAAAAAATAAAAGCAATAGAGGCAAATGCCCCTTTGCATTTATAACTACTTTTCTTATTAAAAAAAATTATTTCTAAAGTCTAAGCCATAGCTATAAATAAGATGATAATATATTGATATTGTAAAGAAGAAAGTTAATATTGTAAAGGTGAATAAAGTCAGCATCAACAGTTACTATCAAGACTCAGATAAAGCAGTAAAATTCTATCCTATAAGCTGTTAACATCTCAGAAGGGCTGAACAACAGGATCAAGGATATCTTTTTGGAAATGCTTCTTACCTTGAATTTAATTATTTCAGATTGTATACATGTATTGAATTATCATAAGGTAACCCATAAAGATGTACAAATTATAAAAACAATGATAAACAAATGAAAAGGACATTTAAAAAAATTGATAGAATTCTGTCTTCACACTCTTTTTTTTAATTTTTATTTACTCATTCATGTATTGATTCATTCACTGTTTAATTATCTATTGCATACCTATTATAATAGCCTGTTTTAAAAATCATATTCTAAATTCTAATATATCATAATTATCAGAGAAATATGGTTTTGTTAAAGAATTTAATTAAATATCTTTTTAAAATAGTAGAGCTCCTTCAGTTTTGTGTACATAATGTTGTACAAATTTATAAAACAGATGCATATTTTATTTTAAATAACACTTATGTACAGTTGCATTCTGAACAGAATTGGAAATTGATATTTAAATAATTGGGATTAAAATGTAAATATTTAACTACAGATTTATGCCTTAAATCTGTTTTAAGATTATTGTGAGGTTATTTAAAACCGACTAAATATCAAGAGTCCATTTATGACCCAGCTGACATAAAGGATGGTAGATAGTTGTTAAAATAGTTTGAGAGAAAAGTGAGAAACTTCAGCAGTGGTTTTGAGATGTGGTACATTTTATTATAATATACCATCGGTATAGCATTGTGCAGTACTCCTCCTAGTAGGGAAAAAATCCCTCTGACAACATCTATTCTCTTGAGAATAGTTGGCTATTTATGTATGGCTTGCATAACTAAGAATTAAGTGATCACAAAGATAAACAGGTCTATCCAGAGCCCATTTATACAAATCTTAGTTAATTCTCTTTGGGTAAGCTTCTAATTATATCCAATTATTTCCTGTTGATTCATTGAAAAACCTGACAAATAACTGAGTAGCCTGCATCACATCTCACAAGCTATTTTTTAGCAAACATCAAACTAATTATGGCGCTGTCTACAGTTCTTAAACAAACAAAAATAAAATATTTTCATTTCAGATGCGATCTGTGAGCCGAGTCTTTAAGTTCATTGACATGCCGACAGAAGAGGGTAAATCCACCAAGTCCATCAAACCATCCAAGGATGACCAGCTGTCAAAAGTTATGATCATTGAGAATCAACATGTGAAGAAAGATGACATCTGGCCCTCAGGGGGCCAAATGACCGTCAAAGACCTCACAGCGAAATATGTAGATGGTGGGAATGCCATACTAGAGAACATTTCCTTCTCAATAAGTCCTGGCCAGAGGGTGAGATATAAACATTGCTTGCTTTGCTAGATGCGAGTCCCACTCCCTACATGAATTCCAGCAGCCTAAACTGCAATGTGTTAGCAAAATCCATTTGTAACATGATTATTATATACAAGGACCAATATTTAACAAACATGTTTCAGGTTGTTATTATATGGAGTCATTTTTTATGTAAAATTTAATTTGCAGAGTTCTGAATATATATAATAGATTGACTTTAAATGTGACTGTACTTGCAGAATATCTGATTAATTGTTAGTTTACCAACTATAGAAGCCATTGAACAAACCAAAATTATAACATGCTTTAAATTTTCCATCTTGTAAATATGTTCCAATAAGAGAAATATTGTATTGCTGAAGCCATCATTAGTCTTCAATTTTATCTGGTTGATGTTCTGTCAAACAAATGATGCTTTTTGCCTAGCTTTTTTCAGTTTTTTTTTCTTTTAGTTTTCATCAAAATATATTTAATTTTTTCCCAATTATTACTAAGCAGAAACTGAGAAAAAATTATTTACTAAGCAATAATTTTGTTTCTTACTAAGTAATAACTTATTGTTTACTACACAGAAATAAATAACTGTGTTATTTTGAAGTGTTTCTCATAAATCCCAGCATTGTGGTGGACACAGAAGGAACTCATTATATACAGGTTGTTTGAACAAATTCTTGGAGAAGAGAATGGTTCTTTTCTGTATAATTCATGCTCCATAAATGTGGTTTTCTATTG
>JAJEJO010001134.1:277633-303036 GCA_020662805.1 Glaucomys volans | reverse complement strand
GCTTGCGAGGCAGGCACTCTACCAACTGAGCTATATATCCCCAGCCCAAAAGTATTATATATTTTTTATTGTCTTTTTTTTAAGATAGTAAAAAAGATAACCAGCTCTTAAGAAAGCTGAACTTGAAAACTTCATCTTTTTGTGTTTGACTTCAAATAGGGATTTCAAAAAGTAAATTTACAGTCGATAAACATGGTAGGCCATCATAATGAATATGGACATAGAAAAAGACTATTAGCACATATTTTTTCAGAATATTTGATACATATTTAATGTATTGAACCAAGTTCTATTAAAAATAAATATAGGATGAACAAAAAGTTCTTGTGTAATGCTAACTTAAGATGGAACACCAGAAATTTTGACTTATCTCTTTATCTTAGGATAAATAAATTCACGTCACTAAAATAACTATTATTCTTCTGTTCATCAAGAATGGGATTTGTTTCATTTTTTCTGTTCTTGAGGAAAAACAGTTTTAACTAGGTATAAATGGAAAGATTTTAGATGATTGAATTTGTCTCTAGTGTTAGCATGGACTTATTTATGGAATTGTTTATAGATATTAAATTTACATTGGATCCCTGATGAAATCTCTTTACTGAATGTGAGAGAGATATTAGTTTTTTTTCTTTACTGAATGTGAGGAGATATTAGTTATGGTTTGGAATTATGTAAAATTAGTCATTTGCTTTGGTTCCTCCCTTGCCTTGAAACAACATAATTAATTATTCTATTTTGCTTTGCATATCAATGAATATTATAGGCATCCAGAGTGTCTTTTGCTGGGACCACCAGGATGGATACCAAAAATTGAAATACTTCTTAAATTCAATAGCACAATAGGTTGATATAAAGCAGGAGTGGTATAATTATCATCCCTTTATTAATTTATGAGGGCCTCGAGTTTAAGTGGGTTTCTTATGGACAATATGTAGTTGGGTCTTATTTTTTGATTCACTCTGACAATCTCATTTAACTGGCATATTTAGACCCTGGGCACTGAAAGTGATCATTGATATAGTTGGATAAATATCCATCATATTTTTGTTTTCTGTTTGTTGCCCTTGTTCTTTATTTATTTTATCTTTAACCCTTTTCTTTTACATTGTAGTTTCAATTAAGCATTTTGTGATTCCATGTTTCTCCTTTCTTAGAATGGTAATTCTATTTTTTTTTATTTGAAGTCTTTTTTTAATGGTTTACCTAGGGTTTGCAATATATACTTACAAATAACCAAAGTTCATTTTCAAATAATACTATATCATTTCATGGGTAGAGTAAGTACCTTATAATAACAAAATTTTCCCTGCTTCTTCCCTAAATATTGTATTCTTATTATATTTTATTTACTTATATATGCACATAAAATGTATATGATCAAATACATTGTTGTTATAATTATTCTGAGCAAACTACTTTTCATTAGATCTACCAGGAATAAGAAAAATCAAAGTTCTCATTTTGCTTTCACTTATTTAGATATTCTTTTTTTCTTTAGGTAGATAAAAGTTTCTGACCTTTATATAGATCTGAGTTTCAGTTTTCTTTAAAGAACTTCTTTTGACATTTCTTGCAAGACTGGTCTACTGAGGAACACATTCCCTCAATTTTTGTCTGACAAAAATTATCTTTATCACTTCTGAAGGATAATTTCACAGGGCAAATTCTTGTTTCTGAATTCTAGTTTGACTTGTTATTTCTCTCAACATTTTAAATGTTTCACTTCACTCATTTCTTGATTGCATAGATTCTGGGAAGTTAGATGTAATTTCTATCTTTGTTTCTTAAAAAACAAAACTTTTCCCTTCTAGCTTCTTTTAATTTCTTTAGGTTTAATTTCCTCTAGCTTTAATTTCTTTTTGATTATTTTATAGTTTGACTGTGGTATACCTCATTATAGGTCTTTGACTTTGGGAGTTTTGTTTATTTATTGGTTTGTTTTTGACATTATTCTGCTTGGTTTCCTTTGAGCTGTGGGATGGAATCTGACACTAATTTGGGGAAATTCTCAATCATTATGGTTTCAAATATTTCTCTCCCTTCCTTCCTTTCTTCTCAGCCCCCACCCCTTTCTTTCTTCTCCATCTGGTATTTCAATTATACAGATGTTACACTTTTTATAGTTGTCTTACAGTTCTTGGGTATTTTGTTCTTTTTTGTGTGTGTGTTTGTTTGTTGCAGTGCTGGGGATTGAAGTCAGGGTCTCTAGCATTCTAGACAAGTGCACTACTTACTAATGGACTACATTCCCAGCCCTCTGTTCTGGGAGATTTTTATTCTCAGCCATATCCATCATGACTGAGTTCCTCAAAGGAATTCTTCATTTTTGTTCCAGAATTTTTTTTTAATCTCTAAAATTTGTTGTGATTTGATCCTTGAATGTCCACTTTTCTGTTTGTGTTATTCATCTGTTTTTTCCAGGTTATCTATTTTTCCATTAAAAACCTCATCTTATTAGTCATAGTTGTTTTCAGTTCGCAGTCCCTGTCATATCTGACTCTGGTTCTGATGCTTGCTCTGTCTTCAAATTATTGTTTTTTAATAATTAGTTTATTTTGCCTTTCAATATGCTTTGTAATTTTTTGTCAAAAACTGAACATGATGTACTAGATAAAGGAGCCATGGTAAATAGGCCTTCAGTAATATGTTAAGGTATTGTGGGAGGGTAGCCTCTTAGAGTCCTACAACTAAGTCTCAGGCTTTTACTGAAACTGTGTCCTTGAGCTGTGAACTTCACTTAGCTTTTCCCACCACACTTAGGTGGGGCAGGATAGCAAGAGTGGGTTGGAGTTAAGTATTCCCTTTCAGTTAGGCTCTGAAAAAAAAAAAAAAATCTCTAATAGGATTGACTTGGTAAACTGGTTTTTCTTAAGTAGAGGACTTATTAAGAACAGAATGCCCTAGTTATTTTTGCTCTTCTCTTGCTTGAAGCATAAGGAAATTTTTCTTGGATGGCCACTGTGAGAACATGGTAGAACTCCTGGAGATAAAATTCATGTAAGTTTAGAGCTTCCTGATGACTGGGCCCCCTCAGAATTGCTTTGCCTTCAGTCTCACCCACACTGTCTCCAGCAAGTTGTCAGTTACAGTTTAGGCTTTCTTACCCTGGTGTGCTGGTTCCCTCAGGTTTCTGCTTGGTGGCTTCTGTCTGATAAGTTGTGATTCTTTTTATCTGCTTGTCTGTCTCTCCAGTTTTTAGGGGATAGTGGTTCTCACTGTGACCTTACATCTCTGGCAGATTCAAGAAAAGTTGTCCATTTTCCACTTTACTCAGCTCTTCACTTGTTTGGATGGAGTGACCACTTCCAAGCTCTGCGCATGTCAGATTGGAATCTGGAGGTCCTTTATATTTTTTATCCTTTTGTCAAGCACATTGTCTAGTTTAATAAACCTTGAATGAATGAATGAATGAATGAATGGCTTATTCCTACTTCAAAGTCATATGCTTCCTTAGAATAGGAATTGATTCTTAAAATGACTTTATGGGCAGTTCTCTTAAAAATATCATTTCTATTGCTTTGTCCTTAAGAGTTTGTAACACCATCTTGCAAATTGTAACAGACTATATTTCTTAAATATATTGAATCAAGAAATAAATTCAAATTAAGTATGCAATTTTGGGTATCCCAAAGTACTTCAAATTTAATTGTGTACTAATTACTCTTCTTGGAAAAAGAAGCAATTGAAAATTCAAAGTTTAAATGAACATCTCCTTTAATTTTTAATGGATTTCAATGTTTGCGGCTCTCCATGGGGAATAGATGAAAAAAATGAATATTTTGTGCAGAAAATTATTCAATCTTCACATTAAAACACTCTGTCCATAGGAATTGCTTTAGGGAAAAGGTGTCCTAGTACTTTATTTGCTCTTAATCAAAGCCTTTAGTTCACAGAAATTATGCTTTAAAAGTTTTTATTTTCAATGCCTGAGGAACATAGTACCTTCTTTATAGCTGTTACTTTAAAAATATTTTTTCCTTTCCAATCGCAAATAGATTTTTCTTAAAAATTTTGATTTTTTTGTTTAAATTTTAATAACCAGATTGTCTTCCGCATAATAGAGTACCTCTTCCTTTTCTCTTTTCCTTTTTCTCCTGAAAATGTAGGCTGAAGTTTTAATAAACCTAGGCTTAATTCTCCAGATGGCATATTATAGATATCATCGTACTAGAAAGTCTAGTAATTAAAGAGAGATTTAATAGTTCTTTAAGGTCTGTTTTTTGGGTGATTATTGCTGATTTCTCTATTTGTATTCCCTTCAAAATACTTCAGTATCCAAAGTGATTCATAAGAAGAGCAAGGGTCCAGATCAGATTAGCACAAGCACCTAAATGCCTGTTTGATTTGTTAAACACACCCATTTCTGTCTTGGAAAAAAATGGTGTGCAATAGATGTATCATTCAATAATTTGAAAAGTATATAAGTTTTATTAATAGAAACAGATATCGGAACATATAAAATCTTCAATTGTATATGGTATGGTGCTTGCCTAGAAGCCAGAGGTCCCTGGATCTAAATTTCACTTGACTTGGTGTCTGGAGACCACAAGAAAATGAAAAATAATTATAATACACTTCCATCTGTTGCAGTGTTAAAATTGCAAGTAAGACCCTGAAAAGGAATATACTGAGACTGCTCTATGCATGGTGCAATGCAATCACAACTAGCACCAAACTCAACAGTGTTTAACTCTCCACATGATAATTGATTTATCTTAGTCCAAAATTCTCAGAGGGGAGACACATTGAAATTACTAGAAAACACTGATTTGGAACTAGGTTATGTCTTAAAATCTTATTTGTGGGAAGTACTCTTACAAATCCTGGAAAAGAATTATTATGTGCCAATTATATAAACAAGAAAACTTAGGTACAAACCAATGAGATTTCTTGCTGTTGAAAAACTTGTCAGACATAATGTATGACTAGCAGTTCAGTGATAGGAGGAAACCAAAGCAATAGCTAAAAGCTTTAAAACTAAAAAAAAATTTATAAATTGACTCTTAATCCAGTTGTATTCCAACATAAAAACAGAATTTGCTACTAAAGGTGTGAATGTACTTTTGCAATGGGGCCTTATTCAGAAATGTGCATATGAAATTCTACAATGTTTAAAATTAAGGGTCAATCTGGCACTTGACCAAAATTAACTAAATCCATTTATTTGTGAGATCAGCTAGATATGTATATTCATTCATCTACTCATGTCCTTCCATCTGACTGTCCCTCAGTCAATCCAAATAGGTATTTAATTGAGAACTTTGTGTAAGTCAACCACGATGTCAGGTGCTGAGAATGGAAAACAAGATAGACACACTACCCTTGTTGAGCTTTATAGTTTTGGTGTGAACACAAGCAATAACTGAGAAAAAATAATTACCAGCTGTACTTAATACTGTGAAGAAACACAGCAGGGCATTGTGAATAATATTTGCTTGATTTGGTTATCCCAGTTGTCTCAGAGAAAAACAATCGTGAAAGTCCTGGTTTAGAGCTCTTATGGTGGTTTAGAGCTCTTATTTTTCCCTCCATCAATTGATCAGAATTGATCAATCAGTACTGTTATTATTGCTTACCAGCATATCCCAAAGGTCTAGTTTATTAGCAAGTTTCTATAAATATTCCATAAGTAACTGTTATCATGGGTGATTATAAACTCTAAAACATTTATGGTGGTCCACATACTGGTTCCAGTTTACCAACTAGTTACTGGCCTATGATTGAAATAAGTATAGACATCCAAAATAAACTTTTAGAAGTTCATTTTCATTATATATTTTTCAAGTACTAATTTGCAGTGAATTGGGAATTAAAAAATCCTGATTACAGAAAGTGTGAAAAAATACTATTCTAGAAGACCATTTACTAAGCTCTATTATAAAGAGGTCAAATGATTAAAAAAAAAAAAAGGAAAAGAGAAGGAAGTGATTAAATTCCATCACTAATCACTAAATGTCATGCAATTTATTTTCTAGTCAGCTAGTGACTGAAGGAACTTTCCATCCCAACCCAACCCACTTCCTCAAGAGCTGGGATTTGAGCTGACATTCAAATACTGAGTTGGGGCATTCCATGGGTCACCTGCAGCACTTGTCTTCCCCCATGATGTATGACATCCTCAGTTCCATGCTATGGTCTTTCAGACTAGATAACAAGAGTAGCTTTTTTATTTTTTACTTTTCCTTAATGTCCCTTATGCTCCTGAATTTGATTTGATGACTTTTCAAGTGCTTATCCAGTCCTGTATTCACCCAGCCTTTTTTGGGAATATACAGCTCCCTGAACATATTCCTGTTTATTGTCAGGCCTGAATTTGACACTTGCTTTCTTTATTAGAGAGAGTATCTGAATATTAGACCTATTTTATATTAATTAATTTTCAAGTTAATATCCATGTTTGGAACTAGTTCAGGTGTATGCCTCTGCTTCTGGTTCAAGCCCATTCTTAGAAATGATGTGCATTAAGACACTCTGACTTCGCTTTTCCTTAATGCTGAATGTATATTTTCAACCTTTTTGTTGTTTGTAAAGGTCAGTGACATATCAGGTGTCAAATTCCTTGTGATAGTACTATTTCTGAATTCTATTCTAGGGTTATTTTTCCCTCCATCAATTGATCAGAATTACAAGTGTTCAAAAGGGTTTAAATGAGCAAGTGAAAATCTTCCCCTGATGGCAGGAGAAAAAAATTCCACTGGTTTTTATTGAAGTACAATCCTGAATTTCATTTACGGTATGGTATCTGTATGTCATGAGAGTAATTCCATCACTTTTACCCCCTAGGTGGGTCTCCTGGGAAGAACTGGATCAGGGAAGAGCACATTGTTATCGGCTTTTCTGAGATTGCTGAACACTGAAGGAGAAATCCAGATTGATGGAGTGTCTTGGGACTCAATATCTTTGCAACAGTGGAGGAAAGCCTTTGGAGTGATACCACAGGTGAGCACAAAGATGTAGCCAGAAAGAAAGCAACCAGGTGACACTTATACCACTATTAAATGCTTGCACTCAGGAAATTCAAATTAGTGTGCCAAATACATTTGTTATTCATTGCTGTCTCTTTTTTCCTGCAATGCCAGAAAGAAATGTCATAAGGAGAAAAAAATATCTCCAGAAGTTTGGAATTCTTTATGACATGTAGTTATTAAAATGTCCATAGTTTTTTTATAGCATTTCTCAGAAGATACAATCTACAGCAGAAGCCTGGGGCTTTTGCTTTTACCAGCTTCTTATTTTTTTCCCCCTGCTTCAGTGGTCTGAGCTCCAAGCTAGCAGTCACAGCAGGTTGAGAACTGCTTTGTAAGACATAAAAGATGCTCCTGAAAACAGCAAATACTTGGAAGCATGAGGTAGTAGAATTGAAAATAGAAAATATATTTGGTTGCTTTTTGTTCTTTGGATAGGAAGAACCATGTCAGATTCATCTTTAGCTTTTTCCCCCCTCTTAAAATGTCACTCTTTGATTTGGGTCAAAAGAACTTCCATTCTCATTGGCTTAGTACTATTTTATCTGTTTATATTATAAGTGCAATTCTTGTATATGAGAGAAACAGAAACAGTTTCAGTTTAAAATGATTTAAACGAACAACCAAGAAATATCTTCAATGGGCTCCAAACTGAAAGATGTTTGCTATACTTTCTTTCATGTCTATGGGTATTTTCCTTGTTTTAATGATAACTTTTGTCCATTAGTACTAGTGGTCTCTGATCCATTCCACTAGTATTCAAACATCTCTCAATTTTTAATACAAAATTAACATGCCAGGAACATCTCCAGGTCAATTGACTCAAACCTAAACTGAGAGAAAAGCTTGTGTGTCTTGATAGATTACTTTTGGGGGACATTTGCTCCTTTAAACTAATGAGGCACTAAATATCAAAACTGCTAAACTGATGCTTTTAATTCATTTGTTTGGACTTTGCCATGCTGCCAAAAGCTTAATCCTGGCTTGAGTTTTGAAAACAGTCTTGTTTTCTGAAAAAGAGAAAGCAGATTTTTGGATGGTCTAAAGATAAAGAAAAACTGGAAATACAAGTATCCCAAGGTGATAGCATTAGGCGTAATAAAAATGCTGAAGAACATGGAATAGAATCTGGTTGTTAGAGAAGTATTGTTATACAGTTTAACTAGATCTTCTGGTCCCATTTCTAACTAACAATAATGAAACTTTTGGTTTTCTTGTTTTTGTTAACACAAAGCTGTCATTAGAGTCAGCCAAGCTCTAAAAGTCAATTTCAGTCTCACTGGGGATCCTTTGGTTTATCTGCCATGTGGTAGACATTTTTGTATTTTTACATGTTCTACTTAGGAAACTAAATATGCAAGACCTGGAGGAACCTAGTGGGCCAGAGTAATGAAAAGCACATATCTTGACTTTCTAATAAAGGAAATCTTTCAAACTCTCCTTAGTTTCATTTTTCCTCTTCCATGACTTTAAGCTTTATATAAACTAAGGAAGAAATACTTTTAGACATTCCTTCTGAGATACCTGATCATGCTAACATAGACACTTTTCACATATGTGTTTATGACCCTGATTTCTGGAACTAACTCTCAGTATAACAAGCATGTCTGAGAACAGAATGTACTATTTCTTCTGCACTGACAGCTTTTGACTACTATGTGCTAAAGAAAGAGGACAAATTCATATGTTGTTGATATCTAAAATAAGAGAAGTTTTCATTTTCATAATGTTTTTAAAAGTCCAAATTAAGGAATTTTTTCCTTTCCTGGAGTTTAATCTTTAAAAAGAAGGAATTAAATATCCAAGGAGAGATAATTTTGTTTGCTTTCTCATCAGCCTATCTCCCAAACCCTGCAAAGGCATCATTCTGAAGATCTCTGACATTGACCTACCAGAGATTGCTGGGTTAATTTGACACTGGTTTTCAGAGACATGAAACAGGAACTTTGAACAAGAAACTTGCCCTCTGTTTCATAGTAATCCTGAAACATTTGCTGTGGAATGATGGATGCCAATAGTTTTGTCTAGCCTTTGTAGTTTTTGTTTGTTTGTTTGTTTGTTTGTTTTTAATTCTTCTATTCTACACCTAGAAAGCAATCTTGGTGAACACTCCAGCCTGGAAAACAGGCTATTGTATACCTTTCAAGGTGAAGCCTCTTTAATTTGTTCTATTTTGCCTGTGAGCTGTGAGGTAATGAAGAGGAGGCAATGAGGTTTATAGTTAAGAGTCCTAATGGCTTAGATAGTTCAAAACACCAAGGATTAAAATTGTTCATTAGCTGTGGACCTTATTAAACACTTAATTCATGAAAGAAGACAATGATTTTCAAATTTATATTTAGAGCTTTAGGTATAAGTTTGAAAGGCTGCAAGCTATTCTGAGGGGATGATTAGACCTTCCTTGTCATAAACTTAATGATCCAAAAATAATCCATGCCTACACATGACTCCTATCACAGAATTGGGACGTCTTTTGTTCTAGGGGGATGTCAGGAGGGCTAAAATATGTCTAAAGATATGAAGGATGAAAATGGGGATGTGGTCACTCTTATTCCATTTAATAATAATTAACAATTGAACAATTAATTGTTAAACCCTTCTATATAAAATTAAAAATATTATAGATTTTATAGCTATTTATATAGCTATATGTATATATAGCTATATAAAATGTACAGATTTGTCATTGACCTGTCACACTAAGGTCGCAATCTGACCTGTAAGTCATAATGAGAAGTGCAAAGTTATACTCACTGTTATATTTCAGATCAAAGGAAGAAATATTATGACCAAAATGATAAATCAAATACAGATAATTAGATGCAGTCTTGGCCAAGGTGTGGGCTCACTGGGGGTGCTATGGATAATTCTTCCAGAAATCCCAGTCCCCATGCCACCTGTCACTCTTGTACCATGTCAATGTGTCCTTCTTTTCTCCACCGGTACCGTTTGGCTTTCCTCATCTTGTTCCTTATATCTCTCCATTATATGTGGCACATAAACCAAACTTTTTAAACTAGCATTCAGACTGTGTGAATTTGGAATTTTTGACTACAAATCAAAAATAATCCACTCACATTCCAGTCCCAGATGGGATCTAGGACCTTGTTTATAAATCTCTCCTCAAAATTTGAAGTGTCTTATGCTATAATCATCTGTGTATTTGTTTAATTTCTACTTAGTATTATAAATACTTTGCAGACATTCTAATTAAAGAGGCAAAATTTAAACAAAATCATCAAAAATGGAAGCAGGCTAACAAAAAGAATACAATGGAAATGCTAAATAAGACTTTTTTTCTTACTACTTTTTCTTTTATAAGGCACAAAAAGAATAACTTGCCAAAAGGAATTTCATATCCATTGTTTTATGCTGCATCACTAAATTCTTGATCTCTTTCACAAGAGGTTATGATTCTATCAGTATTGGGTTTTTAATTCATGTAATCTTAGGTAAGTTATTTAATTTCTCTGTGCCTTAGTTTCCTTTCTGTAAAATGGGTATAATGCTAGTAACAGATTCATTGAGGTTTTGTGGGTATTGAATGAGTTGATACATGTAAAGTTCTAAGCCTCCTCCCTGGCCCAGAGTGAGGACAATACACTGTGATCTGGTACTTATTATTATTCTTATTTATAGTTCATTGAGGACAAAGTATCATGTCTCCTTTTTCTTTGTATTGGATTAGGGGTATATTCTGTAGGGATGGATGAAGTGTGGATAGTTTCACAAAGAAAGTAATAATGAAAATGAGTCCTAAAGGTTTGTAGGTTGTAGAAAGGTTGAGTGCTTGGGGTTCCAGGAAGAGAGATTATGAACAAGCACAAAGATGGGAATTATAAGTCAAGCATGGGCGGAGGATCAGAGGTCACATGTAAGGGGTATTAGGAGAAAGAAGAAAGACTCGATGAGTCCTGACATGATCCAGCAAGGCATGGGCTCACTCTTTTGGAGTGAAAGGGTGGTAGAACATTAATGGATGGTGGACAGACTTTGGGGGAAGGAATGAGAAGCAGAGAGATTTCAAAACTTTCCAGCCATGATGTGATGAGCATCTGGACTAAACACAAGGACAGTTGGGGTGAGGTGCCAAATTCAAGGGAGAAGAGAAAAATAACTGTTGAAGATAAAAGGGAAATACAATCTTGCTATTTCAGAGTCTCAAATTTTGAAAATTTTGATACTGTTTCAATCAGGAAAACATTTTGAATACTACCTCTGAACAAGTTGTAGGAAAAAGAAGTTGTCAAACACTGAATAATTTTACAAGAGATAATTTAACCATCTTACATGTAAGCATTTACATATAAATATATGAAATGCACATTAATATTACAAAATTAATCTGTATTTATTACAAGCCTTTAATAGTTCTGACTGAGAAATATATTATTCATCTAGGTGTTCTTAAAAGCAAAGTTCTGCTTATTTTTTGCATAGTTTTCAACATTGTCTAATGCAACCTCTGGATCTTGATTAATTACGTCTGATAGATTTTTTTTTTATGGTACCGATTCAAAATATCAGAATGTTGCAAACATTGCCAAAACAGGAGTTCATGACCACTGTGATACTTGCAAGCACTTGGGCCACATCTTAACAGAACTGGATCTGTCTCTCTCTCTCTCTCTCTCTCTCTCTCTCCATATATGTATTTCCCTTTTGAACCAAAATTAATAGCACTATATGTTTAAGGAGAGAGCCATTCCTCCTATTTATTTAATTTGTATTACATTCAGTCATCACAGAAGCCAAATTGCTTTTTTGTTTTCATTTGACATCCAGTGCTAGAGCATAATGCCTATTCTGAGAACTCCATGTAGGCTCAGCTGTTTCTCCAGAGTGGAGGGGTTAGGAGTGAGCACAAGGGAAGAGATTAGTCATGTGGTGAACAATGGAGATCTCTTTATTCTTCCCTGATTCTCAAGAATTGCTCTTTATACCATACATGACATTAAATAAATATCAAATATTTGCACACCCTAACTTTCTTATTAGTGAATAGTTTCTTAAAAGAGAGATGGAGAATCATTGTGATTGATAGTTTCAGGTACATTTTTTTTTTTTTTGGGTGCACAATGGGTTTTACTGTGCCAGGTTGGCCAAACCATGTAATTTCTCAGGCTCTGGCTGTTTCATTTGTAAACCAGGGGAAAAGGACTTAGGTGACCTCCAAGGACCTTTTAGCAGCAGAGAAGAATTTGTGGAAAGTTCACACCTCTTGGAAAACAGAACTAAGACACCCACTGGCACCCCTGGAAGCTTTAGAGTGCCAGATCCTATTTGTAATACAGGAATGGAATGTCTGATTGATTGAATGAAATTGAATTCTAACTGAACCAGTTTGTTCAGTTAGATTTTCTTTAAAATTAAAGGAATACTCAGCTCATTGCCTTATGCTAGGCAATAAACTGTAAACAAAAAACCTATAGAACTTCTGAATGGTAGCACATCCACCACACTTAAAACTTTTGGATGCCTAATTCCAACAAACAGCTTTTTCCTTCATAATTGCAAATATATATCTATTTTAAATAAAATTTATTCATATATATTATGAACTACTACATATATAGTATGTTTGTTATATATAATATTAGGGAAATAGTTCATATAAGTTATTAGACTATTTTGAATAAAAGATAAACCATTTATTAAATAATTATAAAGAACCAGCAAAGTTCGAATGGGTTGTCAGTATTATTCTTTAAAAGACTATGATATTTGTAAGCATTTAGGTCACATTTTAATAGACCCTCCCCACAACCTTCTGAGGAAAAGCAATCAGCTGGGAGAAGCTATTTTTCAAAATGGAAGAAAAATAACATTTCTGTTGAAGTTGAACTCTGACTTTGATGTTTTTATATTTTTACTTCTTATCTTCACATTTGCCCACTCATTCATTCCAGCAACATTTATTGCACTATATATTATGATAGGAAAGAGATTAGTCATGTAGTGAACAATGGTGATCTCTTTATTCTTTCCTGAGTCCCAAGAATTAATACAGGGTGTTCAGGGTACACGATAAAGTTATAATCTAATAGGAGGTATGGATATTAAAAACAAATTGCACACAGATGCATATATAATCTTGTATTTTGAAAGGCCTTATTCAGTTTTGAAGCAAAAAAGATGTCCTAAGGAAATTAAATTAAATTTGAAATCTAAAGGATATAGTTGTCCCTGGGTTGAATGTAGAGACTGAGATTCCTAAACAAGGAAAATAAAATATATGAAGAAGCTGAGGAATTGAAAGAATGTCGAAGTGGCTAGAGAGAAGAAAGGAAAGGGAATAGAGAAGGGCATAGACAAACCAGAGGAAGTAGTGGCTAAATCATACAAGGTCTTGTAGGCCATCTTTAAGACAGTACATTTTGCCCCGAATGCAATGGAAAGTCATTTTTTAAAGGGTCAATCAAATGATTCAGCTTATATTTGTAGTACCTTGCTTTGATGACTAAGCGAGAATGGATTGGATGAAAAGTAAGAGCATAGTAGAAGAATCAGGAAGTTCTTACAATGGGCTGGAGAGAGAGAGACTGACGGCTTGAACTATTCAATAGCAGTGGAAGAAATAAATGTATTTGACATATAATTTTGGAAAAAGTTCAAGGGACTGATGATTAATTTTATCTGAGAACATCAGAGAGAGAGAGAGAGAGAGAGAGAGAGAGAGAGAGAGAAGTCATGGATGAGCCTCAAGTTCCTGGATTGAGGGAATGAAAGTATTATACACTGAGATGGGAAGCACAGAGGTGGAATTGCTTTCAGAAGAAAGGTGGTACTTCCCATTTTAGAAAACAAAACAATGAAAGAGGCAGGAAACTTGTTCGTATCCCAAACTTGCATTGCTTTGGCACTTTTGCAATGCTTTTAATAGCCGTCTGCTTTGAAGCTATAACACCTTTGCCTTCTATCCACAGTCTTCCAAGATAATGGCATTATTCTGTCTGGCCAAAGTAAATGTTTCTGTTGTGTGCTTCCTTTGAATGTATAAGCCTCCTCTCCAAAGTTATGAAAATGCGGTAGCCTATTTGAAGCCCTTCAACTCAGGCCCTGCCTAGGAAGAGGAAGTTAAGCACAGAAGAACTGAGCCTCTGGCTAGAGGGATGAAAAACTGTGTTTAAATAAAAATATGCTCCTGAGCCCTGATGAGCTCTTCATGCACCCCCATCCAACTTTTAATTTTTGCTGGCTCCAAATTGAGTTGGGGTTGGGGTACTGGCCCAAAAAGGACTTGAGACATTTTGCTGTGGTGTTGAGGAACACAGATTTAGAGACAAACATTCCTGCCTGGGTTTGAATTCCAGCCCCTATTATCTAGTTGCTCAGTGACCTTGATCAAGTCACTCAACTTATTTTCCAAGCTGCTGTTTCTTTATATGCAGTAATAGAATTTATCTCATTAGGTTGGTATGAAGAATAGAATGAGATAACACATGTAATGAACCTGCCCATGGCCTGGCGCAAATGGGAGCTCTGTGGTGGAGATTACTTTTCTGAAGCATTTGATATGTTGTATGATACTTGGTTGGCCCACACAGTTGTTAGTTCCCATCCTTCTCAATGAGTCCAAAAACTTTTTAAATCAAGAACTGCAATATAAAAAGAAATATATTAAATATAGTAAACAGCAGAATTCTATTGGCAAGCTTTTGAACTTTAGTTACTAAATAGACCCAATTGCTTCAATAATGAATTGACTAAATTCTCAGGACCACTTCTTGTTTAGTTCTCATTAGTTTGTCAGAATTCTCCAATAATGTCCTTTGTCTACTCTCTTTAGCTTATTTGAACATTACTTTCATGTACATACAAGCATGGAGGTGGACACACAGATATATTCACCACATATCTTATGATCCTATGAGTCACACATTCATCTCATATCCACTTCTGTAGAGCAATGTTGGTATCCCTCAGGAAGGTGATTTTAATACAGGTCAAGAAATATCCACAGTAAGACTTCTGGTTGCCCCCTCTAGAAAGTTCCTGAGACATTTGGCAATAACATTGTTCTTTAGGCCATAAATTACACCCCTGAAGATTAGGTCTCTAAGATGATCCTCCTTAAACTTGGTTACTTTGGGAAGAATGCACTCTTTCTGCCTGAGAGGTACAGACAGGGCCAGCTTGCCTTGTGTGGTTCCTTACAGATTATGTGGGTACTGAGCAGTCTCTCTTAGTCTAAAGCAATTTGTGAAAACTCAGACTCTGAGAAATTTAGTTCTTAATTCCCCTTAGTGAGTGTCATCAACTAAAGACGAAAGAAAAAGAAAAAAATATTCTAGACATTAACATAAAATTATTTTCTCAGCTGAACTACATGAACAGAGGACTACATATTATTATTATTATTTATGTTGTTATTATTTATTACTTGAGCATTTTCTAGTGAAACAACGATTTTCTTTTAAGACATTAAGCATTTAAGCAGATCCAAATAGACAGTGATTTGGCAAGTAGAGTGTCACAGGGAGAAAGCTCTGCAGCATTCCTTGCAGGGAATTAGACTCATTTCTCACCTCACCTAGATCAATCTCATTTGCCTTCCTCTGTAACACATGTGCAGTTTATCAAATATTTGATTTCCAGTCTTTCATCATTGATTTCTAATTGTGGCTCTCTCCTGTCTGGTGGTGGAAATAGAGATGTGCCTTGATTTGTAGACCACATGTGCATGTGTGTTTGATAAAAGCCTGTAAATTAAAACATTTTCAAAAGCCTCTAGGAAACTAGGTTTATCAAAGAAATCCAAGGAAAATACATTAACATAATAGGAATGTTCTCTGACAAGTTAAATATAACTCATAAACAATGTTTATAAACTTCAAAATTTCCTATTATATTTGCTTATAATAAGGAATATTGCTAGAAATAAAAAAATTTAAATTTTCACAGCAAAAAATGATCTCGAATTCCTTATTATAAGGACACTGGAATGTTAGACAAATGTTCACAAGAGGCTTCAAATATTGCTATTATTTTTCCTTAAAAATGGTATAAAACAAGCATAATAAAATATTAAAATTTCAGAAAACCAGATGGTAAGTACATGGATGTTTGGTACATTGTTTGAAGATATTTTTTTCTGTAATTCATTTCACATTAAATAAGGAAAATGTAAAAAGATATTTAGGTTATTCATGCTTTCTTCTTCTTTATTGTTATAGAAAGTATTTATCTTTTCTGGAACATTTAGAAAAAACTTGGATCCCTATGAACTGTGGAGTGATCAAGAAATATGGAAAGTTGCAGATGAGGTAAGGATGCTAACTCAAATAATTTTGAAAGCGGTAGTTCAAATAAATAAAAGAATGGTTGTCACACCAGTGATAATTTTATGCAGTTACCTTTGTGTGTTTGTGTGTGTGTGTGGTGCACACACCAACTTTAACAGGAGTACCCTGATCTTCCTGGAGCACCCTGTACTTTGGATTAACCCATTTCTCTTTTCAGTGGACTCAGGCCCTGTCTCAGTACATTTAGGCTAATGAAATGCCATAAACTATGGCATTAGTTATATACAATGGAAATTTATTTCTCACAGTTCTGGAGACCAAAAAAATCCAAGATCAAGGTACCAGCAGTTTTTGTGCTGGTAAGGAACTGCTTCCTCATTCATAGATGGTGACTTCTTTCGGTGCAGTAGAGAGGTGAATGATCTCTCTGGGAGTTCTTTTCCAATAGCTCTAATCCCATTCACAAGAGAGCTGTCCTAATGACCTAAGCATCTCCCAAAGGTCTCACCTCTTACTGCCATGACATTGGAGGCTAGGATTTTGGCATATAATATTTTCAAAGAACAAAAATATTTAGATCTAGAATTAACTCCCTTGCTCCCCCAAATACAAGTTACTATCATGTACAAAATACATTGATTTCATCTCACTAACCCCAAATGTCTTAACTCATTCTAGCACCAACTTAAAAATCTAAAGCTGGACATTTCATCCAAATATTATCTAAAAGAGATAGTGAGACTTAAAATATGATTCACCATTAAGTAAATTGTTTTCTGCCTGTAAACCTGTGAAATCACACAGGTTGTGTGCTTCCAGAGTAAAATGATGGGACAGGCATATGATAGATATTCCTATTCCAAAAGGGAGAATTAGGAAAGAAAGGAGTAACAGGTCCCAGGCAAAATAATCTTCAATTCTGTACTCTGCAGGCCCACAAGGTAGGTGTCCAAGGTAGGCTAGAATGTAGCTGCCATATGATTCTAGCCTGAGGGAATCACAGGTGCCACTTTTTAGGAAAGATGGTCTTTCCTCCATTATCTACTGTATGCCTCATTTCTGTCTGAGAAATCATCCAAATGACCTCTACAATTTATATATCTACTCACATTTCATTCATGGACACCTAGTTGCTCTTTAAAACAATTAGTTTTTCTCTACAGCTTTCCCCTCTCCCTCACCAGTATAACCTCCAATGATCCATCTGCAACCATGTGAACTTTCACTTGCATGCACCTCAAACCTCTTCCAGCCTCTACTGATTACCCAGTTCTAAAGCTGCCTCCACATTTTTACTATTTCTTGCAGCATTACTCCTCTCCCAGGACCAATTTTCTGTCTTAGTCTATTGGTGCTTCTAAACAAAATACCACACCTAAGTAACACAAAAACAACAGATATTTATTTTTCATAGTTTTGAAGTGTGAGAAGTACCAATTTAAGGCCCAGGCTGATTCAATGTCTGTGACAGCCTGCTCCCTCATAGATGGCTAGGTTTTCTCTATGTCCTTACATGGCAGAAGGGATAAGCTAGCTCTCTAGAGCCTCTTTTATAAGAGCACAGATCCAAATCATGGATTGAGGGTAGTGTCTTTATGATCTAGTCACCTCCCAAAGGCCTCATCCGCCAGTACGATCACTTTGGGGATTAGGATTTCAACATATATATTTTGAGGGGACACAAACATTCAGTCTATAGCAGGCCCCACAGATAATGTTACTTTGTCCTTCTTCCATAAGCAATTTGCTTCAGAGACATGATCTAGGAAACACCCAAGCACCTACCATGCACTGGAATTACTCCTGATCACCTCTCCACACCTTCTCATGTACCCTCTAAATTCTGAAACCCTCACAGCACAAGGAGGAGGTTTAGTTTGACATGATATACTTCCCTGGGAAGTATAGGTTTATCACAGAAGGTGATGCTCATTCTATAGCTCTTGAGAATGACCAGAATCTTCTCTGAAAATCAGTAGGAGTTATCTGCTTTCAGAGGATGTGGCAATGAGCACTTCCACACAAAATGCCACTTGACTTAGCTGAGACTTCTGCCATCCCTTTACATCATGAGGATGCCACATAGGAAATGCATCAATTAAAAAAATACAAAGAACCCAATCAATAAATGGGCCAAGGAACTAGACAGACATGTTACAAAAGAAGATGTACAGGTGATTAATAAATATATGAAAAAGTGTTCAACATCTCTAGCAATTAGAGAAATGCAAATTGAAACAACTCTAAGATTTCATCTTACTCCAGTTAGAATGGCTATTATCAAGAACACAAACAATAATAGATGCTGGTGTGGCTGTGGGGAAAAAGGCACACTTTTACATTGCTGGTGGAGTTGCAAATTGGTACAGCCACTCTGGAAAGCAGTGTGGAGATTCCTCAGAAAACTTGGAGATTCCTCAGAAAACTTCAAAACCTTTTGACCCAGTTATCCCACTCCTCAGGTTATATCCAAAGGACTTAAAATTAGCATACTACAGTGATGCAGCCACATCAATGTTTATAGCGGCTCAATTCACAATAGCTAGACTGTGGAACCAACTTAGATGCCCTTCAACAGATGAATAGATAAAGAAATTGTGGTATATACAATTGTGGTATATACACAATGGAATATTTTTCAGTCAGAAAGAAGAATATTATGGCATTTGCAGATAAATGGATGGAATTGGAGAATATCATGCTAAGTGAAATAAGCCAATCCCAAAAAACCAAAGGTCGAATGTTTTCTCTGATAAGTGGATGATAATACATAATGGGGGTGGGGATGGGGGGTCAGAGAAGAGTGGAGGAACTTTAGATTATGTAGAGGAAAATGAGAGGGAGGAGAGGCAGGGGTGTGAAAGATGGTGGAATGAGACAGACATCATTACCCAATGTACATGTATGATTACACGAATTGTGTGAATCTACATCATGCACAATCATAGAAATGAAAAGTTGTACCCTATTTGTGTACAATGAATCAAAATGCAGTCTGTAAAAAAAAATTAAATAAATAAATTAAAAAAATGTAAGGGTAAAAAAAAAAAAAAGAATCAAAATTCCTAAATAGCCCTCTGTATTCAACAGATGACTGATTATAATTGGAAGCATTACACAGATGAGTTCATGGGTGGGGAGAAGAACTAGTTAAATTCCTGATTCTTTAACAGAATACCCTGTCTATAAACTGATAATTTCTTGAAAGAAATATAGGCATTATGTTAAAGAGAAATAGAATATAAATTGGTCTCTTTTGTAAACTTGAGGTTTGATTCCCAAGATCTAAATGGTGGCAGAATAGAATCATGAGATCCAAGATTGTCGAGATTCAAAGGTCTTCTTAGAGAACAACTTCATTGTACTATTTCCTGTACTTTTAGTCCTTGTCACCCAATTTCTGTTTATCCTAAATGTTCTTCCCTTTTCTGCCTCCCTTCAAAGTAGACCTTGCCAGGAGCTTTGAAATGCCTGTGAGTGCTAAACACTTACCCGTTGAGTGCCCAACCTTAACATGCCCCTAATAAAATGCACTTAGATTAACCATTTTCATTATCAAAGTTTCCTTATTACCCAACAAATGCAGGGATTTTAAAGAAAACATTAACTAAATTGCAAGTGACACATTTTAAGATCTTTGATGTGACTTCAGAGATTGAACTATAGGAACACAGTGTGGTGGGAGAGAACTTGGGAAGTAAGACATTAGACTTTATAAAATTTGCAAGTAATGCCAAGTCACAATAAAGTTTACAGGGAAGCAGAATCATAAACTAATCTAAAATTGTAGAAGACATGGTTAAAACTTAAGTATCCCTATAATAAAGATTTTTACATGTCCAGATTTTTATTTGATTGGTTCATATTTGGGTGTATCTTTTTGCTGATAATCTTTCTTAAAATAATTTACTATTCAGAAGCAATGACAATGAGGCTATCCTAAACTTAATACCATATACTTTGAGTAGTAGTGATACATTTGTTCAAGAAGCCCAAAGACAGCAAACAAGCAGTAGCCTAGAGAAGCAGAAAAAGGGATTTGGGTTTAAAGGTTATAAGGCCCAAGTTTTAGTCCTCTATGGTTGATCATATGATTTACACAAACAGGAACATTTTGGGGTGTGTCAAATCAGAAACTGAACAAGACCCTGGAACCTGGTTTGTTCTCTACAGTGCAACTCCATCCACTTTGCAGCCCTGGTGAACTTTCTAAACCCCACATCTGATTACTTGTCTCTTTCCTTCATATGTATGGCTCCTTATTGCCTGCAGGATAAAGTCTATACTGTTTAAATTGGCTTACAAGGACTTCATGGTATGGTCTTTGCCTTTCTAATTTTGCTTTCCATGAGCCCTGCTTCCCATGATTCACCTATCCTGAGTTTCTCTGGATTTTTTAAAGCACTGGTGCTCTCTATTCTCCAGGGCCTTTCTCAAATGCTGTTTTCAGTACCTGGGAAACTGCACCCAGCCCTTCCTGACCTCTTTCTACTCCTCATTGAAGACTCTCCTTACAAATCCCTTCTAGGAATTTGCTCTGATGCTCCAGGTCTGAGAGAGGAGCCTTTCCTAAGTGTATCCTATACCTCCACCCCTCACATAGCACTCCTCATACTGGATAGAGATTTACCTCTCATCTTGTCTGTGCACCCCACCCTACAATGGTACCATAAGTTCTTTGAGGTCAGGTGTTGTATCCTGTTCACTGTGGTATTACCAGTACCAAGAGTAGTGTTGAACAAATGGATAGTGTTCAATGAATATTGATTGATTGAATGAATGTATAAAGAATTCTTCTATTTCATGTGTAATATGTCATGCAAACAGCTTTTTGATTGATATGCAACAAGTATTATCACCCCTATTTTAGTAATGCGTATACTGAGCCTTGAGAAATCCCAGGGTCTTTCTGGGATTGCTGGCAGATGCAGGACCAGAGCCTACAGCCTTGACTTCTGGGTCCGAGGTTTTTTCTCATGTCAGCATTATTTGTAATGTAATTACTATGACTGTTAGTTTTAGAATGAAGACTTTTTTTGTAATTGTTTGCTTTTTAGATTACTTATAAAAGTTTTCATCTTTACACAGTAATAGTCTGGTAAGTCATATTAGAAGAGAGCTAGCAAAAATAGTGGCCTCTTCTGTAAAAAATTTGTCCAAGGAGGCCTGCAGAGTAGGAACAAAGGAAGTATCAAAAGGAGTTGAGAATGTTTGTTTTTATAATTGTCCACTAATGGACCCTTCAGTTAAATTTCAGTTCACACTTCTTATTTTTTTTAATGTTCCGGACACAAGACCAAACTCTTGTTCCATAATAACATTCCAGAGTACAGCAATAGCAAAAGCAAATATTTTGAATAAAATGCCTGGTCCTTTACAGACCGTTAAATATTTTTTGCTATTTCACAAAATAGTGCTTAATTAATAGGAGTTTGAGAAATACATGTGATTTATTATTCGGTAGCACAAACCTGGGAAATTCTTTTGTTCTAAGGTTCCTTATATCTACAAACTGTTGATGTATTTATTTATTTATTTGTTTTAAAAGCTATGTTGAGTGGAGTGAAAATAATAAAAAACATTTAAATTCCACTAATTTTGAATTCATCTTGGTTTGGGCAGAAGTGAGCTGAAATTTATATTTATTTTTAACCATTTGAAAAATCATTTGTGATGATAGTATTAAAAAGATGATATTGGGATAGAGATTTGTTTATATGTGCATTATACATGTGTGTATGCATGTGTGAGAGTGATTCTGCTGTTAAATTTCTCTAAATTAATAATCTATATAATAATTTCCATTTCAGTTATATTTTTCTTTTCCCATATTGTTCTTTGCCCATAATTCTTGAACGGTAATTTCACACTTATTATTTTTCTCCTCATCTGAACTGTGTGTTCCTTCAATGTAGGGTCAAGTGTTATTGATCTTCAAATTTCCAGATCTGTCATAGTACCTCAAATTTAATAAACTCTTCTTATGAGTCTATTAAAGGAATACAAGATGAAGCAGTCATTTACATTCAGATGAATACAAGTCATTCTTATCAGCACATATAATTGGTAATGATACTTCGTATCTTTTCAAAACATTTACTAGTCCATCTTATTTCTTATTTTCTCTTCAAAGTTGGTGTCCCTAACTTATGTTGACCTTTCCCTGGTACCTATGAGTCTAAAAGACTTTTCCTGTAGTTCATAGTGAACAAAATAGTGAGATAGGAATGTTGCAGGATACCTAGATTTGTCAGTCTTCTCTATCATTCATTTTTAAAATTCTGTTCTCTAAATATTGATAGTGATATATGTTTAAGTATTATTTACTTGTAGTAGAGAATGCACTTTGATCAGTTTTTACCAGAGGAAAGTGCAAAGCATAGCATATTAAAGTAGCTTTTCTAGTGTGTCCATAGGAAATTAGTGTATGATCTGTGTGACTCTAGATAGAAACTAATCCATGTTTACCCAAATTCCAATCCTGTTACTATAGGCATGATTTAACTGAATACTGTTGTAGTACTTTCTGCTAATTTACTTCCCAAGGCAACTTGTGAAGAGTAAACCTTGGAACCTCACTGTCACAATAAGGTAGTGTTTCTGTTCCAGAGTCTACATTCTTGGGATTTCCCAGGCCCTGCAAATGCTAGTAGTTGCCATGGATTAGGTGTATTATATTCTGTGGAAACCTCCACCAATAGCTCAGTTAATCCTCATAATAACCCTTCAAGATCAATACTATTATTTTCTCTTTTTTAACATGCAAGGTAAATGAAACTTAAAGTAACATCTCTGATATTGTGAGCAAATAAGTGGAGATTCAAAGCCAATTCTGTTTGACTTCAGCACTTAACTTCAGTCTTTAACCAGTAGTTTCCTTGTTCGTTAATTTGTCCACAAAAGTACATACATACATACATACATACATACATACATAAATACATAAATATATAAATAAAGCTTAAATACTGCTGATTGAAGTACTGCTGACAGATCTGAAATAAAGTACCAACTTCTCTATCAGTTTTAGGGAACTTCTACTTTTATAATTTGTTTTGGGGGGGAATTTATCAAGTCTTGGAAGACTTATAAGCAAAGTGATATGCCTTTGATCATACTACATAATAGCAGAGCTGAACCATCCTTAAGTTTTGATTGATCAAATTTCTGTTTGGATTGGATGTGAGAATTCTAGGAGCTCAGTACGTATTTGTTGAATGAATGAATGAATGTGTTGAGGCTGACAGTGTAGTGAACTGAAGAGCTTGTCTTTACCTTCAAGAAGCTTACAGTCATACAAGAAAACTTGTGCAAATACTACCATAAGTAGATTCCTGGCTGCCCTAATGGATGATAAGGGGTATTAAGAGGATATTTTATGCCAAGCAACAAAACAAACCTAAGGGTATGAAGGTTATGGGAAATTAAAAACTGTTTGACGCTGCTGGAACAAGAGAAAAGAGGGATGCTTTGTGTGCCATGTGAGAGCCTTATATTTTATTCTGCTAAGAAGAGAACTACTATAGGATTTAAGACAGAGAAATTATATGGTCAAACCTGCATCTTAGGGAGATTTCTGTTGTGTTCATGTGATGGATTGATAATTCAAGCAATCAATGTTTATAGTATGATGCTGAAGAAATGATGATGGCCCAGACTAGGTCACCATAACAGAGGTGGCAAGGAAGAGAAGGATTTTAGAAGTATTTGGATGAAGTCTAAGACTGCAGATAAATATTTGAAAATTGTTAGCTTATCAGTAGTCATTGATACCCTGAAAATGACCGCAGTCTTAAAGGAGAATTGGGTAAGTTGGAATGGAAATAAATATTCAAGGGGCAGAAAAGGGGAGAGTTGTCCACACATAATAATAGGAAGAAGTGGCCATGGAGAATGATTTCTTATATGCCAAGGCAAAAATGCTTTCAGAAAGAAAAATGTTCTGTGGTGCAAGACAACAGATGCATACTAAGTTTTTGAGCTTTCTGGATGACAAAGTGGGTAGATGAATGAGAGCCAAAGGAGAACTTGGTGGCAACTGAGGGTTTTTTTTCTTATTTTAAGAAGGAGAGACCATAGCAGATTCACAGGCAGAAGCAATAAAAACCAAGGTATGGCAGACTGAAAAAATACAGGTCCTGTAACTCCCTGCCTCATGTCCTTTATTCATGTTCTTAGATACTTGCACCCCAAAGTAGTTTTATGTTAGAGTCTGCAGGAATACATCAGAGTAATCCTCTTTGTCTAATTAATATGTTTCTACTATTGCCTACCATCTCAGAAACTCCTTTCAAACTTAAATGAATTCTTACAAATGGAGATTGTCTTAATGAGAAACTACTCAGGGAAAGAAGTATCAACAGCAATATACATCATGAGCACACGGATTTTGCTGAATAAACAGTAATGTGGGTCATTTCTGATTTCATCTCTGAAAACATGATATTCTTTCTTAGAAAGAATAGACCATTAATTAATTATCCATTAATTAATTAATAAGAATATTAATTATTATTCTATTAATTAACAGACCATTAATTAATTATTAATTAAGACCATTAATTCATTATCCCTATGTTATAGTTAGTTGTGGACATATCTTGCCTCCCCATACCAAATTCCAAATTCTTAAAGGGTAGGAGAATGATACAATCATCAGTGTATCATAGGTCCTTATCTTCAGCACTACTTGGCAATGAAGAAAAATTTAATGTATATTTATTTTAAAAAAGTATTGGTTTATTAGTAGAAGATTTAAAGGCTAGTGGAGTAGAATCTAAGGTTGTGTTAGGGCCAATGACATTTCTTTTTAAGTTGAACAGCAAAAAAAAAAAAAAAAAAAAAAAAAACCTCTTAAAGAAAAAAATGAAGTATAGAAACCCATCCTATCAAAGTAAGGCAAAAATTATTGATAGAATGGGTTTCAATACCTCATTTGTTTTTCCAAGAGGGTTTTTTTTTTTTGCTTTCCAATTTAAAAAGAAATGTCATTGGCCCTAACACAACCCTTACATTCTACCACTAGAGCCTTTAAGTCTCCTAGTAATAAACCAATACTTTAAATCCAAATTTTTTCTTGCAGTTTTTATGAATTCAAGAGATGAATAGTAAATTGCCACATGTAATTTTAAAAATCTCCCAGTTGATTATTTCATGATATCTTTTATTCTCTTTTATTGCAGAGTGGAAA
>JAJEJO010001134.1:264242-277623 GCA_020662805.1 Glaucomys volans | reverse complement strand
CCTCTACATACAACTAGCTATGTAGGGATGTTATGATAGAGTGAATAACTGCTTTCTATACACATCATCTTTCCACCATGTATTCAATTGCATTGTAATTAGAATATACAACTTTATAAACCCTGAGCCTTGAAGGAACCATCTGCCATTTATTATTTCCTCAGTGCATGTTGAGGTACCTGGAACTTAAGTAGGTACTCTCTGAATGAATGAGGTACCAGGTTCAGAGAAGTCCTCAACTGATCCTTTATTGCTGCCAAGATTATAAATAGACTTTTGGCCAATCAAACTCAAATAGTTGGGTTGGGGTGGGGTTGATATGAAATTGAAGCTTTCAGAACTCTTATGTGTATTTTTAGATTTTCAGCCTTTTGGGAGATTTTAGCCCTGTGGTATCTCGAGTACCCTGTCTAAACAGTGCTCTCTCTCTTTCTTTCCTGCAGGTTGGACTCAGATCTGTGATAGAGCAGTTTCCTGGGAAGCTCGACTTTGTCCTTTTGGATGGGGGTTATGTGCTAAGCCATGGCCACAAGCAATTGATGTGCTTGGCCAGATCTGTTCTCAGTAAGGCCAAGATCTTACTGCTTGATGAACCCAGTGCTCATTTGGATCCCATGTGAGTTTTAGAAACCCTGATTCTTGATAACACAGTAGGAATAGAATCAATGAGACCTACTTCTTATGGTACAAATTCCCATTAGGTTGTCATGTCTGCAAGTAGGGAACTCCCCCCAAATATTAAATAATTACCCAGTGGAAAAGTCACTATTTGGTGTGAGCACAAATGCTTATTTCTTTGATATGAATCCTAGGTTCTCTTCTGAATGTGATTTAGAATTTCATGTGAACACTTCTATTTTGTCAACACAAGATTAAATATTTAGTGACATGGGCCTACTCTGATCCATATGATTTTTTTCCCTTTATCCCATTTATACCATAAATGTTTTAATGCACAAAATAAAGAACTGCCGGTGATTCTAATTATGAAAAATCACTAATTTATGAAATTTTATTTAAAATATTTGTCCTATTATATGGATACTTTAAACTCTACTCCATTGGAAAGCAAAGAAGGAGAATCTCAAGTTCAAGGCCAGCCTCAACAACTTAGTGAGGCCCTTAGCAACTTAGAGAGCCCCTGTCTCAAAAGAAGAAAATGAAAAGGGCTGGGATGTGGTTTGGTGGTTCAACACTCCTGGGTTTACCCCCGGTACCAAAAAAAAAAAAAAAATAAGTGATTTAAAGAACTAAATTGATTGAATAATAGGCATGTTATCAAAGATGAAAGCACATTTTCCATATTCTGTGAAGCTATATGTGGTATTTTCCTTCTTTTCTAGAACATACCAAATAATTCGAAGAACTCTCAAACAAGCATTTGCTGATTGCACAGTAATCCTCTGCGAACACAGAATAGAAGCAATGTTGGAATGTCAGCGATTTTTGGTGAGTCTTTACACATTTACTTAAGATCTCATTTCTCTTGTAATTCTTGATAACAATCTTGCATGCGATACTGCACATTGCAACAGTGTACAAGTTCTTTCTTAAAACATGTCAAAATAGCCATCAGACTTCACTCAAAATAGCTGCACAAGTTTTTCACTTTGAATCAAGATATGAGTTGAGGTTGAATTTAGCAGTCTTAAAATAGTGGCATGTGACCAAGTTACATTAAGAAATCTAATACTATGCTTTTTGAGGTCTAGAAATCAAGTCATAAAAAATACTCTACCATTAAAAAATAAAAAGTCTTTATGATTCTTTCAATAACACTCTCCCTTGGATAGGATGGAGACAGGCCTGATTCTCTTATAATCTGATTTATGGTCTTAATGTTGTAGTTGAGAGGCTTATTTCTCTAATCATTATTTAGGGCTCAGGTTAGTGCCTCTCTCAACCCCCTTCTCAATGTGCTTTCAAAACTGTCACAGATGCCATCAAGTGTTGTTTACAAATTCCCTCTGGTTTAGTCACAAGGAAGTTCTGAGGATAATATATCATGTCATTCCTGTTAAGGCTTTTGAGCCCTCAGGAGGTAAATGCTCTCCTTACTGACGGATTTTTATTATCATTATTATTACAAAGCTGAGAATGACAATTTAGGGAGCAGACAGCCTCTTTCCCTGCCACAGACAAGCTCAGGTTGGGTTAGCCCTCTCTTCTCTGGCCTTGAGTTTACTTTACCTTAACATGCAACAGCAGCATATTCAACTCAGGCAAATCCTGACCAATTTGGAATTGTTAGGCTTCAGGTCCATTGTAGAAGAGGTTCAGTATTTTATAGTGTTGTGGATATAACTCATTTATAAAGTATGTAAAGAATCTATGATAAATCTTTCTTGTTTTCAAAGCACCCTCCATTCCTCTAAAGTTCTTTGAAGAAGGGCATCGCTCAGTATTATACTAATTAAAAAAAAAAATTCCAGCTTCTACATAGAAAATTGCAGTTAATGTCACAGATGGTAGGAGCTCCTTAAAGCAAGAAAATGTAATAATTAAATGATATACCTGATTGTTCAAAATGCCAGGCTCTGGACACTGTGTTTTCTTTTAGCTTTTATTTTCCTTTGAGCCTTTGCCAGTTTCTGTCCCTGCTCTGGTGTGACCTAACTTCTGTCTGAGAACTCACTAATGGCCACTTCTCTAGGTCATAGAAGAGAACAAAGTGCGGCAGTATGATTCCATCCAGAAGCTGCTGAGTGAGAAGAGCCTCTTCCGACAAGCGATCAGCTCCTCTGACAGGGTGAAGCTCTTCCCCCACCGCAACTCCAGCAAGCACAAGTCTCGGTCCCAAATTGCTTCTCTGAAGGAGGAGACAGAAGAAGAGGTCCAAGAAACAAGGCTCTAGAGAACAATGGAAATGATGATAACATGGGACATCCACTCATGGAATTGGAGCAGAAATCAGCTGCTATGGCCTCAGAAAGCAAGGATGAGAATGCTTTAAAAAAAAAAATGAAAAGTTTTGGTAAGAGGACTTGAGGCCATTCATATAGGTCTGAATAAATGGCTCCCTACAGTGGGCAAATTGTGTGAAAGGTACTCCAAATTCTTAAAGATTTACCACTTGGATTTTGCAAGACAGGTTTTCCTGAAAACACTTGCCTTCTGGTAGTAGTTGGAATGGCAGCTAAATGTCACCCAGCCTAGTTGTTCACCTCATTTTGTTTAGTGAAACTGGTTAATCTGTATTAACAAAGAACTGAAATCATACTTCGAGATATGATTAAGTGATGATAACTGGAAATTTTAGTGGATTATATAATTTAGATCCCTTTTTCTCTCCTCTCTCCAAGATATTTAGACACACAACTATATTGTCTGCTAAGCATTCTATCTGTCTCATTTTCAAACTGCATGAATTACAGATTGCCCATTAAGTTATGTGTCATTCAACATCCAATGATTGGCTGAGAAAGAAACTTCCAGATCCTGGAAATCAGGGTTAGTACCATCAAGATCTACCAAATGTTTAAATATTTCAGAGAATCAGAATTGATAAGGGCTATTGCAGTCCCAGGTCAGGGATGAGATGGCTGCCTTGATGTGGAAATTGACATTCCTTTCCTGCCCCCAGAGAGTACTGAGCTCTTAAGACCTCTAACCTGGAGGATGGCTAGAAATCGGTGCAGGAAATTGGTGCAAATTGGTGCAGGAAAACCCTGCTTACCACAGATGCTCCTGATACAGAGCTCATAGGTAGATAGGCCATGGGCTCTATGGGTGGGTTCACATGAAATCCAAGCCTCTAGATGGAGTGTGTTTCAAGGCTAGCTGTGTGTGCTTAATACTGTCTACACTGAGTGGGAGAGAAAATGGGAGACACCTCGAAGAAGAATCAATAATGAAATAGTTTTATATGCTTCTATTTTATAATTTTGTGATGCAAATGAAATTTTCTCTAGGAAATATTTATTTTAATAATGTTTCAAACTCATATATAACAATGCTATATTTTAAGAATGATTATATTATGAATTATATTTGTATAAAGGAATTTTTATATTTGAAATGTTAACTTTTTATGGCACCAGCTATTTTTATGATACATTATGTTAACACTGAGGTGAGGGGAACCTAGGGTGATGTGGACCAGGGGCCCATGAATCACTTTTGTGGTGTAGAGAGAAACATTGGGGCTGATGCAGATGTTGCACACATCTGTGTGATTCTCCACTGACACATAGGTACCTTCTGATGAAATCCTGATGCAGATGGTACAAGAAGTCTGATTGTTTTTATCAAGGGCACACCAACTTCCCAACTCCAAACTAACCCTCAAGAAGATTGGAATATTTATTACTGCAGGAAAATATCATATTGTCAATAAAATACTTATATTTGTGTGAAACTTTTCTGCTTTCAGATGTGTTTATTAATCATAATCTCTTCAAACTCTTACTCCAGTCTCTTCACGGAACATAACGCTTAAGTCTTTCTTTTAGATAGTTACCTGTATATATTTTATATATTTTATTTTTATATATTTTTATTAATGTATATTTTAGATAAAATTGCAGAATCTCATATAGATTAGCATGCAAATTATGAAGTTGTCTTTTTAAATTGTGGTAAAATATGCATAACATAAAATTTACCATTTTTACCATTTTAAAGTGCAATTTGGTAACATTTTATGAAATCACATTCGGTGCATTTATCACCATCATACATCCACAGAATATTTTCAACTTGAAAAACTGAAAATCCTGACAATAAAAAAATCCACTAGATAATAGCTTTCCCTCCTACCTAACCCTAGAAACCATGATTCTGCTATCTATGTCTGTGATTTTGACTCCTCTAGAGGTGTAAACATACATTAGGCCTATTGCTTTTGGCTTATTTCAATTAGTATAATGTCTTCAAGGATCATCCATATTATTTCATATGTCATAACTTTTTCTTCCTTTGTAAAGCTGAATAATATTCACTATATGTATTTATACAATATATGTATCATATTTTGCTTATCCATTCTGTATAGATGGAAACAGGATACTTCTACTTTTTGGATATGGTGAATAATACTTCTGTGAACATGGTGTATGAGCATCTCTTCACCTCCCTACTTTAATGACTTATGACACTGTTGAGGGTATTTTTGTTTTACGATGGAAGATTCTAGAATGCACATCATTTATAGAACCAACCATCAATACATTCCACACCAGTGTGTTACAATTTTTGCAACCAGGGAATCTATATTGACACATCATCACCCATAGTTTGCATCAGACTTCATTCTTGGTGGTGTACTTTATATGAGTTTTGACAAATTTATAATAAGGTGTAGTATCATACTTTGTCTTTTTGTGTAGTGTCATGCAGAGTGGTTTTGCTAGCTTAAAAATCCTCTGTGCCACTAGTCATCTCTCCCTCCTCCCCCACCTAGCTCCTGGCAACTCCTTATCTTTTCACTGTCTTAATGGCTTTGCCTTTTCTAGAGTGTCATCTAGACATTTAATAAGGTAGCATGTGGCCTCTTCTGAGTGTCTTTTTTCACTTAGTAATATGCATTTAATGTGCCTCCATGTTGTTTGATGACCCAATAGCTCATTTATTTTTCCTGCTAAATAATATTTCATTATTTGGATATATCACAGTTTATTCATTCACCTCTGAAGGGCATCTTGGTTCATCTTAGTTAATTCTTATTCATTTTGGCAATTTTGAAAAATCTGCAGAAACAGCTCTGTGTGGATTTTTATGTGAATGTAAGTGTCAACTCTTGGTAAATAACAAGGAGCATGTTTATGAATCATATAGTAAAAGTATGCTTAACTTCGTAAAAAACCATTAAACTCTTTTTGTAAGTGGCTGTACCATTTTGCATTCCCACCAATAAAGAGTGGGAGTTTCTTTTCTTTCTTTCTTTCTTTTTTTTTTTTTTCTTGTACCAGGGATTGAACTCAGTGGCACTCAACTACTGAGCAGTATCCCCAGCCCGCTTTTGTATTTTATTTAGACACGGTTTCACAGAGTTGCTCAGTGCCTCACTTTTGCTGAAACTGGCTTGAACTTGCCATCCTCCTGCCTCAGCCTCCCCAGCCACTGGGATTACAAGCGTGTGCCACTGAGCCCAGCATGAATGAGGGTTTCTGTTGTCCCATATCTTTGTCAGTATTTGGCATTGTTAATGTTTTGGAATTTGGCCTAGATATAGGTGTGGAATGGTATCTCATTCCTGTTTTAATTTGCATTTCCCTGATGACATATGATCTGGAACATCTTTTTGTCCTTATTTGCCAACTGTTTATCTTTTTTGGTGAGGTGCCTATTAAGGTTTTTGGCCCATGTTGTAATTGGGTTGTTTATTTTCTTATTGTTGAAGTTTAAGAGTTCTTTGTATATTTTGGATAACAGTTCTTTATCAGATGTGTGTTTTGCAATTATTTTCTCAGTATATGACCTGCCTTTTCATCCCCTTGACTATCTTTTGCAAAACAAAGTTTTGATTTTAATAAATCCCAGTTTATCCATTATTTCTTTCAAGGATTTTGGCTTTGGTGTTGTATCTAAGAAGTTATTGCCATACCCAAGATCATGTAGGGATACTCATATTGTCTTCCAGAAATTTTATACTCATGCACTTTATATTTTGATCAATGGTCCATTTTATGATGTTCAGATTATCTAGCACCATTTAGTGAAAAAAAATCTTTTCACCATTTGCTTATTTGTCAAATATCAGTTGATTATGTTCATGCAAGTCTAGTTTTGGACTCTCAATTTGGTTCTATTGATCTATTTGTCTTTTTTTTTTTTTTCCAGTACCATACTGTCTTTAGCACTATAGTTTTATAATAAGTTTTGAAGTCAGGTCAGGCAGTGTGTTTGTTGCCTTTTTATCACTGTGTTACCAAAATACTGAACCAGAACTTCTTAAAATAGGAAAAGTTATTTTGGGTTCAAAGTTTCAGAGGTCTTAGCTCATGGCCAACTGCATTGCTCTGAACCTGAGATGAGGCAGCACATCACAGTGGAAGGGTAAGGTGGGGTGAGGGTTGAGAGGGAAAGCTATTCAGCTCATGGTGATGGGGCAACAGAAAGAGGGAGGAGCCAGGAATGCACAATATAACCCTCATGGGCATCTCCCAGGGATTTACCTCCTCCTGACTATGGGTGCCACCCAGTGATCCACTCAAATTTGTAAACCATCAAATGCATTAATCCATGGATAAGGTTACATATCTCATAATCCAATCACTTAACCTCCCACATTAACACAGGAGTTTGGGGAGACACTTCATATCTAATCATAACATTCCATCCTTAGCTCCCAAAATTCATGTCCATTTCACAATGAAAATTCATTCAGTTCATCTCCAAGTGTTCCCATAGTCTTAACAGTTCCAGCATTGCCTAAAAGTACAAGTCTGAAGTCTCCTCTGAGAATATAGGTAAACTTTTTGCTGTGAGCCCCCATTAAAAAAAAAATCCAAAGCAAGTTACCTTTATCCAATATAAAATGGAAGAGTAAACATTTCCATTCAAAAGGGATAAATGGTGGCATAGAAAGAATGGGACCAAAGCAAGACTGAAATTCATCTGGGCAAAAAAGTCTTATAGCTCCATGTCTGGCGTCTGGGGCACAAAGACATGAGATGTGATTTCTGAAGGTCTTGGGCAGTTCTTCCCTTTGGTCTTCGGAGTTGCAGCCCACAAGGCCTCTCTCTTAGGCTGACTCTGTCCATACCCAGCAGCTTTCTTTGACAGACCTTCCACATTACTGGCATCTCTTAATCTTGGGGGTCTCCAGTGCAGCTTTGGCTCCCTTGTCATAGCTTCATGAATTGCCTCCCTAGGAGCTGCCTACAGGAAATTTGACCCTACTACACCTTGCCTGGCCTCCCAGGTCTTTCTTTGAAGTCTCAGTGGAAGCCTCCATGACCCCTAAACTGCAACATCCTGCATTTCTGCAAAACCAGCATCATGTGTATGACACCAACATCTGCCACAAGCTTGAGCAGTGGCCAGGCCCCCTTGGGACCATGACTGCAATGGCCTTTGAGTGCTTGGGTGGCTAAGAATGGTGAAGTGAATTCTGGGTAAACAACTTCCAGAGTCTCTTCTTAAAGGAATTTCCCCTTCTATACCCTTGAACCTTCAATGTGTGTAGTCTTGCTGATTCCTGAGATGCCCTTAAGGCACTTTTTCCTCTTATCTTTGTGCAAAGTACTGAAATTCTGAGAGAAGTCCTGATCTCTTCAACAACCACACCTTCTTTAGCCCATTTTACATGCACTTTTCTGGCCAAATTGCAAGTTTTAAAAATCCTCTTCTTTGCTATCTTCTCCCGATTCTCACAGCAAACCTGACTAAAAGCTGCCAGCAATATCCATACTACTGCCTGAATCTGTGCTGCCTTGAAATTTCCTCTGTCATATCAATGAGTCCATGACTTTAAATTCAGCCTCACACAAAACCACAGGACATTGGCATTCCTTGCCAGGATATGATATGAGTGACCTCTATTCTAACCTAATAGAGTCCCCATCCCTCTTTGAAATATTATGAGTACAATTTTTACTGTCCACATCCTATCAGCATTTTGATTTTCTGAGTTTTCACCAAAATCACCCTTTAAGCTCTAGTTACAGTGTTATAAGTCTTCTCCAGCCTGTATCTACAAACTTCCAGGCTTTTCCTGAAAAACAGTTTCAAAGCCTTCTGAAACACATGGTCAGGTTAGTCACAGCAATGACCCTACTTCATACCAACTTCCGTGTTAGTCATGTTATGGCAACAGAAAACAGATTAAAATGTTGTGTTCCCCAGGGAGATTCTCCAGCGGGATCTGGAGAGTCAGCCCCACCCCAATCCCAAATTCCCTCCCTATAACCCACCCCAGTCCCTTCCCTTCCCTTCCTATAGCCCCACCCTAATCCCTTCCCAGGCCCTATAAAAGTTGGCAACAAAAGAACTGGCGCATGACTTCCTGGCACACCGCTTTTAGGTGTAAGGGTGGTCGTCCCTGGCCTGCCAGTCCGCAATGGCTATCATCGCCAGCTTGTGCCGGCCTCGCCAGGGTGGGGCTCGCGCTGTGGAAAGGCACACAAGTTGGTCGCACCCTGGGGACACATGCCCTGGAGGCAAGCCACGGGACACCACGATGTCACCAGCTGTCGTGCGCCTGCCAGGAATTGGGGGTTCTGTTGCCACTGCCACTGCTGCAGCCGCCGCCTGCCTGCTTCTCGGCACAGCGCCCACACAGGGCGGGGCGCGGCGATGACTGCTGCAGCTGGGGCGACCCGCGAGAAGGGGCCAACTCGCATCCAGAGTCGCCTTCGACACTGGCCCCCTGGGTGTCTGGGCTGTTGGTGTTTTCTGTGTTTTTTTCCTTGCTTTCTGTGTCACATCTCTCCAGGACAGTCTACTATGGGACAGAATTAGTCAACCACGTGCCCCACTGTTCTAACTTGTTTTTTAGATACTTCCAAGAATGTGCCACTGAATATGGAACTTTTGTTAATGGATGTAACTTGAGAAAGTTTTGTAAATCAAAATGGCCCATTTTTGAGGTTGATTGGGGCCCTCAGGGCGTTGGGGGGAAAAACCATCCAGATTGGATCCAAATTCTAATTTGGATTATGGTTTAAGCATTGCCTTTCAGATTGGGAGTCCTCTAGTTTGGGAACTAGGAGAGGCTGCACCGGTTTGATGGCAAGGGCCAGACCAGACTTAAATGCAGTTCGCACTGCTACCAATCCCTCAAGACTCAGGTAACTCTGCTAAAAGACATTTCCAAATCTAGGGGCCAAGGGAGGGAGAAGATGGCTGGGGGCACCCGCCCTCTCCTCCTCCCGAGGAGGAGAAGGAACCAGGTCCAACCCCCCCAGTGTTACAGCACCCCCACAGCGAATTGTTTTACAATATGTAAATGACATGTGCCTCCACCCAGGAGGAATAACAAAAGCCTGTTACAGAGCTCTTAAGCATTCAAACCCTGTTCTGATAAAAATGGTTAAAGTGCCTGCGATATCAGGTTTGTGCTGGAACAAAATCTCAAGTAGAACTTACATTGAAATGACAATAGAGGAAGCAAAAAGCCCAGTAGGAGATCAATTTCCAACCCAAGGAAAAAAAACAAAACAAAACAAAAGAGTGTTTTATTTGAGAGTAACTAACAGCCAGCCGAGTATTTGTTGAGCTCATAACTTTTGGTCAGTCCTATTTTTTATTCAACTTAGATTTTTGAACATCTTGTTACATTGCAGTGGAGAAAAAGGTTCAATTTAAGTTCAGTAAATAAATGAAGGCAAAATATATCTAACCTCACAAGTCTCTAGGTGGTCAATTAATAAAATGTTGATGTCTATAAAATGTGTAATATCAATTGTTTTTTTTTAGGACTTTTCCACAGGAAAGAGATGGCAAATACTATTCAAAATACTTGTCTGATCTTGGTTATTACAGTAAAATAAGTAAATTAGAGTTAATATATTACACCTTAAATTCCTTGGGGTAACAGGCTGTAGCATTATTGGTGTTTTCATGGATTGGTAAATAAAGGAATTTGGAATTGTTTTGTATCATCCCTGAGAGCAAGATTACTAAGAGTTAAATCCTAATAATTTATCTAAATTCAGAAATTTCATAGAAGTTGTTTTAAAATACAAACAAGGAAGAAGTCAACAGATTAGAAAGGGAAGATGGAAAATTCTAGGTATAAAAATATATTCAGTAAAAGGAAAAGAAAAATATTTCTGGGCAAGAAAGTCTGTGTGTAGGTAAAGGGCAAATTCCAGCAAGTTTTTGTGTAACTAAGTAGTTATATGTATGTGGGACCATCAATTAGGAACTGTTTTAAGTTTTCCCCTAAAGTCAAATGTTAATAGGCTAATATAAATCAAAGTGTAATCAATCTGTTAAAATGACAAGGATTTCTTTAAGTTTTATTCTTTATTGTGGTTAAATAACTGGTAGGGTATTGTGCTATGTTGCAGAGCCTAGGGCTTTTTTCTTGAAAAACTAGGTTTGGTTGCTCTTTGTATATTCATGTGTCCATGTCTTCTGGGTAAGCAGGTCTTTAGAGTAGGGAATTTGTTGGGCTCCTGTTCTCCAGGTTAGACTTGTCTGTGTTGGTAGTTTCAGGCTTGTGGGAATAGCAAATTTTATAGGGGACTTATTTTTATCATTTAATATTCTGTAACAGAACCTGCTATCAATAGGGTATATGTAAATTTGTTACTTTTTACACTGAGACCAAAATTTAAATGCAAATGTATTTAAAGTTAGTGAGAGCCTGATTTGTTTAAAGGTTAATATCGTGAAACAAAAAATATTTGGTCACTTTGCCATACAAAAGGAAAGTTAAAAGCCCTCAGTCTTTCCTTGATTTGTTTTAAATGCAATATATTGCGTTAACAACTATTCACATAGATTCAGAAAACAATACATATAAACTGTGTAAAATGATGTCCTAAGAGGAGACAAAAATAACTTCAAACTTGGAACACTCTGCCTAAGATTGTAAAAGGCCTTACCTGAAATAAGGGTCAGCCTCCCACCCTGCTACAAGTCAGAATGTTTCCAAAATAAGTCAGCTTTCAGCTCATTTAAAGTTATATTCAAAAGATTGTTTTTTGTTGTAGAATTACAGTGATATCAAATAGAAAATATAATATATAACCCAGGCAGGATTTAGGATGACTATGACACAAACTAGATATATTTTTACTGTTGTTAATTCTATTTTGTATTTTCCTTGTAAGCTCTATAGCTGATGCCAGATTAATGTTTTGAAGTGTACTAGGCCATCACCTATGAAATAGATGAGATAATAACTGGTAAAACTGGCTTGCTGAATGTTTAAGATCAAACTTAAAGATTGAGATTAAAACAAAGGGGCCAAGAAAACCAGTTTTGGTTCTTGCCCTCAGAGTCAGCCTGCATCCAGGCAGTGAGAGCTTCTCTAAGGAACTTTGCAAGTTCTGGTCAACACTGCTGCCTTCTCTGCTGCCAGAACTCAGAGTTTTCATCCATGCAGACAGTGGGCAAAAGACACTGCCTGGTTTCTATGTTTCACAGAAGGGATCGCTGTGTCCAGAGCCAAGGAAACACCAGCTGCCATTGGCCTCAAGGTTGCAGGAACTGCCACAGCCAGAGCACAAGAGCCACTGGGGCCCAGATGCCACTGCCACCAGAGCTCAGAGCTCTCCAGGAACCCATGCATTCCAGGCTTGTCCTCCAGAATTGGAGATGCAGCAAAAATTGCTGAGAACAAGGAGGTACAACAGCGAGCCAGACAAACTTGGCCCCTGCCCTCCTAGGGCTGATGGGAGTAAGCAGGGACCAGCTTCCTTTTGTCATGAATGGAAGCAAAAAGCTGTCAGCTGTCCACAAGGCAAAAGCCACTGCCTTGGAGCTGCTGGAATCAGGAGGAGCGCTTCTGCCCACCCCAGAATGCAAAGGCTGCTGAAATGCAGGAGCTGACATCACCCAAGCACAGGAACAAAGCTAAGAAGTTGCTCTCAAATTCCCCACGAGTGACCCCTGTGAGAACTCAGCTGACTCTTAAGGGACAGGAACAGGTCAATTTGACCAACTTGATCTTAAACACCTAGCAAAACAGTTAAAACCAAACCACAGACATTCTTGGGCATTTAAAAGAAACAATAATTTAATGTAACTTAAGATGTACTTGTGTTAGCCCCTAGAATAGGACTGAAGGCTACAAAAGAGAGATTCTTAGGCAAATGTACCTGATAATTCAAGTTCCCAAATAAAGGCCTCAACCTCTCCAGCCTTTGATAGGCCTTGTTATGGGAACAACTTCTCAGTTCTTCCACCTGGTGAGAGATTGATGTCTACCATGTCATGATATTCTGTATTAATCTCATTTTGGTACTTATGTCATTTTGTTTCTCTCTCATAGAAGCACCCACCCCAGATGACTTTACAACCTGCTCTTCCCAAGCAGACTTCTGCTCCTCATTGACCAGATTTCTAAAAGGAACTTCAAACTGCTTCCCCAGACTCTGCCCACGTCCAGCTCAAAGCAGCAAAAGCGGTAGGCGCCTCCTCTCCTTACAGCAGTAAAAGGTTCCTAATTAAGGACAGGCAGTTAGTGTAAAATAAGAAATCTGGTCAAACTGAGGAATGGAACCCATCAGAGTCTGTGAAGTTGGAAACTGAAAAACCACTAGTTTCCTAAACAAGTATTTGTTAATGTGGATAAGACCAGTGGGGAATGTTATAGCACCCCAATCTCAAATCCCCTCCCTATAGCCCACCCCAATCCCTTCCCCTCCCTATAGCCCCACCCTACTCCCTTCCCTCACCCTATAAAAGTTGGCAACAAAAGAACCGGCATGCGACTTCCTGGCACACTGCTTTTAGGTATAAGGGCAGTCGTCGCTGGCCAGCTAAA
>JAJEJO010001134.1:81032-264142 GCA_020662805.1 Glaucomys volans | reverse complement strand
GGCACACTGCTTTTAGGTATAAGGGCAGTCGTCGCTGGCCAGCTAAAATAAAGGCTTCTTTTGGTTTTATGTGATCGGCTTGGATGATTTTTATTTTCTTTGGGTACGACAGTTAACCTTTTGTTGATATTACCAAAATACCCAAATAGAACAACTTAAAAAAAGAATATTTTATTCGGGGCTCTTTGATTCAAAGTTCTCAGTCCATGGTTGACTAACTCCAATGTTCTGGGCCCAAAGTTCCACAGCACTTCCCCACAGAAGGATGATGATGAGGAAAGCTACTCAGCTCATTGTGGCTGGGAAGCAGAGACAAAGAAGGAGGAGCCGGGGGACACCATATAATACCCAGAGATCCACCAATGATCCTCTTCCTCCAGCCATGCCCCACTTGCCTAAAGTTACCAATAAGTGATTAATTCAAATTATTAAACCATCAAATGGATTAATCTACTGATGAGGTAAACAGCTGTCATAATCCAATCATCTCACCTCCCACATTCACACAGGATCTGTGGGAGACACTTCATATTCAAATATTAATAGGTGGTATCAGGAATGGAGAGAGAGAGAGACAGAGACAGAGACAGAGATGAACAGAAAGTCAGATAAAAAGTGCTCATGTCAGTAGAGGACAATTTAAAATGGAAAATGCAAGATCCAGTGAGACCAGAGACTGACTGACTATGAAGCTCACAAAGCTAATATTTCAAAGAACTTCTTTTTCCTTAGCACTTTCCAAGACTCTGGGACTAATTTTGTGCTTACAATTTTATAATCTTTGAAAAGAGTCACCTTCCTCATGTAGAAGATTAAGGCTCAAAAAATCCTTGATAATCTCTTGAAGAAGATATCTAACAGTAAAATGCTATAGGAATTCAGAAGAGGAAGCAGTTAGTATCAGTTGGTGGAAAATGGGTTACTTAGGAAAAGTTTTATGTAGGAAGTGGCATTTAGAATGAGATTTTGAGACTTGAACTGTGTATCTGAACTAATAAAGGGGTGAATAAGGGCGCTCCAGGCAAAGAACATAGCATAAGGCATGAGACATATAAAGAAAGCAATGCCTGGTTCATTTGGGTTGGAGAATAACTAGAGGAAGTAAAGAGAGACAAGATTGGAGCAAGATGATGGAGATTATAAATTCTGAACGTCAAAGCAATATGGGAGTTATATATCTTAAAAATTCTGGTAGGCTTTGCTTCTAAGTAGTCTTTGGTCATCATCAGGAGCAATGGATTTCAAAATGTGGTCTCCAGACCAACATAGTCTACCTCACTGGAGAACTTGTGTAAATTGTATGTTCTTGGGCCTGACCCTGACTTACTGAATCACAAATTTTCCTGGTGGGGTGGTGGTCTGTTGTTGTATCCTTGTAGGTGCTGCTGCTGCATTCCTGCCCAACTGTGAGAACCCTGTCTGAGAGTCACTTAGTGTAGAGGAGTGAGCATAGAATGCAGCTGCTAAGAGTCCATGGATGGGTGAATATGGCAGTGAGAAGCTCTGTAGAGCATTGTAAGTGGTGGGAAACATAAAGCAAGAGCACTGGTCTGAAAGGATGGTGGGATCAAATGCAATCTGAAGGCATTTGCCTCCACACCAAGGAGGAGTGATTTCCTCTGAGCCTGGAGGAAAGGAAGGGAGTAGAGTCAGGGAGAATCTTTGAGCACAGAGTTGGGAAACTGAAGTAGTGTAAGTACATTAAAAAAGAAAGAATTCCTAATTCCTCCCTCCTGTCCCTTTTATCATTGCTGCTATTAAGTTCATATATATATGCTTATATATATGAATATACTATTATGGTTATTATTTTGAACACATTGTTATCAGATTACTTAAGAGTAAGAAAATTTCTTATTTTTCCATCAGTGTTCATTCCCTGATGTTCCCTCTTTCATAAGTAGATTAATTTCAGAACTTCTTTTAACATTTCTTGCAAGGCAGGTCTACTGACAAGTTCCTTCAATTTTTGTTTGTCTAATATAATTTGATTCTCTTTCACTCAGGAAGGATGATTTCATAAGGCACAGAATTCTAGGTTGGTAGCTTTTTCCTCTCAACACTGCATATTTTGTTCCACTCTTTTCTTGTCTGCATGATTTCTGAGAAGTTAGATGTAATTTTTACCTTTGCCTCTAATAGATAAAATGTTTTTCCTCTGGTATCTTTCAAGATTTTGTCTTTACTTCGATATTCTGCAGTTTGAATATAAGGGGCCTAGGTCTTGGTTTGGGGCATTTGTCCAGCTTTGGGTTCTTTGACTTCACTGGATCTGTGCTTTGGTGTTGGACATTGATCTGGGGGCAAAATCTCAGTCATTATTTCTTCAAATATTTTGTCTCTTCCTTTCTCCCTATTCCTAAAACACATAATTTATGTCACTTGTCCCACAGACAGGAGGGAGGAATTAGAAATACTTTATTTTTTAATGTACTTATACTATCTATGAAGTGATATAGTGTGATTTAAGGTAACATAGATTACTTATAAGTACAAAACCTAGGACAACTCTAAAAAGAGGTATTTTATTCTGTTTGTTGTTCTTTTTCATTCTCTTTTCTTTTTATTATTCTGTTCTTTAGGTTTCTGTTTTCAAATCCTCAAGCTCAGAGATTCTTCCTCAGTCATTTCCAGAGCTCACTAATGTGAGCCAACCATAGACATTTTTCATCTTTGTGAAATGTTTTTGGTCTGCAGATTTTCTTTTGGATTCTTTCTTAGAATTCCATCTGTTTACCTACATTATCCACCTGTTCCTTCCATGTTGTCTACTCTTTCCATGAGAGCTACAGCATGTGTATCAGAGGTGTTTTAGAATTCGTGCTTTGATGATTACAACATTCTTGCCGTATCTGACTCTGGTTCTGGTGGGTGCTCATTGCTCAAATTATGTTTTTTTCCTTTTAGGAAGACTTGCAATTTTTGTTGTTGTTGAGAGGAGGCCATGACTTACTGGGAGAAGGAATGATGGTAGAAAGGTCTTTCATCATGTAGTGGTAATTTGAGGTGATGCTCTATAGTCCTGTGAGTGGGCCTTGGTCTTTGGTGAACCTTTGCTCCTGGACCAAACTTCATCAGTGATTCTTAGAGTTTTTCTCCTCTTAGGTGGGACTGGATGGTGCTGGAATTTGCTATTTCTCTTTCCTTGGGTCAATTATGATCTGATAAGTCCTTGGCAGATTAGCCTCTGCCATGATAGTTTGTCTTGAGGGAAGATCTCCTTAGGAATAGCAGAATGCTGTGGCATATTTCAGGATGAATACTTCTCTTGCCCTGCAGAAGTGAGAGAGATTTTTCTCCTAGAGCTAATATCCATGAAAGTGTGGTCCCCATCACTCTACTAAGTTTCACTAGCACATTTAACTCTTATTCACCCATTGTCCACTGAGTCTCCAGCAATTCATCAGTTATGGTGAATGATTTCCTACAGTGGCACTGGCTTCTATGGAGATTTTGCTCTGTGGTTTCCACTCAGGTAAGTTGTGATTCTCTCTATCCACTTGTCTGCCTCTCCAATTACGTGGGCAGTGGTTTGTCCTATGACCTCACTGCTCTGATGTATCTCAGAAGAGTTGTTTTTCAGTTTGTCCAGGTTTTTACTTGTTAGAATGGAGTCATGACTTCTAAGCTTCTTAAGTGCTGGGCTGGGAATTGCAAGTCCTTCTCATTCATTTTTAGTTGAAAAAATAAATAAAGAACTTTGCAAAGCTGGATGGAGTCAAATGAAAACTGAGTGGGACAAAAGAAGCCCTAATAATGAAAATCCACTCAAAGAAGACACTGGAATAAGAAGGGAAAGCCAGCGTTGGCCACACAAGCTCCACTGCTCATCCCAACACCCAACTTTTCAAGTCCAATTTTCTATCCTCCAATTTTCCATTTTTTAATGAATGAATGGTTTCAGCCACAGACTTTCTGTTGTGTTCTCTACTCAAGACTTGAGTTGTAGGCTTTCCTTGCTCTGTCTATGGTCAGTCCCCTCTGACACATATTTTCTTAATGTATTTCTTAGCCCATTCGTTCTGTTGATCCTCATTATATGCCAAAAGCAAAAGTTTGAAACTAGTTCATTTCCTTCAGTAACCAGGGGCCTTCCAGGATTGGGAAACTGCTACTTATTAGAGTGAAAGACTAATAAAATCCCCAAAGTAAATATTTTAGTAGTTGGTTAAAAAAAGATCTTCAAATACTATGTTGAAGACAATTCAGAATGAGGTTTATAAAGAGTGCAATATAAAAACCTGTTTGACCTGTTAAAACAGGTGTGGACAATCACAATTCCCTATTAAAAGCTATTTCAAAAAATCCTATAAATGCAAGATAAATACATTGGGGCGTAAGAACTCCAAATCAATAGGTTGGGAATTATAAGCTAGTCCTATATATAAAACCTGAGAAAGGAGTCACTGTCAGTTGACAGACCCAGGGAACCAACAGCTATGTACTTTCTCAAGGAAAGAAGATTTCTCGGCAAAAGTTTTGGGTTTATCTTTGAGTCATCATCATGGAAACACTCATTTGCTTTTAAATAACTAATTATTCTCTCATTGTAAATGGCATAATGCATGGTGGAATGTGGTCAGAAATCTTTAAGTGAGTACACCGCTGTTAACCTTTAATTCCATGTAGCAAAATAAATGAATGCAGCAATAATTCTAAATAGTTACTTAGATGGAAAGTTTTGATACAATACTAATACATGTTCCATTGATCAAAGTATGAAAAGCATAACTCGCCCTTCAAGAACTGCCCCCTTGTGGAGACTTGGTAGTATTGTTAGGGGAGTCAATTTCCCAAGTGAGCACATGCCAACCACAGAAATAACAGGTCTTCACACTCCAACTTAAATGAATTGCCACAACATTTTAGCCTTAAGCCATTTTTAATATTAAAAATTAAGTCTGAATAGTTTGGGGATACATGTAGTTCTTTGTGTTCTTTATCATCCATCCTTGTCACTGACATAGTAATAGAAGATATTAATTTTTAACTATCACAGTGAGAGGAACTAACTCTGAATTGTATTTTGATTGACAAATATCAACACAAGTACATTTAAAACCTGAATTACACAAATCCACTCCAGAACTAATTCTTACGGAATAAAGTAATAATTTACCAAAAATTACACTACAACAAAGTAAGCTTTCTTTGTTCCATTAAAAGAAAGTGGACATATTTGGTCACAATTATTAGGCCATTATTGTTGCCAAGGTTCTGTAAGTTAATCAAGAACAACAGAAGTCTTTTTTGGCTTTTCATTGGAAGAGGTGCCAGGGGTTTATTTCTATCTTAAAAGAGGGAGTTGTGTGAGCAAATTTATGATCATGGGTGATCAAAAGTGTTATTTTATTTTCTCTTATCTCCCAGCGGGGAGCCAAACTGGGAGGTGGAGTGTCCTACACAGACATGACTTCCTTCCATCTGGGAGCCCATACCAGGCATATGCACTTGAGCCAAGCAAGGTATCTATTGTGCCACAGAAAAAAATAAATAAAAATTCCAAGTGAGCCTGAGATGCCTATTACATTCTTTTACATTCTCTGGTCAATTAAAATTTTTATTTTTTGAAAAATTACAAATATATGAAAATATATTTCAGATAATAGCTTCATATTCCTTTTACTGAACTCTAGTAGTCATGAACTCATGGCCATCTGTTTAATTAATGTTCCCTCATCTATTATTTGGAATAAATCTGAACAATGTATGATTTTTAACTGTAGTTTTTAAAAGCAAAGGCTTTCTCTCCCAGTCTTTTAAAAAAACACATCCACATTATCATTACCAGAGCTAAAAAATGTAAGGTGTCTTTAACATCCTCAAATATTCACTCATTGTATAAATGTTATAGTCTTGGTTTTTTAATATAAGAAATGCTTACTTTGCATAAGATTTGTAAAGGTAATCATGCAAAATAGTTTAAATAATTAATGGGCAAAGTTATTTTTCTATGACCTTAAAAATATTAAGTATTAAACTCTCTTACTGTTGGGTATAGATAAAGAAGGAAATGAAAAAAATAGTAGAAACTAATCAGGGCTGGGGATATTGCCCCGCCCCAACACTTTGGAAGATGTCCTAATCCCAGTCCCTGGGGCTGGGGTTTTGCTAGAAGTTTCTTCACCCAGAGGAGGCATCAGTCAACCTGAAAGAACTAGAACAGTGTTCTCAGAGTGGCCTGGGGCATCAGGCAGCACCTGTGACCTTGTTGGAAGTTCATGCTTTCCTTCCCCTAAACTTCTGAGTCAACTCTGTGGCTTTGCCCAGGAAACTGATTTTTGACAAACTCTCTAGGCATTCTTATTCACATTAATTAAAAAACAAAACAACAACAACAACAACAACAAAAACCCTGAATCGGACCCTCCTTTTGAGGTCAAAGTAGTTCTGAAACTTGGATGAACATTGGGAAAATCTTGAAGAAACACTGATGAAGGCCCCATTCCAAACCAATTGAAGAGCACTTTTGGAAGGATGGGGTGAAAGGCTCCCCAGGTGATTTGAATGCTGAGCCAGTTGAAACCCTTGACCTGCTTATGGCTGGGTCTTTAAGGTGGGTGAGAATGTCCTGATGCTTGGAAACTGGTGCAGGGGGGCAGGAGTGTAACCAGGGAGATGGGGGCTTGTCAGCAGAGGAGGAGGAGGACGGTAGGTTAGTGCCTGGCAGTTGATGGCGCTTCAGAGGTGCTCATTTAAAGGGGGGCAGTCACATCAGTTGAGAATTCTTCACTAGACCCTTGGAAACTGATTGCTGCCTGTGTGTTCTAGGTGCTCAGGTACAGCAGCCAGCCAGAGGCAGAGTCCTCAGTCTCATGAGGCTTAGGTTCTAGTGGGTGGAGTGGGAAATAAATGGTTAAAATACATAACATAGTGATTGAGAAGAATGAAGTGGAGAAATAGATATTTGACCTAGCATGGTCAGCAAAGTCCTGGTTAGCGAGCTGACATTGAGCAGAGACCTGAAGAAAGTGAGGAAGTCAGTTCTGCAGGTGTTCTGATGAGTGCTTGAAGCAAGGGGAAGAGCAAATGCAAAGGCAGAGGCATGCTTGGGAGTTGGAGGAACAGCAGGGAGATGCTGTGTCCAGCTGAGAAGTGAAACACAGTCATGGGGCAGGGCAGGGTCTCTCTAAGAACACTGACTTTTACTCCAAGTAATAGAGAAAACCACCGGACCACTGATGTGTCTTGAGATAAGTGATGTGATGGGGCACATATTAGCAAGGTCACTCTGATATGTTAAGACCAGGCTGTAAGGGGGAGTGTGGAAGCAGTTAGGAGTCTATTGCAATAGTCCGACTGAAAGAGCAAGTTCTTGAACCCAGGCAGTGACAATGATGTGTGGGAGAGGTGGTTCAAGTCCGCGTATATGTTGAGGACAGAGAGCGTTTGCTGATGAAATGGATGTAGGGTAGGAAAAAAGAAGAAGCCTCAAGGATGCTGCTGAAGATTTCCATCTGAGAAGTTATAAGGATGAGATTCTTTACTTAGACTGGGAAGAATGGAGGGGAAACTAGGGCTAGGAGTCAGGATTCAGCAATGATTGACACATGTTCAGGTTGAGACATCCAAGAGGAATGGCAGGTGAGCTGTTTATCATGAGTCTGATGTTCAGGAGAAAGATCCAAAGCGGAGACAGAAATACAGAAATCCTCGAAACATAGATGTTGTGAGTGAGCTATGCCATTAACATAGACCAAACTCATCTGTTTATCTGCAATATCAGAATTTACTGAATAACAATAAATTAATGCGTTACACCACTTTCAGCAGTTATAGTTTATGGAATACTGGTGCTAGTCATAAGCTGGGCAATCACAGGTTCTTTTATTCAATCTTAACTACTAATATCTATGATTACATTTATTCCTATATGCATACGAATAAATTACAGAAAGGGTTAAGGCAGCCACAGGGGTTCAGAAGACTGAACTGAGAGCAGAGAGCAGATACTAATGATCATGATAATGAGACACTGTTCACTGCAGGTGACCAGATGAGATTACCAGTTGAACTTGTTCAGGGTACAGAGTTGTCAAAGTGTAGACTCTAGGCAGAGCCTGGGCAGATGACAGGTTCAGAGTGTCAGCTTAGAGTGGGCTCTGTGTGGTCATCATGGGCAAGAGAAATTGCACTATGCTGAAACCCAAAGGGACAGAGACTCAGAGGTTCATTGCTGTGGTCTGTGGTGGTTTTCCAGGGCAAGGCTTGTGACAAGTGACCAGGTGACAGGGTCAGTGTACCATGGTGGGTGCCCAGACCTGGAATGCTCCTCCCTTTATGGGTCTTGGGTGAGGGATTTGCTTCATTGGTGGTCTGGTTTGATAAGCTCATGAGCCTGGTTCTCCCCATATGGACTTAATATGCCTATTCATCCATGTGCCTCTGATTAATTTGACAAGTTCTCAGGTGGCCATTTTTATTAGCATGATTAATTTATCAGTTTGAGCCTTATGGTTGTGCTAGGCATATGGTGGTTGCTTATGTTATACAAAGGGCATGGAGTCATTCTGTCTCAGCAACGATAACCAAAATGGAGTAATTCATGGCAAACTGCTGCTTAATGAATTGAAGTAATTGAGGGTTAGGCACAGTCTGAAAACCACTGTTCTATACATCATGGAGTAACTCCCAGCAGAACACAGCCTGCTCTCTACAGTAGATCATGCTCCACATCATGAGAGTTAACTGGGTTTTGTTTTTTCATCATCAATATCACTTGGAGTCTTATTAGAAATGCAGAATCTCAGACTCTTCTCCAGAACTAGTGACTCTGTATTGGCATTTTATTATGATCCCCAGGAGATCTACAGGGAATCTTTGAATTCTGAGGATGTATAGATTAGATAACTTCGGGTTTGAATGAATATAGAAAAGGACTGAGAGGCTGAGACAATCTAACTTTGGAGGTCTTGCTGAAAAAGATGAAGACTGAGACAATATGGAAAAGGAAAATTCAGAGTTGTGTTCTAGTTCAAGCCAAGAATGTGCTTTGAGAAGAATGGAGTAATCAACTTAGGCAAATATTATATAGATCAATTAAAATGAGGAATTGAGAATGTCTACTGGATTTAGCAATATGCCTGCCATTGGTTATCTCTATAAAAGCATTTTAATGGAATCCAAGATGCTGAGAATAGACAAACTAGAGACCAGTATTGCTTTTCATGAGTTTTATCTAAAAGAAAGGTGAGAAATGGGTGGTAAATGGATGGGAAAGTGAGGTTTAGTGAACTTTGTTTGTAAAGAGGGAGAAATAACACCGGCTGGAGGAGTGGATATGAGGATAATCAGTTACGGGGAGAGGAAAGTTGGTGGAGCTGGGAAGAGTTGAGGATTGAGAGTTCCTTGAGTGGGTGCAAGAAAAGAGACAAAGCACAAGAGGAGGGAACAATTTTAGTGAGGATGATGGACAGTTACAGTAATAGGAGAAAAAGTAGGTTGGTAGGTGTGGGGAGGGAAAATTATGAGGGTTTTTTTCTGACTAGTGACACACTTTATTTTGGGTAGTTTTCTTTTGATGTACTTTTTATTAGTGAAATAAGTATAAAGTAATCAGCTGAGAATGAGACTGGAGAGGAAATATTAAGGATTAAGGAGAGGGAGGTATGAATTGTCTTCAAAGATGGTTTCCTCTAATCTTTAAAAGTCATGACACATAAAAAATGAGAATATTTGGGTGGCAATTAGGAGGGGATTTGAAGTCCTCAAGGGGACAGGAGGCAACTGACTCAGGGTTCTCTGGTTGCCACATGTCCATGTGGCTGAAGAAAGTAGTATCTTCTGGAATACTGGTTCTGTTTGGCTTGTTACTTGGGAAGATTTGTAATAAGATATGGGAAGAAAGATAGACAAGTAGCATGAAGTTCTTCATGTCAGTAGAGTTCATGAATCTGGAGAGAGACAGGTCAGGACAGTTGTGCATTTAACCGTCGTCAGCTGCACAGGTAGAGTCATGTAAAGGGTGAGGAACTGGACTTAACTAGGTTTGGGGTTTAGGACTAGCAAGTACAACCGAGAAGAAAGGAGATGAGGGAGTTGAGAGAAGCAGAGAGGGACTATGATCATGGAATCTAAACTGGATAGGGAATAAGGGTGTGAAATACTGAAAAGGTGGGTCATTCAATGAATGATGGTAGGATCTCCCTGCTTTTTTCGAGTTGGGATACCAGAAAGAAGAAGATAATTGGAGAACAAAGTGCTTGAAATTGAGATCATGGATGGAATGAATGCAGGTTACTGATAACCACTAAGTCAGGTCACTGTGAGGGAGTAGGAAGCTGAGATATGGTGGGAGAAAAGAGGTTGAGGAACTCTTTTCAAGGTTTTAAAGGAATTATTTATATTCCTGAAGCAATCACCAAGAACAGTACCAGAGCAGGACAGTGAGCCTAAAAATAAATTCTTCAACAAATGAAAGAGTAACCCCCAATGATTACATAGAACAGGACTATGAAAAGGAGGGCTAATGTGTCTGGTGATAGAGTCTAACATCTAAACTTCAAAGAGGGGCATTTGTGGGGAGGGAGAGCCCGAGAGTGGAAGTGACAGAGTAGCAAGGAGGACATCATCCTCTACCTTTAGGTGTGGTGGTGCATTGTGTGAGGAACAGTGTCCTTAGGGGGATTTGGGCCTTTATCAGGACAAGGTGAAGACAAGAGTTGGCCATGTGTTTGAAGATGCAGGAGATTTTGCTGAGAAGGCTGCGACTCTGGAGTGCACAATGGGAGGGAGGAGTGGGGGACTTGATCTGTTTTAAGGATGGGATCTGATTGGGGCACATGTGGAGTCACAGTGGGCAAAATGCTGGCTATGAGGCCCGGCTTACGAATGTGGGCCTCTTGTTACTGTTACTGCTGGGCTGTGGTTATTGGTGAGTGAAAAACTCCAGAGAGGTTTCTGCCTGAGTAACTTTGGGTTATCTAATATACTTTTCAGAGAGCATATCTTTTTTCTTTTTCTTTCTTTCTTTCTTTTTTTTTTTTTTTTTGGTGCTGGGGATTGAACCCAGGGCCTTGTGCTTGCAAGGCAACACTCTACCAACTGAGCTATATCCCCAGCCCCAAGAGCACATCTTTTGAAAGCAGAAAATATTTTTCCCATAAACTAGCTTAGAAAACCATTTGGCCTACTCTTAAATTAATCTTTCTTGAAACTTTTCACAAAATGACCACATCCAGAAGTGAGGAATGAATCTTGTTTTAATTCTCTACCTTAAGATAAGTTATTCTGGAAAAATGATTATCTGTTTTCCTCAAAGTGCTGTCTTTAAAAGCTTTTCATTGAATCTCCTCTGTGATTTGAACATTGATCCAAATAATAAGCAGTTCACATTACATCTTAATCTTATATAACAGGGCACCAGCCTTCACTATGGATGTGAGGGTGTAGGTGGGGGGCCTGGTGGCATCCTGATTGCCCTTTAGATATGACGGATTGTTCTTGTGGCTCTCCATGATATTTCTATTTCCAGTGACCCGTATGATCTTGGGTTGTGACTCATCTGGACAAATATTCATTTCAAAAACACTGTGTACTGAAGGACAGCTAGAAAATTCCAGGATTCTGTCCAAGTTCTGAGATGTGATCCCCCACCTTTATAACCTTGTATTGGACACCTTTTGTTAGCACTTGTTTTCCAAGTTACCAGATCACTCAATTCAATTACCCAGAAACTACCTACTTTCATGCTTAGGAAGGGTTTTTGCAATAAAGATCATTAGTATCTAGGATAAAATGTGGGCTGGTCCCATCTTTGCTAGGAAGCTACAGAGAAAAGGAAGGAGAGAGGCCAGCTTTCTCACAGGCTATGGTGACCCCAGGGGAGGACGAACCATCTTCCAGGTCACAAGAAGGAGTCCTGTATGTAGCACCTTCAGTGATTGGAGTTTATTGTTAGAATACTCATTTTTAAGAGTGGTAGCATGGGAAATAGCCTCATCAGCTGGGCATTTCTCCTGTTCCCAGGACTTCAGAGCTGGGAGGATACACAACGGGCCTCTCAACTACTGTCAAAGGGCAGAGAAGCAACATGTCTTATTTTCATTTCCCTCACTCATTGCAGAATGTGTGCTTGAGTCAACTTTCAGCTTCTCACTCTGGTGCTCCCCAACTGGAAGTGATTGGCAAGCATTTCTCCAGTGATGGTCAGCTTCTCTAGCAAAAAGAATTTTAACCTGAAGCTTGGAGGATCCATCAAGTCCCCTAGAATGATATGCCAGGAGGGTCTGTCCATATGTGTGTTTCCTTACAAAAAGCCCATTTCTAGAGATACCTCAGTTCTTGCTGCATTTAACTGTGGCTGGTGTAACACATCTGTATTTTAATAATTGCCCCAAGACAATGTAGGCAGGAATTTTGTTTGACTCAAAAGGGATCCATGTGCTAAAGGTTTTTGAATCTAAAGGTTCTGAAGATGGTCACATATCTGAACATTGTGTTAAGTAACTCTCACTTCCCCACAGTGATTTCTGATACCTCCTTCTGGTCCTTCTGTTAGTCTCAAAAATACCCTCATCTTCCTCTGGTTGTCTATAAGCAATTGCACACCATCTCTGACTTAGTGGAAGAATGTAGAAAGTTTTTCTTGTGTTGTTTCATGACCACCTAAGTTCCTTTAAATGGACCCTTACCAATGGGTTCCCTGGTGTGGCATTTGCATCCTATTTTTATTCTAAGGGACTGAGGTTAAATAAAAGTTATTCCAGGTTTTTTACTTCATAGAAAGCAAGACAGTTAAAATATCAATCTCCCACATTTCAATAGCAAATATTCTACAATGGCATATAAAACTTCAAGTATTCCAGTTAATCCCAACAAAAATCTCTGTGGTCTGTTTTTCACATTTCCTAACAGGTTTTTCACTATTTCCAATGTTAATCCCAATCTGTAGCAATATTAAAATAACGTCAAGTCTGAGAGGAAAGTCCAAATGTTCTTCTCTGATCACTGATTGGACTCAGGTGATGAGACTTATGTTTCTTTTTAAAGTCAGATTTTCTAAGTCGAAGTCACTTACTTTTCAATGTAATGGTTGGCCTTCCCAGCTGGGGGACTGTCTGGGTCTCTTGCTGAGTTACAGAAAACAGGAGAGTTGCATGCTGTTTGCAATGCGTAGTTCAAACTCAACCTCCTTTTGCTAACTGTGCTACAGAACTAACCAAAGCTAACAGGTCAGGAAACAGAACTTATTTCACCGAAGTTTCTAGTTCACTGACACCAAAAGACTTCTGAGACTTGATAACATGCATAGATCAAAAGGGACTTAAGATTTTTGAAGAAAAATGTTGAGAACAGCGGTGATCATTACACAATTTCACTGGCATTTCTCATGCAAATATCAGCACAATTTGTAAAAAAAGTTACCCTTGGTTTTCATTCCTGGAGAAAGTTAAACTTTTTTTAAATAAGGGGAATGAAAAATAATTTTAATCAAAGGGTATTTAGGGCTTTTATCTGTATTTTCTGTACTTATTTTGGAAGATTTTTTCCTCTATGTTTATCAAAAGACTTTTATTATAATATTTTGCCCTTTAGGGTAAAAAAAAGACAATTCTATAATATGCTTTATATAAATCTTAAAGTTCACATATAAACATGGAATAGAATCCAGGAAGGTATGTGAAGCATGGTGATTGTATTTTACTTCACTCTGCTGTTGATGAGTTTGGAAGAATGTTTACATTGCAGCAAGAAGAGACAATAAGGCATGACAGGGGACGTGTCATAAACAGCTGGCCTCATGATTATCTTAGAGTTTGGTTTTTAACTTTTTCATTCTGCCTTTGCCCTTGCCTTTTGTTTTGTTCCATTTGTTTTTAGAGAGGCTGGGTTCTTTTGTTTTCTTTGAGCATATATTCTATTTGTTAGAAGAACTTCCCTTGTCCACTCCTGCAATCGTCTTTTCACAGTTTTGCCTTCTGGGTTATGAGAGCGCCTGGCAAACAGTCCCCATAGGAATGTGCACTGGGTCTTCCTGCAAGATCACTGCCGAATCCTGCAAATCTTCGCCTTTGGGAAAACAGCAGGGAGAGGGTGGATTGGCCTGCACAGGGTTTCTTAGAATGAACAGGTTTTTCTTCAGAGTAGCCATGCAAAGCAGCTCAGGGATGGGGTGATACCAAGTTGAGGGGCTGGCTGGATTAATTAATAAATGTGAAATTGTGTGCTTGTACTTCTTGGACACTATTATTCAATTTTTAAATTTTATTTGTTCTAATTAGTTGTACATGACAGTATAATGCATTTATATACTTTGATAGATCATATATAGAGTGTAATCTCTCATTTTTCTGATTGTACATATTGCAAGATCACATTGGTCATGCAGTCATACATGTACATGGGGTAATGTCCGTTTCATTCTACTATCATTCCTTCCCCCATACCTCTTCCCCTTCCTTCACTCCCCTCTACCTAATATAAAGTAACTCTATTCTTCCCTATCCCCCGCCACACTTATTGTGAATTAACTTCTGCATGTCAGAGAAAACATTTGGTCTTTGGTTTTTTTGGGTTTGGTTTATTTCACTTAGCACGATATTCTCTAACTCCATCCATCTACCAGCAAATGCCAGAATTTCATTCTTCTTTAAAGCTGAGTAATATTCCATTGTATGGAATTATTCCTTTATGTATTCATCTGTTGAAGGTCATCTAGATTGGTTCCAATTATTAGCTATTGTGAATTGAGCTCCTATTTACCCTTATGATTTTCATCTACATCCTTTCAGAGTGTAGGAAGTTGCCTTCTTTCTCCCTCAGATCAGATGGGTTAATGCTGTCAAGGTTTTCTGTTATAAAAACAAGAATAACAGAAATACTTGTGTCAATTACATGTAATTTCTGTATTTATTTCCTCTTGTGAGCAGTTGTGACCAGTGCAACTACACATCTCTGGATTAGGTGAGTGTGTGTAACCAGAGGTACAAGCCAGGGAGCTCTCACTGAGTAGGCTCCCATCTGCACAATGCTGCCACTGGTGAACGGTGGCACCTGTTTTAGCTTGCTTTAGTTAGAAAAGAGAGAACAATCTATTGAGTTCCCAAAACCTAAAGGATTATTTTCATAAAAGTAACATAATAAACTAAAATTTTGCATTAAATACAAAGACATATACAAGTTAGAGAAAAATATATAAAGCAATAACATCATCTAGGTTTGATTTAAGGATCTTCATTCCTAGAATTAACTACTGAATTCTGCTCATGTGACACCCCCCCCACCCCCAGGTAAGAGTCACACTCCCAGACTCAAAATCAAGAGACTGTTTTAATAATGTTATGCATATTGGGAAAAGCCTTCTCACTTTAGACTCGATGTGGAAGTTACTCCTTCTACCATCAGGAGCAGAGAAGGAAGCCACCTACCAGAAAATTCCATGCAGAATGCACAAGGTGAAAGAGCTGCTATTGGAGCAATTTTTTTTTCCCCCCGATATAAACATCCATTTCTTACTGGTCAACACAAAAGAGCTAGCAACTCCTCCTCCTAAGGGAGGCTTCCTCCTTTCCCACTTTCCTTTATCCTGTGCTTGAACAGAAATTCCAAGTAGGGAGTAAAACGGACTCTATCTCAGACAGGGAATTATTTTTCTCTTCCCCTCACCTTCTACCGTTTCAAGAATTATCTTGGAGTTTCCCATGAGACCTCAATATTATGCTTGCTCTCTCCTGGGATCCAGCATTCTCCATCTCAACATTCCCTCCTAATTAAGCTCCATAAGTATACTGGGAGAAAGGGAAGATAGGACTGAGGTAGGGGTGCTTTATATATATGAAATTATTTGTCCATAGGGTGTTTATTTATTCTCAATTCTTGTTTCATGGTGTCTTGGGTTGAAGAACTCCTTCAGGTGTTGTTATTGATAGGTATCTATGACCTCAACTTATTCAATTAGGATTTGGTATCCTCCCTTACAGAATGTGGATTAATGTGCTTTACCTGTCTAGGTGTGTTACATGGTACACTTACATCAATTTCGGCTTTCTTAAAGGCTGCCTCAGAATGTACTCACACAACCCAACTACTTGCATATTCTTGACTTCCTGCCAGAAAAGGTAGTAGCAAAGTGTGCTTGCTCGCCTGATCTGGTGTTAAACTGAGCACTTACTCCTTGGCATGGCAAATAACATTTGATTTCTTCAGGCAAAGGCCCAACAGGCCAGACCAGTTCATATCAGTTCCTCACCCTGAACAATCCTGTCATTTATAAAACCTTCAATGTTCCTAATGAAGAAGCTTCCAGATCAATATCAAACTCTTAAGCATCTTTGCAACATTGCCATTATAACTTCTGCCCATTGTATCTTTTAACAGCATTTTGCCTTTAATGAGAGGTAGTGTGTTTGTTTCCTTGGGCTGTTTTAATGAAGTACAGTACCACGAACTGTGTGGATGAAAACAACAGAAAGTCATTCCTTCATAAAGTTCAAACATCAAGGTATTGGTGGGGCCACACTCTGAAGGCTTTCTTGCCTCCAGTGGTTGACAGCAATCCTTGGCATGCCTTGGCTTGTAAATGCCTCTCTCCAGTCCCTGACTCCTTCATCACACATCCTCTGTCCCTGTGGACCCGAGATTGCTTCGTCTTTAAGGATATCTTATCTTAATGCAATGATATATGGAAACACCCTGTTTCCGAATAAGGTCACATTCAAAAGTTTGGGTAGCTATGAATTTTGAGCAGGCATTATTCAACTTACAAGTGGTCTTTAAGATTTTCTTCTAAACATATTAAATTCCTTCAAACAAAATTAAATATTCAAATAAATACCTTTATATAAACAGTCACCACCATGTCCCCTATGTTCAGAACTCCATTGGCTCTATGTTTATGTTCATCCTTAGGTTCATTTAACAAATACTCATATGTCTTGAGCAGTGTGGGGTGCTGGGGACTTGTTTAATTGGCCAGGGTTGCAAGGTCCCTGTTTATCAGAAGCTTACTTTCTACTTGGGAGAAAGATAAATACGTATAATTTCATTTATGCTTTCAAGCACTAAGTATTGAAAACTGACTATATGCTGGTCACTGAGGATGATGGGAAAAGAGCAAGATCTGTGCCTACGTAGAACTTATGGTCTATTGGTCCAGGAAAAATAAGTAAATAAGGACTCAAAAAATAGTTTAGCAAGTGATAAATACTATGAAGAAATGAAAAAGCTGTGTTGAGGAACTATATATCTTTTTTTAATTTGTTCTAATTAGTTATACATGACAGTATAATGCACTTTGACACATCATACATAAATGGAGTATAACTTCTCATTCTTCTGGTTGTACATGATGTAGAGTTATACAGGTTGCATAATCCTATATGCACATATGGTAATAATGTCCAATTCATTCTACTATATTTCCTACCCCCAGACCTTACCCTCTCCCTTCCCTCCCCTCTGCCTAATAAAAAGTACCTCTGTTCTTCCCTAGCCACCTCCCCCCATTATGAATTAGCATCTGCATATCAGAGAAAACATTTGGCCTTTGGTTTTTTGGGATTGGTTTATTTCACATGATATTCTCCAGCTCCATTTATTTACTGGCAAATGCCATCATTTCATTCTTCTTTAAGGTTGAGTAATATTCCATTGTGTATATATACCACTTTCTTTATCCATTCTTCTGTTGAAGGAAACTATAGTTTAATTATTGTGAGTTGAGCGGCCATAAACATTGATGTGGCTATGTCACTGTAATAGGCTGATTTTAAGTCCTTTGGGTATAAACTGAGGAGTGGGATAACTGGATCAAGTGGTGGTTCCAAGTTTTCTGAGAAATCTCCATACTGCTTTCCATAATGATTGCACCAATTTGCATTCCTACCAGCAATGTATGAGAGTACTTCCCCCCACATCCTCGTCAACATTTATTGTTCCTTGTATTCTTAATAATTGCCATTCTGATTGGAGTGAGATGAAGTCTTAGTGTAGTTTTGATTTGCATTTCTCTAATTGCTAGAGATGTTGAACATTTTTCCATATATTTGTCCATCTGTTGTATTTCTTCTTCTGTGAAGTGTCTGTTCAGTTCCTAAAGCCCATTTATCGACTGGGTTATTTATTTTTTGGTGTTAAGTTTTTTTGAGTTCTTTATATATTCTGGAGATTCATGCTCTGAGGTGCATGTTGTGGTAAAGATTTTCTCCCATTCTGTAGACTCTCTCTTCATGTTATTGATTGTTTCCTTTGCTGAGAAGAAGCTTTTTAGTTTGAATCCATTCCATTTATTGATTCTTGATTTTACTTCTTGAGCTTTAGGAGTCTTGTTAAAGAAGTAGCAGAACTTTGTATATTTTGATTATCACCTTGAAGGAAACCGGGGCATGGTCCTTGTCTTGGTGTAGTGTTCTAGTGGGAGGAACTGCAGGTACAAAGACCCTGAGGAGAGCATCTTCCCAGGGTATTTAGGAGTGGCAGGAGGTCTGTGTGGCTTCTTGGTATAAACCAGGAAAGAAAGGGATTGAGCCTGGGGCTCAAACAGAGCCCCAAAAGCTGTGATAAGAGCTATCATTCCAAGTACTTCGAGAAAGCAATCAGAATTTTTTGAGCAGTACAGAACCAAGAATGTATTTGAATTTTAAAGGGGCACCTGACCACTGTGTGAGTCCCGGTCTCACGCACGTAGGGGACAACAGTGCCCAAGTAGTCAAGCTTGAGCTGGATTTTGACTGTAGAACCAGTGGGATTCGGATAGTGGAAAGGGCTGCAGAGTAGTCATATAGGATGGAGAAGAGGGTAGGAAGGAAACCAGTTCCTTCAGGTAGGTAGCAGCTAAGCCTCTCTGAGAAGGTGACATTTTAGTTCACACATGAATGCTTAAATTTAACCACAGATTGGGTCAGCAATAAAAAGGTCACTTCCTTTTTTGGCCTATCTTAGAAGATAGCAGAAGAATAAGATCATTGAGGTCAGAAATACCTGAGTTTTAATTTCAGCCCTTACCTTTCCTAATAGAGCAAGTTTTATGTGACTTTGAAAAACGAATGGAATCTATGTGGTCTTCATTCTCCCCAAAGGCAAAAATGACCTCTATAGAATTGCCATAAAGATTAAATCAAATGAAATATTCATAACGCTCTCTCCATTGTAGAATGACAGCACATGATATTATCCACTGTGGGGGGAAAAGGTTGGAAGTTTCAAAGTTCCTTTTGTTTTTTTTTTTTTCTTTTTTTTTTTTTTTTTTTTTTTTTTTTGAGGATGACTGAGCTGAGTGTGCTTGCTCATTTTGTTATGGTGAGATTGCAATAAATCACCGAGTCAATCTTAAAGCAGGAGACAGAATCATTCACCAGCTGGCAGGCCTGGTCACTCCTTGACCCCTTTCAAGGGTTAGAGTACGCCTTTATAGTCCAAAACCATAATCACAAGTTGCTGCTGCTGTGATTCAAACCGTAAACAAACATCATGAGATCTAAAATCATGAGCAGAAGGGGAAGTGGGTCAAAACGACCCTAGTTGAGTACTAGTTAAAGAATGGTTACTAAAGTCTAGACAATCATTCTCTGACAGGGTACATTGTTCAAGAAAAATGGGAACCAAAAAGAGAACAATTTTACATTGTGTAAGAAAAGAAACATTTGTGTTTCTAAGCAAGGTGTGCTAAGGATCAGGATAGCAGAGGCGGAGTTTTCTCATGGGCGAAGCATTTCTTACATGACATGGAGTCTCAGGGTAAAACTGAGTCTGTTTGGTCATTGCCCATATAGCCCGACCCGTAACAATTTGCATGAGTAGTTTAGATGTGGCTGTTCAAGAAGTCTACATTGAGACTCTGCCACAGTTCACTATTTAATATTGTTGTGATTTGTAAAGCTCTTAAAAATTGAACCTATGACTTCAGCATGCTCCCCAACATCCCAGTGGAAACATTATCATGTTTAGAATGTAATTCTCTGAGCTTTGTTGTGCTGAGTTGAGACAGTCATGTCTCCCTCCCCCAGGACTTCCCTGCAGCAATGAAGCTGCTCTGGAGAAAAGATGCTCCTAAGTGTTCACAGATGTTAGGAAGCTGACTCACCCAGAAGGCCTCTCAGACTTGGTAGTAGTGTGGCTGGTTATCGTCTAGGGAGACAGCATTCTTTCAGGTGATAAGTAGAAGAGGTTAAGTTGCCCTTTGATCTGTTTATACGGATGCTACACAGTCACAAGATGTTTGAGTTTAGCCCTGTGCTCAGAGACGCATGGAGAGAGAAGGAACTCTTTGAAGGATGCCTCTGGCTCCCCATATGGCCGGGCAGCCTCTACTGCAGGTCCTGGCTTCCCTGGCATTACTTTGTCCATGTAGCATGAGGTGCGCTGCACCAAGAAAACAGAACGCTGAGTCTTCATTTCCTTTTATAACAGACCTACTAGGTGACCTTGAATTCATCACTCTGGGTCCAAATTATATGTCTCTAAATTGAGGATCTGGATGCAATTTCCATACTGCCTAAAAACAGAAGAGTGACAATGTTAATTGTAAGCTCTATAGGGTATATTTTGGTGCTCTACTGGCCGATAGAGTGGGCATAAGGCACATTTTAGTTGATTTAAAAAAAATAGAAAGAAAAGTCTAGATGAAGTGACATGGAAAGAGATGTTTTTTTACTTTTTTGTAGGGGCTTTTTGAACTCACATGCAAAAACACTCAGAGGGACAATAATGGAGATCAAGCAGCACATTGAAGAGGCGAAGTCTTAGAGTAGTTAACTGAAAGGGAAGCTGGATCTTTCATGAAAAAAAGTATTTCAATTTGTGTTCTCTAAGAAGCAAATATCAAGATGTGATTAGGTGTGCAAGAGACTTACTGGGGGAAATATTTATGAAGGATAAAGAGGAAGAGAAAGAGAAAGTGGGGAGACACGGCAGACCTCAGTGGAGGTCTGGAACTGTGTTGGGGTCAGGTAGGAAGTGTTTCCAGGTGAACGCAGATCCAAGCAAGTTTTGGTCACAGTCCCTGGTTAAAGAAATCCCATATCTCATTGAAAAGGACTTGTAAGTCAGGTCCCCATGCTTGGTTGGTGGCGAGGAGCAGCCTGTGTGAGGCTTGACTTCAAAGCACATGAGAGGAGGACCCAGAGGGCAGCAGCTGGAGTCATCAGAGTTACACTTGCCACACCAGGAAATCTGAGCAGTGCATTTTCCCAGCAAAAACTGATACGAAAGTGGTTTCATCTGGCCACCAGGGGAACAGGAAGATAAGGAATTTTCTAGCTGGTGGCTGCATTTATCTTTAAAGGAAGAAGCATTATGATTTTTTTTTTTTTTTTTGGTTAGAATGAGAATAAAAGAGAACAAAATTGGTGGAAGGGCTTGGGTGAAGGAGGTTTGGAATAGCAGAAACTGAAAAGGGTTCCATGCTGGTAATGGACAGGGACTTATAGTGTCCCAAGCAAGGCATGCTTATGCTTCTCCTCCAGAGAGATCTAACGGGAATGAAGAAGGTAGAGTTTGTGACTCATCTCTTCACTGTTCATAACACCCTTGGTTCCAAGGCTGCCTGTGTTTTATAATTCTGAAGTCTTTAGTAACTTCAGAGTCCTTCCTTATTGAGCATAATAATATGCATTTTTTTTAGCATTGCTATTGTATAAAGTGCAAAGAGTTAGAAGGATGAGTTTCTGGGGTGGAGGAACTTGTAACTTGAAAACAGCAAAGTCTAGGTTGCAAGGAAGATTGTGGCAGGCAACATCAGAGATACAAGGAGGATCTAGGGACTTCAGAAGAGGTGCAGTTACCTGAGTGGGAGATGAAGGGGAGCAGGGAATCAAGGAGCCTTCATGGAGCGACTTTGGTTTGGGAAGTAGAGAGCAGGTAACTGGGACAGGTTTGTTATCTTCCCTGTCTGGTATGGTTCCAGGCCCCAGCTGTCATCCTCTTTTTCAATCTTTCTATCCATAGTCTTCATCCGGGCAGGATGGAGACCACCTCATAATTGGATTGCTAATGAACTGCTCACTCTATACTCTCTCATATGCTTGATTACAAACAGCTGAATACTTATGATCGTACACTCTAGAAGCTTTGGTGATCTCTTTCCCCTGAGGACACCACTGCATCATGTGCTTTCGTTACATTCACAGATCTTACACATTTGTACCCTGCTGTTGCGCTGTTTCTCTCCACTAGATGTGTGCATCTACTGGGTCATAATCTTGGGCAGGACATTACACATGCTTGGGACACAGAAGTGTTAGGTCTCAGTGCTCAGTTTTCTCACAGGCCAGTGTGTCTGTATTCACATTTAAGGTCTTGGTTTGGAGAGGGAGGGAGGTGACCCTGTTACATTACCTAATTCTCTTTTACCAGTAAATGAACTAATCTTGAATGTCAATTCTTCATTTGGATCCTGGTTTTTCAAATGAATTATTTGAAAGATATTTTCACCCCTCAGTGATAAATCAATAATGAGTTCCTCTGTGATTGAAAACAACCATAAAGTAAAAAAAAAAAGTACAACATTGGATCGTCAGGGCCTCTGTCTTATAAAGTAGAAGTGATTTATTATTTTGGGGGACATGCACCTGTTGTAGAGTAAGGAGTTTACTCAAAGTTGTTGCTAAGGCTTTCAGATACAGCTCAATGCAGTCCATCAAATAACTATGCCTAGTTTTATTACCTTCATTATTAATACTCCAAGGTGATCTTCAGTCAAGAAAACTCATTTAAAATGTTTTACAGCTGACTCACTCCAGACTTCACAATGTTGTACAGAGGTATCAGTAAAGTTATGAATGAAATTAAAGTCATGGAACCCTGTCCAACACCACAAAGCCCCCTAAAAGTCTCTTGCTGTAAAGTTGCCTCATGGAGTCAATGCTTAGTTGTTTCATGATAGTGGTTTTGCATCCTTTCTGGGGTGGAATGTTCTGCTCCCTATTAAGAGATAGACTTGGGCACAGGGTGGCCAACTTCATCTCTACCTAAGTCGCTGCCGCTGGTCTCTCAAGGAACTTTTCCTTTAGAGAAACAGATATCATCTTTTAGGAAACTTTATCAAGGTCAACAGAACACAGTGGATTACTTTAGTAATCCTTTTGTATTAACAGTATTTACTTTTAGGATTATGAAGATGTATTTGTCCTCCCTGGCAGCAAGCTGAGTTGTTGCCACTTAAAAAAAAAAAAAAAAAAAAAAAAAGAGTATGTGGTGTGTTAGTGTCGGACAGTAGGCAGGAAACCATGTCATGGAGCAGGAGGATGCACCTCAGAGTTTCTAGGGAAGGGGTGCTGAGGGAGCTTACTCTCCTCTTTCAGATGGGGTAGAATCTTATATGGGGGAACATTCTCCAACTCATACCAGAACCCTTTTCCATTCTTCATGTATTTAACCAAATTTTTCTTCTCAATTTATATTATTTTCTAAGGGTTGGGAAGGTGAGCTATTCCTCTTTTAAGGTTCTCAATTTTTTTAGCTTGCAATTCTCCAAGTTTCTTGCTGTCCACATCCACACACAATGGTCATTTAGAGCTCCATGTCAACAAGCAATTGCATTTTTTGATCCAGTAATCCTCTAGAACTGGGATTTGGCAGCCCTTTCCAAAATATTTTTCGAATAGTGCTTACAACTAGGTAAGTGCCAGGTGAATAAACATAGCCAAACACTTTCCATGCTGCTTTGGCAAGGAAACATCTAAAACATGAGTAATTGATTGACCCATGGCTGTAGGAACTTCACATAGCAATATTCAATCACGTCTCAAGTTTGCTTGTGATTGTAAAAACACATGTGACATTGAACTGATGTCCTATCTCTAAGCTTCCTTCTGACCTACAAAACAAGAGAAAATGGTTGTCTGACTGATTTCTCAAAGTGGCAACTCTATGGACCACTGAATTACATGGGCTGCCTCGTCTTGAGTTAGTTTCCAAATTCCTCATAGCACCAGCCTTGGATAACTTGATCCTCTTCCCTTCCCCTTCCTCTCTGGAAAGACTCTTAAAATTAATTTAGATAATGGTCCAGTTCTCATGTCTAGAGTTAAGAATCTTCCAAAGGCATTTACCATGAAGCTCAAGTTCATCAACCTCTAGTTTCCAATCATTCTCCTCAGAGGCTGTGGGATAGGCAACGGCCACAGTCATATGCTAGAGACATGGGGCACATTCCAGAAGCCTCTATGCTGCCAGACTGGCCCTGCCTCCCTACCACGACAGCTTGGTCCTGGTAAACCTCATCCAGAATCAAACCTTATCTTTTGCCCAAAGGAGAAAAATCTGAATGAATTGGATTTTGCTCTCTGATCCAGACAACTTGAACTCAGTCTACCTGGCCATCTGGCCCACCTTGTCCACAACAAGAAGCACCACATTAGCAAGAAATTCACAAGTGGGACACAACCACTGAAGCTTAAGAAATCCTCTCCATGCTACCAAAAATCACAATAAAGTTTGAACAACTCTGCTAGAGAGAAGACTGAATTATCTATGTTTTCTATGGAACATTTTACAATACCATTGCTGTATTAAGAAGAAAACAGTTTTTGTAGTCTATGAAAAAGACTAGAATGAAATTTTTTATTAGTGTTTTATCCCTTTAAGAGATTTACTGAGAGAAAATTCACACGTGAGAAGGATGTCATATGATGTGTCCATTTACAGTGTACAACTCAGTGATTTTTAGTATATTCAGAGCAATACAACTAGCACCACAATTTTAGAACATTAACCTCACCTCCAAAAGACAGCTCATGCCCTTTAACTCTAGCCCCTAAACTTTCTCCTCTTTTTCTCTCTCCCTTTATACTGAAAATTGAACCCAGGGCCTCACGTATGGTAGGTATGAGCTCTACCACTGAAATACATTCCCATTCATTTTTAAATTTTATTTTTTATAAAAAGTCAAGTTGCCCAAGCAGACTTTAAACTTGTGATCCTCCTGCCTCAGCCTCCCAAGTTGCTGGGATCACAGGTTTGTGCTACCACACTGGGCACACCCCGGCCTTTCTCTCTCAGTTCCTGTCCTGAATGATACCTAATCAACTTTTTTCTCTGCATTATCGCGGTCTTTGTCACCCGCAACAAAGACGCGATCCCTGGAATGTGTATGCAGCTCTTTATCTTGCGCCCCCGTTTCTTTCCCTTCTTCTCTCCCGTTTCCTCCCTCTCCCGTTTCCTCCCTCTTCTTCTTCCCTTTCCCGTCTCAGGGTCTCCTTCTCCGTCTCTGTCTGTCTGTGTCTGTGCGTGTGTGTATGTATCTGTATCTCTCTCTCTCTCTCTCTCTCTCTCTCTCTCTTATACCCTCAGTTGACCAATCACAGAACTTTCACGTGAAGCATGCACGGGCAAGCAGACAAAGGCTTAAAGCATGAACCAGACACACGTGTGGCCAGTTTACAATCAATCAATAGGAATAACTTTCACAAAGATACACCTGTTCACTCCGTGGCAACAGCAAAACTGGCATACCGCCAGGCGCCATCTTAGCCGCCCCATAGAATAGTATAGCAAACAGCTCCCAACAGCTCCCCCTTTTTTCTTTTATGAAAGAATGGCTCTGTCTTAGGTTGATACAAGATCACCACTTCATTATACTCTCATCATTAATCATGTCCATAGCAACTGGAGTGCAGGTGGTTTTGTGATTCCATAACAGCCACATATCAGATGGATTAGCTTCAGACGACGTGGGAGGATTTTGAAAAGAAAAGTCCCTTCATACTACTATTCTAAAGCTGTGGTCGGGAGTAACAGACAGCAGATAGGTGGTGCAGTTGGTTCAACTCTTTTTGGAGGATGTAAGTTCTCTAATTTTAGGTCCTTAAACTTTGCCTCTAATTCCTCCCCGGTAAGTTCTTCCTCGTCCTCACTTCCTTAACAGACCGCACAGATCCTTCTTCCTTCACTTCCTCTAGAATAGCCTTTCCCTCCTCTACAGAATCCTTAAATTTCTTTTTTAGCAGTCAACAGCCCTTTTAAAGGAGTCCCATTGGCTTTCAGAACCCATTTTACTATTTAAGCCGCTTCTCCGGAGACCTGATTAAGCCACTCTCCCGTGGACCTTGGATCGTCGCTTCCCGCGAACCTTAGTTGCTCCTTGGCAAACTTTCCTTTAAATCTCGCCACTTTACCGTGGACTTGTGGATCATCGCTTTTACCACGAACCTTGGTTGCTTTTTGGCAAACTTTTGTTTAAATCTCGCCACTTTACGGTGGACTTGCGCCACTTTACGGATCGTCGCTTCCCGCGAACCTTAGTTGCTTTTGTTAATTTTTATTTCCCGGGTTTCGGCACCATTTATCGCGGTCTTTGTCACCCGCAACAAAGACGCGATCCCTGGAATGTGTATGCAGCTCTTTATCTTGCGCCCCCGTTTCTTTCCCTTCCTCCCTCTTCTTCTTCCTCCCTCTTCTTCTTCCCTTTCCCGTCTCAGGGTCTCCTTCTCCGTCTCTGTGTCTGTCTCTGTGTCTGTGCGTGTGCGTGTGTGTCTCTGTGTCTGTCTGTCTCTCTCTCTCTCTCTCTCTCTCTCTCTCTCTCTCTCATACCCTCAGTTGACCAATCACAGAACTTTCACGTGAAGCATGCACGGGCAAGCAGACAAAGGCTTAAAGCATGAACCAGACACACGTGTGGCCAGTTTACAATCAATCAATAGGAATAACTTTCACAAAGATACACCTGTTCACTCCGTGGCAACAGCAAAACTGGCATACCGCCAGGCGCCATCTTAGCCGCCCCATAGAATAGTATAGCAAACAGCTCCCAACACTGCATATTTGTGAGTTTTTAAAAGAGATTTAGAGTGTTCATGGGGAGAGTTTCTAAAGTTTCCTTAATAGATTCTCTAGCTTGGATGCCCCCCTTTTCCAAATCAGGTGCTGGATCCTTTTCTCTGCACACTCCTCTGAGGAGAATGATTGGAAACTAGAGGTCCCTGAACTTGAGCTTCATGGTAAATTCCTTTGTAAGATTCTTAACTCTAGTGCCTATAACTAAACACACCATTTCCTTCAAAATTAGGCAGAACAAAGTATAACATCATGGGGGGTTATTTTCTTATATAAAGGACACCAGTGAAAAGGAAAGCATTTCATCTGCACTGTGATTGAGGAATATCTTTGGATTGGAGATTGAGTTCCTTTCCATTTCACAAAACTAAGTCAAAAATGGCATGATACCGTTGAGAGCTGTGTTGCTCTGGCCTTCAATCACAAGAGACAGAGACTGATGAAATTGGCTTGAACAAAATAGAGATGTATTGGCTCATGTGATGAACCTAGAATGCTCCAACCCTTTCATAAAGGTTTGATTTTGCTTTCTCTATTTGCTTTTCCTTGTGCTGACTCCACTGAAGGCAGGCTTGCACTTTGAGATGAAAGATGGTGCCAGCAGAATGAGGCTTAAAATCTTTCCACTCAACCATATTAGTAGTGGGAAAAGGCTTCATGTTGGGCCTGAACCAGTCCTAGAATTGAGCATCATTGACTCTGATGGGCCTGGTTTGGGTCACATGCCACCTCCTGATACTCAGTTGGGTACAAAGGATGGATTTGGAGCAGACGAAAGCAAAGGATCAGAATGGCAATTATCAAGAGTATAAGCAACAATAAATGTTGGTGAGGATGTAGGGAAAAAGGTACACTCTTACATTGCTAGTGGGACTGCAAATTGGTACAACCATTATGGAAAGTGGTTTGAGATTCCTCAGAGAACTTGGAATGGAACCACCATTTGACCCAGCTATTATCCCACTCCTGAGTTTATATCCAAAGGGCTTAAAATCAGCCTATTACAGTGACACAGCCACATCAATGCTTATAACAGCTCAACTCACAATAGCTAAACTATGGAACCAACCTAGATGCCCTTCAACAAATGAATGAATAAAGAAAATGTCATATACATATACAATGAAATACTACTCAGCCTTAAAGAAGAATGAAATGATGGCATTTGCTGCTAAATGGATCGAACTGGAGCATATCATGCTAAGTGAAATGAGTCAATCCTAAAAATCCAAAGGCTGAATGTTTTTTCTGATATGTGGATACTAATTCATAATGGAGGGGGTGGTTAGGGAAGAATAGCGGTACTTTGGATTAGGCAGAAGGGAGGGAGGGGTGTGGGGATAGGAAATATAGTAGAATGAATTAGACATTATTACCTTATGTGCATATATGACTACACAACTGGTGTGATTCTAAATCATGTACAACCAGAAGAATGAGAAGTTATACTCCATTTATGTATGATGTCTCAAAGTTCATTCTACTGTCATGTACAGCTAATTAGAACAAATCTTTTTAAAAAGGAAAGGATTATGATTCAAGAGTGCTGCAGCATGAGTCCTACAATCTGGGTTTCAGTTTAATGTTGTCACTATGTAGTTTCATTACTTTATGCAAATCACTTCATCTCTGTAGGTCTTGATTCCCAATTTGGTGAAAAGAAACCCCCAAAGGCTTCTGCTACTTTAAAATTCTCATCTAGTGATGAACTGGCTCCATAGTTTGGTATTGAGCAGACACGACTAATCCTGCTTTTCTTTGATGCAATCAACACCGTTACTTTGACAGAAGTTCATGCTATGCCCCACAGCAGAATAGCTGGCTGTCTGGAGTCATGAGTGTGTCCTCTCTGATACCAGGTGCGCCTGCCCAGGTGAGGCAGGTGAGGGCAAGGTTTATCATTCATTTTGAGCTATCCTGGATGTTCACAAAAGTTTAAATGCATTTTTTGTTGTAAATTTTTATGGTTCTGGGGATTGAACCCAGGACTCGGTGTGGTGGCTTTTTGTTGTTGTTGTTGTTGTTGTTGTTTTGCTTTTGCTGTTGTTTTATAAAAACCATGCTGGATATCAGGTTGATTGCAGCATGTTCTTTATGCTTATGTTAGCCTTGGTAGTGTTAGAGAACCAATGAATTCCTGGAAATCGGAACCAATTAGAAAAAATAAAAAAAGATGAGATAGCATAACTGACCCTTTGATGTCCTTAGAAAGAATTAAGAAGCTATCATCTCAAATTAGGAACTATGGCCTTGATGTGGGAAATAATAAGCCCCTCCAAAAGGTTAAGAGCATGGATTTGTCCCATGACGAGTAGGTCATGCAGGCTGCTGGGCTAGCTCTTGGTGACTGAGATGAGGAAGAAAAATGAGGCCTTGGATGAGGGAAAGAACTCTTTATCCTTTGGAGTGGCGGAGGAATTTCCTTAACTTGAGATTCTTGCTTTGGGTTTCGAAAGCTAGTTTTCTTTTTTTTGTTTTTGTTTTTTTTTTTGTTTTTCTAAGTGTCTAATAAAAATGCAAATGTGAGTTCCCCACAGATTGTGGAGACTTTCATATCAATTCAAAAATCAAGAATTCTGTTTATTGAAGTCCACCAAAACATGTATAGTTCAACTGTCCGTGATTTCAGCAATGCAAGTTTTGGCTTTTGCTTTTGCTGTCACTTATCTGAGGTTTTATAGCAGTGTCTCTTTAGTTTAGGGCAGGCTCTTTCTTAGCTTGGACATGAATGGCAGACACCCTGGAAAGGTGCACATTTTTCCCAATACAATGTAAGCACTATTCACATGAAATTCTATGTAAGTGGTGTCTCCTAAGTATAAACCTGTCAATGTCTCTTTACAATAGATGATGCTGGTTAGACTCTACAATATACAAATTGACTATTCCCAGTGGGGAATGGCTTGATTTGAAATTCAAAGGCAGACATTCAAATGACTTCTTTCAAGTCTTTCTCCCAAAGTGCAGTGTGATTTTTTGATTCAGGGTTTCATTTTTGAGAAGGCAAGAGAGATGATGAACTTCATCTGTCAAGGAAAGTAGGAGAAGGAATTAAATAGTGATTCATCTTGGTAACACAAATGCTCTAACGAATGGGGAAGTTGCTAAATGTGAGGCTTAATAGGGTGTGGGCTTATTCTGAAAGAAAAATGCAAGCCATGACTTCCAAGATTGACGTGACCTTCCAGACACGAAATTGTATAAAGGATTAGTTGGTACAGTAATACTCAAGTACATTGGGTAAATATTAAGTTCAAAGGTGAAAATACTTAATGTATGATTATTTACAGGATAAAGTAAGGCATATATTAATATTTAGCATCTCAGAGGATGAGAAGGAAGCTGGTGGTGTGCTCACCCCCCAGTGGAAGTTGAAACTCTCATTCAGATATCAAAACTGATGCTCACACGCACGCACACACCCAAGAGGATATGAAAAGGTCTACTAAAGATCTATTTCACATATAAGGTCATCTGGACACAGTCCAGGCTCACAAGCAAGGCTAAGAATGAGCTGAGAGAGTAGGGAGAGCCAGCTGACTTGGGGTTTTACGGTGGTTTTCTGAGTATTGGGCTGGATGCAGGGTTCTGGTCCTCATGTGTGGGCTGGAGGAGGGGCGTCCCAGCTTTCTTGTCTGACTGTGCAGATATGGGTAAGGAGAAAGGAGTGATAGAGCTCTGTTTGGGGTTTGGGGAAACCCAGAGTTCAAAGACAGAGGAAGCATGGTCATGGGTAAAGCTCTACTAGGGTGCTGGCCAGTGTGTTCAGGAACCCTGATAGATGGAGTGGTTGGAAGTGGACGGCTCACGCTGCCCACAGTGCCCATTCTGTTCCTTTGACTTTTGCCTTGTTATGGTCCACCTACTCCACATGATGACTCAGGAGCCTGCACGCAAGACACCACCTGCTGGTGGTGGTGATGGTGGACACTCAGTTTTATTTGTGGGGAACTTGAACTCAACTTCCAGGTTAGGCTAAGTCACCATCATTACATCATTATCAATCATCATCATCATCATCATCATTTTTATAGTTATTGTCAATCATTTATTTTACTAGTATATAGAATTACTACATATTGGTGGCAAAAAGAATGAGCAAGGCATGAATGGGCTTAGCCTTCAAGTAGTGGATAACCTACCTCCTGTTTGGTTATTAAATATTTGGAACTTTTCCTTCTAAACGTTCCTGCACTAGCCAGGTGAAATAACCCTTCGACAAAACTCTAATCTTCAGCCTGGTTATTTATTTATTTTTTCTCTAGTCCACCATTTTAACTTTTGGCCCACTTTCCCCTGGGCTTGTTGTTCCCACTGCCTGTTCCATCATGTTCTTTCGCTGCTCCCCTCGCAAAAATATGCAGCTGGGCTAGTACCTTGCAGGAAGGGTCCTGCTCCCTGGACCATATGAGAGTCTTTCCTTCTCACTTAGGGATTCTGATGCTATTCCCTGAGCATTTGGGTATATATATATCTGGATTGTTTGAGGTGCCTGAATAATTACAGAAGTAAAGATTTTTGGAGTTCAAAGGTACCTTCATTCCAAATTAAAAACCGAGGTCCAGGAAGGTTATGCCACATTATCAAGGGCAAAAGAGTTTTATTATTTCAATTGCTATTCTCTATTTATCATATCACAAAATACCACAATATAAGAAGATGATTCAGAAATAAGGAAGAGAGGGATAGTGGGGCAGGATCATCTCACTTCTCAGATTACACTACACAGGTGCTGCATGTTATACTAGTTCCTATTTCAATACAAGGTCAATCTTGAAAATTCCAGGGTAAAGCAAATGGTCAGAAAGGTCTGAACAAACTGGTTTGACAGAACCAACTCATTCTGCTTTTGCTTAAAATGATTTTTAGTGGAAATATTATTATATTTGGACTTAAACACTCCTTGAAAGATTTATCAGGAAGAAAATAAAACACTGATGCTTTAGGCCCCTTGGCATGGAGATCTAGAAATCAAACAAATGTGGTTAGTCTGTTTCCTAAAAAAGGTAAAAATTAAAGAGCTCAAATTAATGGGTAGTCAGCACAGAAACAAATTCAGCTCTAAGTCAGAGTGACATGAATGTCTATGCTGCTCCCAGATCAGAGGGCAAAGTAGATGCAGCAAAACTTCGGGAGTAAAAGGGAAGTCATGTTCACAGAGCAGGTTGATTTCTTTAAAAATTTGACTTGGATTTTGGCTAGAATTGCTTTAAATGTATAGATTTAAAGATTTTCAATAATAGACTGTTAGTAACTACAGGCACCATGCTGCACAATAGGTCTCTTAAACTAATTTTTTTCAATCTCACTAAAAATTTTAACCCTTTGATTAATATTTTCCCAAACATGGTAATCAACTCATTCCTTCTCTACATTTGCCTTTTTGATATTCTGCATATAAGTATGATTATGTGATATTTATCTTTCTCTGTTTGTTTTTAAAACTTTTACTTAATGTCCTCCAGGTTCATTCATATTGTCACAAATAAGAGGATTTCCCCTTTTAAAAACCAGGACAATACTCTATTGTGTATCTGTACCACGTTTTCTTTGCCTGTTCATTTGTTGATGGACACATAGACTGACTTCCTGTCTTGGCTATTGTAAATAGTGTGGCAATGAGCATTGGAGGGCAGATGTCTCTTTAACAGGTTGATTTTATTTGCTTTGGATATGTACCCAGGATTGGAATTGCCAGATCACATGGAAGCTGTATTTTTAAATTGTTTTTTTGAGGAACCCCCATACTAAAATGGCTGTGATAATTTATATTTTCTTCACAACACTTGTTATCATTTGTCTTTTTTCTAATAGCCATTCTAAAAGATGTGGGGTGACTTCTCATGGTGGTTTTAAATTGCATTTCCCTGAGTATGAGTGAGTGAGCATTCTTCCCATATACTTCAGTCTTGAGAAGTGTCTATTCAGGTCATTCCCCCAATTGTTTTAAGTCAGGTCAATTGTTTTCTTGCTATTGAGTTTCTTGTGTATTTTAGGTATTATCACATGGCTGGTATGCAAAATTTTTCTTCCAGTCTGTACATTATCCTTTTACTCTGTCGAAAGATGCCTTTACTTTGCAGAAACTTTTACATTTTCTATCATCTCATTTTGTCTATTTTTGCTTAAAAGCAGTTGCTAGTCCTCTTTCCCTGCTAGATTCTACATTCTTTAATCCCTTTCATTCTTCAGATACCAGAGAAAATTTTAGGTCCTTGGAGATACATTCTATCCAAAAGTAATTCTCTCTCCGGGTGTTAACAAGTTCTATCGCATCACTGATGTCCTTTATAGAACATACATAATGACATATTATCTCAGTTTGTGTCTTCATTTACTCACTGTCTGACCCCAATAGCCTTTAAGCTCCAAGATGGGAGGAGCCTGGCATATCTTAAGGCTTTATTCTTGGATGTAGCACAATATTACTTTAATGAATGAATACAGTCTGAATTAGACCTGAATAAATGCACTGATTTCCTTAAAATACATGCCTGTCAGGATGTGTTTAGCTGATTCCCTAATGACCGTGTTAGTATGAATAGGAACAACTCTCAGAATTTGATTTTCTGTTGGATTTTTCCTCCTGGGAAGCAAAAAAAATCCTAATTTTCCACATGAATACATGAAAGCCTAGATATATTCAGTGTCATCTTAGCTTCATGGCAGAGTCTGAACTCCTGACTTGTGATATTTGTTCTCTCATTATTAAAGAGAGTCTTGCTATGGTGTGTAACAGCAGGTGACTTCTCAGTGGATTTTCTAGTCCCCTTACTCAACCCTCAACTGGTGTCTTGGTCCACAATTAAAGATGTTCTTCACAGTCAAAACCAGACTAAAAAAGGTTATTTACTCACTAATTTAGTCCTTTGACACCTGTGGAATGTTGAGAGAAATGATCCTACAGAGACGACTATAGAAAACATCACATGACTTCAGAAAGGGAATTTTCTGTAATGGTCATTCTTGTTAAGAACAGGTGCCTAAATAAAACCATGGCCAGGGCTAGTCAGCTGAATTTAATTTTCATTAAGGATTAATTACTTTATATAACAACATTGGCTACTTTTAATCAGCTTTTATCTAGTTTTCTTACTAACATTAATTGTAAAATGTATTAGTGTATTTGGGAGATACTCACATTTAGGCTCAAATAATATGAAATGGTTGATGTATTTTAGTCATTAATTGTTAATCAGACATTGTCTCTTGTTTCATACACCCATAGCTTAAAATGTGATGTTCATAATGTAGCTGCCAGCATTTATTTTGAATTATTACAATTCAAAAAGATGCTGGAATGCCACAAAGGTGATTTTTAAATAATTTCTGCTCTAATCTTTACCTCCTACTTTCTACTAGCCTTGGTTTAGTTTGCTCTTGTTTTTCTAGTTAATTGAGGTGTACTACTAGGTTGTTTTTCTGGATTTTTCTTTTGTGATGTAGATGTTCATGGCTATGAATTTGCCTCTTAGAACTGCTTTCGCTGCATCCATGCTCTGGTATGCTTCCATTTTTTGTTTCAAGATTCCAATTTCCCTTTAAATTTTATTCACCCATTGATTCCTTAGGAGCAGGTTGTTTCATTTCCATGTATCTGAGTTTTCTGAAATTTCTGTTACTGATTTCTAGTTTCATACCATTGTTGTTGGAAAAATATTTGATATGATTTTAATTTTCTTACATTTAAGACTTGCTTTGTGACCTACTAAGTGTCTATTGTGGAGGATGTCTTGTGTGAGCTAGGGAAGAACACACATTGTTGTTGTTGATGGAATGTTCTGTATGTCTGCTAGGTCTGTCTGGCCTAAAGTGTAGTTTAAGTCTGATACTTCCTTGTTAACTTTCTGTCTGGAGAATCTGTCCATTGTTGATAGTGAAGAACTCTACTATTTTACCATCTCTCTCTTCTCTTTAGATCTGTAAATATTTGCTTTATGTGGAATGGCACAAAAAGTTCTGAGATACAGATTCAATGCTTATTTTATGGATGAATGAGGCCCCTAGGAATGCTTCACTGTGCCCTCATCTAATGTCCATGGACAACCTGAAGAGTTATGATCCTTATTTTACTACTGAAAACACTGCATTAGGTTAACATGTTTCACTCCACACAAGAGCTAACAAATGTCAGTGCTTACTTCTGCACCAAGGCTGTTTGCCTCAAAGACCATGCTGCCCCAATGCAACCCTACCCCAACACTAGGTTCTGTTATATGGTACTGATGTTTGAAGACACTTGACCACAACAGTTACACTTAAATTACATGGACATACATTCATACATTCACATAATGGAAACAAACTTCAGTTTTTACTTTTATTGACCGTAATGATGTTTTGTATCCTATTTTTTAAAAAATTCCAGTTATAACTCCTAAATCGATATAATGACCCATTAGGCTTCCACCTGTATTTTGAAAGCCCCTGTTCTAAGTGCCCCTTTTAGACATCTTGCAGTCTATCCTACTATAAAAGGGGTATATATGAAATCTTACTAAGAAATCAAAGCTGCCTGGATTAGTTACCACTGGTCATCTTAATAATGTATTCCAAATTTGGTTGTTTTCTCACCTTTGTTCCTTGAGTATGATAGCAGAATCCTTGTCTTCAGAAAGACTGGTGATATAAAATATGATGCCCTATCACTAACAACTCAAAGGAGAATCTAAATTGTTGTACTTAAGCAGCAGAAAAATAGTGGGCCACCTGAATCTAGATATGTTGGTCCATGATCGAGTGCATTCAGTTTGATTCCCAGGATTAGTGTCATTTTGTAAACCCTTGAGACCACCAGCTACTACTAGGGCACCCAGAATTTGGGTCCAGTTCCAAGGAGTTATTATATTCACATCTAATCCTGTTTCCCAGTCTCCCTCCTCTCCACACCCTGCCCCTTGCTCTAGTCTTCCCTTCCCCCCAAACCCTTCTCTGGGCATGAGATCAGAGCTGTGCACCCCCAGGGTTGGCCTTGCCAAGGTGAAACCCAGAAAGAATGATGGAAAGATCTTCCCCTACTTCACCCCAGGTGACATCTTCACCACATATTTTCTCTTGTTTGATGTTTGCAGGTGTTTAACAGTATCAGTGTAGGTGTGGGTGCTTCAGTATACATATCTATTCTGGCCTCAAAAGGGCTCTCATCAACAAGTAAATGTTTCTTGAATTAAAAATGTATTTTAATGGTATCTCTGGGGAAAAAAGTTATTCTATTGCTGGAGCTCCACTTAAGTGCTTGTTGCATTCTTAATTCAACCAACACTTTCTAATAAGGGTGAGTCTGTGAATACCAATGAAATAACAGCATAGTGGAAGTTTTAAGAACATTCTTAAATTGAACACAAATTGAGAGCTCTGGATAGAAAATACAGCCAAATTATTCCACTAATTCAATGTTTTATTTAGTGTCAAAGCATCTTAACTGTGAGTTGAATAAGTAATTTCATTAGTAATTTTAGAAAAACACTTGTAGAAAATATCAATTTTAATTTCAGTTGTGCTACTAGAAATAATACTGAAGAGGGAGTTAACTCCAAATTAATTTATTGAAGCCTTTATGTAGGTATCTCTTATATCCACTTAGGTACAAAACTTTTCATAAGAAAGATAACACCTTTATTGCATTATAATTTCATATTTTACAGGAGTTATAACGCAAACTTATAAGCATAAATATATACATGATGCAACCAAATGGCAATGTAGCCAATAAAGTATTCAAAATGTAAAACTAGAATTTAACAGGCAAAATACTTAATATGGCTTGTAATGGAAAATAACTGCTTAGAAATGATTTGTTATTGCCCATTCTACTCATTCTCCATCAAGGGAACGTAAAATTGATCTCCATTTAAAATGATACATATTATCTAAGCCAATGTTACACATATTTTGTAACATATGCAATGACCCCTTAAATGTACATATGTACATATGTACAGAGAGCAATATACAGTACAGAGTTCTAATACCCCTGATCAACTTGATTAAAACTATTACGATGTTTCTATTACAAAACTAATTGAAAAGTTGGCATAACTCCTTGGTAATGAAGTTCAATCCTACAGAATTAAAAAAAAAATGAGTTAGTTATAAATACATTCTTTACAAAAGATTGAATAGTGGTCCCGCACTCATACGTTATATTACAGTGTTTGAAGGTATTTACATCTTGTCCTTGGTGTTTGTGAGAAATACACAGGAGTTAATAGTGAGAATGTTGTAGGCAGGCCTATTGGTTAGGTTTTTCTACTTTGTTCATGTTGATGTGGGTTCCAATTCTCTTCTCTGGAGTTGTTGTTGATTTCTAGTTGCCTTGTATTACTGCTGCTGCTGCTTCTTTTGGTGTTCTGGGAACACTGGGTGACTTTACTTCTAGGAACAGGAAGACAAGATTTAACTCTTGAGACACCCGACTCGGTCTTTGATTTACTGTTGCTGCGTTCGGAAGTTTGATGGCTGCTGAGAGGACTAACCTCCTGCAAGAAAAAAGAAACCAAACACACTTAGCACTGTTACTGACTCCGTGTATCAGCCCTCAAGCTCCTGTCTGAGCAAACACAGGAGTTTCCTCCTAAACACAGGTTCTCATGAAAAGCTAAACAAAAGGTAACAAGCTGAATGACTAACTCGAGCCAACCTGCTTAATTTTCATTAGGCCCTTCATGGTGTCACAAAACTAACTACAGGGGTCAGTGAGCCAAGTGCTAATGAGTCTAGGATCTCCTTACCAACAGGAACTTCAAAATCAACCAACTGCACTAGAACAACCACGTACTTGTAGGCAGCTCCACAAATTCTGTCACCTAGGATAAGTCAACTTTTATGCTTTTTACCAATACTTTCTGAACCTTCACTGAGATAAGTGTTGTTCTAGTTGCTTAACACCTATGAGAAACCTACCTGCCTAACGAAGCTTACATTCTGGAGAACTGAGGGTCTTGCTCAGCAGTTTTGTGACTAAGTGGCTTAAAATCTTCCATAAATAAAGTTGCATACTATCATTCTTTCTAGAGTTTCAGAATCCTTATGAACCCCAAGCCCATGTCTTCCATTTTTCCCATGAGGAATCTGAGAGCTAGAATCACAAGATGATTTGCCTCCACTCAAGGAGTGAAGAAGCTGGAACTTTCACCAGGTGTTTTCTCCTGTATTGCTTTAAGTTCTGCAAACAACACACAAGACCTACTAAGTGAACTGCTCTGTGTGCCTGTGAAACAGTTAACATTGCTTACTTTCCTCTTTGACAGTAACAATACAAATCAACAGCAAGATGACCATTAAAAGATTCAAAATCGGAATGTAACAGGCAAAAAGTACCAGCTGCATTCTCCTGGGATGACATACGTCAGTGGTTCTCAGTGTTAGCTAAAACGATGGAATCATCCAGAGATTAATGACTGGTCTGATGCCCATACATTCAGATTAATTGGCTTGGGGTGTGGTGGCAAGGACACAGGGCTTAACAAAACCATCTACACGATTCTAATGCGTAAAGTTGAGAACCCCCTGACCTATTGAATGGTGGCATTGTTCTCAGCCCTGTGTTCACCTCAGATTGTTGGTGGTCTTTCCTTTCTGCCTAAGTGTTTCCATTTTCAACAGGTATAACTCCCATAATTCCAGCTCTCCTTTTGAGCTTGAGAATGGCATTTCTACCCACTATTCAACATAATTCACTTATCTCCAGTCTGCATTTCAAACTCAAGTTCGCTAAGGCCAAATTTCTATCTATTCTCAATCCCAACCATTTTTAAAGCCTTTCTTGTTGTCTCAATGTGCTGTTCTCTCAGTTTAACAGGAGACTTCCGTCTCCGCTCTTCCACTTAATCCCTATGGTGCCAGAAAATTGTGGCTCTTTTAGTGCAAACAAAGGAAGTGAATGACTTAATTCCTCATTAGCTGCAGAAGTCCCAAACTTCTAGGTGTGTCACTAACGGTCCTGACTCCAATCTCTTTCCCTCCACTTTCACCTAGTAAAGTCCTTATAAAGCGTATCACATGTACATTAAATCACTGAGGTGAATACTGAATACTGGCACCGGATCTTTGGCTCCAGCAAATCTTCAATGGTAAGACAGCTGTTCAACTCTATTAGAGGGTATGGCTATGGGTCTAGAACACAGGCATTTGTAGGGGAAGAGAAAGAAAGAGGACCAGACTACCAAAGTGTGACTAAGGAAGGCAATACCTTGAGGACAGAGGTTCCCTCTGCAGGGAATCACAAAACAGCTCGATTCTATTGTATTAGGATCAACTATGTCCGAGCAAGCACAGGACAAAAGCCTGTTCTACAGCTGGTTAGGATACACATACCAGTGGATCCTCGTCACCTCTATTTATACTCAGAGTGGGTCAAGGGTGAAGTAGAAAATGAAAGAAAACCACTCTTAATCTGATTAGCATGTTATGCCTTTGTTTTATAGTGAAGTTAATGCTGCCAAATTGCCAGGAAGAAAATGAGAAATAACTGTATGGCTTGTGGTAAGAGGGACAGTTAGAGAGTCACATGCAATGACATAGTTGTAAAAGACATAGTGCAGTCACCAAGATCTACCCTCATGTCTCCTTACAAGAAATTGCTTTTTAAGTCTATAAAATGGGACTTAACCATAATAAGGCTGATCCAAACTGAAAATTTGGTGTAAAATGCCAGCAAGTTCAGCAAGTATCCAGTATTCAGAAAACATGGCACGTTATAAGTGTTAGTTGGCATGTAGAATTAAAATTATAATTTTACTATTATTGTAAACTTCCTTTGGCATTGCACAGGGTTAGAGCCAAGTTCTAGGAGGAGGAAAAGACACACAGTATGCTCTTTCCTTGTTTTGTTGCCTGCCATCATGAGGATCAGGGGAAATGCTCACATGAAATGAAGTACCAAGAAGCACCCACAGCAGTGGAGACTCTGGCAGGGGCCAACTAAGCCTTTGGAGGTGTGGGGATGGGACAGAAGAGGTGTGAGTAGGACATAAGGCAACACTGGGCTTGGTGTGGACCACAGCATTCTAAGTCTGGGACATCCAGTGCCTGACTGATAGTGTCCTGCAGGAAAGAACAATGTTCTTGACACCCAAATACAGGTTTCCTCAAAGTTATATCCACCACCAGGTCCCTTGCATAGGAGAGTTAAAGGTGGTTAATGCTTTCTGAGCTCTAAGGTTCTCTATATTAAGCATATAAGGTAGTTATATGCTCATATTAAGCATATGTTACCATTGTTGTCAAGTATATGAAACTCAAAGAAAAACTCTAATCTGAATAGAAAGGTACTACCCTAAAGTTTTAATTAGCCTTAAGGAATGATAAATCAGAGCTATTCATTCATTCAATACTAAACATCTACCAGACACCAAGAGGACACTATAATCCATCTAGATCAGAAAATAGGGGGCAGGAAAACAGAGAGATTGATCTTTAAAGATGTACAGAATTGCCATAGGTAGAGTGAAAGGACAGACAGTGAGAAGTGTATAGAAAGTTACATGAAGGGGAGCTGGGGTGTTGCTCAGTGGTTCCTATCATGTGTAAAGACCAGGGTTCAATCCCAGCACTGCTTAAAAAAAAAAAGTTATGTGCAGGTATATCAACCCCAAAAAGACACATTTGGAAAAAAAGAAATGCAGGTGGAAGATAAGGATAACAGATCAGAGCTATATTTGAGTGGTGGGTTGCAGCCCTGGCTGAGAATCACCCTGGAGCTTTAAAAAATGTAGAGTCCAGGCCACATCTCAGACCACTTACATCAAAACCTCTAGGGGGCAGTGTGCAGGCTCTGGGGATTAAGGGAAAAGAACTTCAAGTGGATTTCATCTTCATGCTACCAAAGATGAGAACTTTTGCTTCAAGGAGATTAGTTTACATTTACATAAAATATTTACTAGGAATTGTTCTTTCTATTGGTGATTTAAGTATGTAATTATAACTAAGGGCAGCTGGCTATCATACCTCTTGACTAACATACCCAGTTACAGGCCCTTACTATTATAGTAGTAAGGGGTTATATTGTGTCACACGATAAGAACAAGGAGAAGTTACTTATTTTTGTTTTCTGATAGAGGCAGAGCCAGGAGAAAGAGCTTTCAACTAACCCAAAGCTCTTACCTCGAAGGGAGTTACTTCCTGATAAAGCAGAAGAAACTGGGCATGGAGCCAGGGAAAGCTAGTCATCAGGAAGATAGAAGAGTGAGTCTGCCCCTTTCAGAAGGCTGCTGAATGAGTGTCCTTCGCCCTCTGCTGGCCGACTCTGAGAAGAACATTTAGCTACCTGGAAAGAGCCCCTCCAAATCTCTTCATTGGGCAAAGGTTTCTCATTCCCATCACACTGTACATTTAAACAACTACATCACTTTTTTTATGAGCCCCGATAAGATGACCCATTTTAAAAAATCGTTCTTTAAAAAAAAAAAGGGTTTCTGAGCTGCCAGAGCTTATATCATTTTCAGTACTATTTGTTATGGACAGAATATTATTGTAGCGATGCAATATGGTCATGTCACAGAGAAGAAAAAATAAAAAACATTTATCCATCAGACATTTAAACAACAGGAGCTAGTCTCTATCAGACAACAATTTTATACAGGAAAGTGACGGCACGATGGAGAAAGTGGCTCATCATTGCATGCACAGGCCCTTCCTGTGACCGTTCCACAAAGAGTCCTAAGAAATGATCTCTTGTCTCCAATTAACCAAAGGTCTGGGCAGGCGATCATACATAGACAGCAAATTGAGACTCTAAAGATGACAAAGGGGGCTGGGGGTGAGGCTCAGTGGTAGAGTGCTTGCCTAGCATATGTGAAGTCCTGGGTTCAATTCCCAGTACTGTGTATGTAGACACACAGAAGACAAAGGGACAGACTCTGAGCAAGGTGCTCTCCAACCAAAGTGCTCAGTTGATCATTAGTGACCTCAGGTCACTGTTTTGGTATTGTCTTCCCTAAAATACTCTCTAAATTGTATTTCTAAACTGACCCCAATTTTTTTTGAGGGGGTGACATTATGGTAGAGTGAGCCCTATTCTTCTTCACAGGTCAACGTGCTCTACATTTTATCAGGGAACCAGCCCTGCAAATCCCCACTTTCTTCCTTCAACAAGTAGTTCACATAGTTCCACACGTAACCAGAACTGAAATCTAATGAAGCAGTGGCTGTGCAGTCCAGGCCTGCCAGTGATCAGATAAGGGTTCATAATTTAATAGTCACACCATGCCTACTTTATATTCCTGCCCTCACACACCCCGGTCTTTGTAAGCTCCCATGGGACTAGACGAGAACAGGATGTAATAGCAAATGACATGGCTGGGCGAACAAACCACACGCTTCTGAGTGTCTCTGTGAAATCTGCACTCTCGTAACATAATGAAAGGGTAAGAAGTTGTTTTATTGTTTACCCAGGAATACATGCTGTACTGTCTCCTGCCACTTATTAACTAATCAATAATGGTCCAGTACCACAGTTATGGAAGCAATTTCAAGAGGCTCATGCAATCTATTGCAGCCTTGGCTCTATCTGTCATTCTGGCTTATTTTAAAAGTTTCTCACTGAAGCCTAATGCAGGTGAGGAAATTAAAGTGAGATTTAAACATGTATGAGATGTTTGTTATCACTCAGTCCTCTGTTGTAGTTAATCTGAATTTTCCAAAATGCAAGAAATCCTAAAAGTTCTCAAATGAAAAAACATTTAAAAATAGAACAGCCAAGACAACAGAAATTAGTTTTATTTTGGCATACCTGAATGAAAGCCAAGGGTGATCTCTCAAATGACACTCCAAATTTTTGAATAAAATTAGAATATCAAATAGAAGGAAAAATGGAAAACTTTCCTATGTCATTTCTTCAAGATATTATTCAACCAAAAGTCTTTCCTATTTTGATTGGTTAAGGAGAACTTTTACTTTTAGCCTATTTCTCATTTCCTGGGTGCAATTTAAAAATAACTTTGTGATTCACACCAAAAGATTTATGAACTCAATTCCATGACAACCTCTTTAGGTCCCATTTTAGCGAGAAGGGGCCACTCACCTTTTGTGACACTGGCATTCTTGTATTATTAACAGTTGCTGAAAATGCAGGGTTGTTTCCTAAACTATCAAACCTCCTTAAATCATCCCTGGAATCAGCAATCTGGAAGATAGACAATTTATCAAGTTATGTCTCCACAGTTACACTGTGACATACTCAAAGCACAGCTAAATATCATATCAGGAAACCCACAGAAGTACTGTCCTCTTCCCTGACCCCAGGGAGTTCTATACAACATGCCCCCAAATCCAGTACTGTTTACATGAAGGACTTGAAGGCTTCATGTTAAACCAACACCAAGTGCATGAGAAATATCCTGTAAGGGAAAAGAGTATTAAAAAGGTCAAAAGAAGAGCAAAAGAATTCTATAGAAAGACAAAGACACTTGTCAAATAAAAAAAGGATAAAATTTGCAAGATTTTAATCATTACTTTATTTTTCCAATGGATAAGTATTTAAATTCATTTCCAGTAAAATTAAATAAGAGCGTATTGTACTTGGCCCTAGAGCTTATTATGAGTATTCAGTTGAGTCTTATAATGGAACCTGTGCAAGTTATAAGTATCATCGTAAGCTCCCTCAAAACTAAAAGGCATCTGTCAAGAAGGTTTGGTCAAACTGGCTGTAGATGTCAGAGGCCAAGACAGATTGAACTTGATGCTATTAATATTTTCTTTGAGATTTTGGGTCACTGGTTTCCATATTTGAAAAGTTCACAGCTTAAAGACCATACCAATATGCATTATATAGGCCAATTAGTTTTTTGCACAGGAATTGTTATAACTCTGCCTATAACATAAGTTTGCTGTGAAACTTGTTATAATTCTCTTACTGATAGATGATTTATATACCAAAGTTAGAAATAAGGAAAAGTCTGAGGAAAGTCAAATTTATGCTTTTCTAAAAAGTTGACCACATATGTTGGTGTGATTTGTGTTAATGCAATTAAGATACAATTTTAACTTCAGGTCTTTCAGAAGAATGTTTGGAAAAACAATTTTTTTGTGTAAATATTTTGGGAAAATGGATTTTCTAGGCAAAGTGAGGAATGGTTTGATATAGAGAAATAACTATACTCTTCAATAAAGAATATCTTTTAGGGAATCATATTATCATGTGGCTCCAGGTGTACCTACACCCATATTTGTTCTTGGTGCATTATAATCATACAAAATGATGGAATTGAAGTGTCCCTTTATGAAGGTAGGTTTATCTGCTGTTCCAGTCACTGCTGTCATCTGTTTAGACTGCTTACCTTGCTTATATCAGATTCAGATTTGCTGGAGCACATACTCTGAAGTTCTTTGACAAGATCTGCTTCATCATCTGAACCCAGAGAGAGTCTTTGATCCAAAGTCAACGTTAATGATAGATCGTTCTCCAAGGACCTAATGCAAAATTGCACAAATTTGTCTTGTGACAGTAACAACCCAATCCCCAATATGGAAATGTAGGCATTGGTACCTTTTTTGGGGATTTGGTGTGGGATAGGGAAGGAAAGAGTTTTATCATCAAGTATTTCATAAGTGTCATTTAATGCAACAACCCACTTCCATACCCTGAAACATTAGAATACTTTAGTAATAAATCTCCACAGGAGTTTGTTAACTCCCACTCAAAATTCTTTATAGAATGAAATTGTATTCAACAAAAAAAATCTATTTGGATTGACAACATTCCAATCTCCTTTCTCTCCCCTTTTCTTTCAAACCAGATAAAATAAAGATGCTAAGCACCATGGTGCAGGGGACAACTTGATACAGTGGAATAAATACCAAGCTTGGCTCTGAGTCAGGCTTTCCTTTTTCCCTCAGCCCTTCAATTTCTGAGTTTCCTTCTCTATAATGAACCCTTATACCTATTTCATAGAATTATTGCAGAAATTATGTAGGTGGTGGTATCTGATAGACCTAATTTCTAATCTGATTAACCAGATCATCCTTAACAGCTAAATCCATAAGCTGAAATAAGCAACAATTTCCTAGGAACAACATAAAAAAATAATAAAATTATCACTATAAACTTGTAGAACTTAAAGGTGAATAAGTCATGCTGTGTTTTATAAATCTGGAAGTCAAAAAATCATTTAAAGACTATCCAAAAGTTTACCGATGCAGGACTTTACCACATATTGTCAAATGTTTTAGCAATGATCAAGTTTGATGAAAATGAAGTCTATAATATTTCTAGTCTTATTCAATAAACTAAAAGCAAAATATTAATACAACATTAAAATAGTAAATGTTTCTTAAACTTAACAAATATTTTTAGATTTCATTCATTATATTTCAATTTAATGCCAGTAGAATATCTATTGCATCATATTAATAGCTTAGTAGTTGCACACATTGATTTATCTGTTGGCTATAAGTTAAATCTGAAAGAACTTACTTTTGCTTTGACAGACAAGCACTCCTGTTACAATTCAACTGTGATATAGTCCTATTTTTTATACCTGTTAAAAAAATTATAATCATTTTCAATAGAATGGATCATCATCTCTGTGCATATTTTGAACTCTGTATTTAAAAGAAACAAACTCTGGACCCTTCAGTACTTTGATACATGTTTGATGTTGGATGGATGAACATCCACCTCGTGAGATTTCCCCAGGCACAGCCTCCTACACAGCATTGCCACAAGGCCAGAATAACCTACTTCCTTTTTACATTTATGATAGAACTCAGCAAAAGAATATGATCCAAGGCTCAATTCAGGAATCCTGAACTTCTTTTTTATCAGTGGCTCCTCTTTTCACTAGTCCCTATTTCTTTATTTCCAAAGAATCAAAAGAGGAGTTTACCATCTGCCTTTGGATGATGGTGATCTCCCTTTCTCTACCCTTGTTTGTTTTCCAACATCACTGACTCTGTAATCAAGGGCAGTCTTGGATGTGTGGGCATGTTAATGAGCTACAGTACATGTGGCATTAGCAATGCACTGTAGAAATTTCACTTTTAATAGCTATTCACTATCAGAAAATAGAAACAGCATATAAAGAAGCATGGAAATTATAACGATGTTTTTCAAACTGCAAACTGATACAACAAAGAACAGAAAACTATCTGTACTGCATGCGTAAATTTGAGTTGTATCAGTTATATATACTTAAGCAAATGCATAGGTGTATGGATATTGGACATGAGCAAGATATTTCTGACTGGACTATAGTCAAAAACATTTGAGAAACACTATTAAACCATTTTAAATGCCACTAAAATATGTTTCTATAATGTTCACTCCAAATTTATAAACACACTTGAGCATCTAGTTGCTTCTCAGTGAATTCTAAAATTATATGAATATTGTTAGCACAAATTTCCCCCTACAGAATGTTTCTGAAAAGTAAATTAAACATATCCTCATTAAAAGTAGGTCATCAAAGACAATTATGTACTAGTTTTTAAAAAATATTATTGCATTTTTGTACATTTATTTGTTTGTTATGTAGTGCTGAGGATTGAACCCAGTGCCTCACACATTAGGCAAGTACCACTGAACCACACCCAAGCCCTTGCACTAGTTTCTTTACCCATATTTTTTCATTATCTGAAAGTACTGGCTAGTGGTTTTCCCCTAATTACTTTTTGTTTGTTTGTTTTTGCTTTTGTTTTGCGACAGGGGTTCCTATGGTGCCCAGGTTGGCTTCAAACTCTTCTTTCTCCTGTTCTTCTGCCTTAGCCTCCCACATGGCTGGAACTCTAGGACTCCGCCCTTGGGAAGCCTGTGCCAGGTAAGAAGGGAAATAAGCTGTGTCTTTACCAAATTTCATATATGTCCATAGTGACCTGCATGCACAGGGATTCCTGTTGTGGTGGTATATTTTGTTTTTTGGTGGTGCTAGGGATCCAACTAAAGCCCTCCAACACAATAGGCAAGTGCTCTACCACTGAGCTATATCCCCTGCCCATCTGGTATTTTAACAATTGTGTCAAAATTCAACTCAAATGTTGTACTAATTCTATATCCAAAGAAATAACTGGGAAAAAATTGTCATTAAAAAACAAACAAACTCTTGGCTCATAAATTATGTACTTGGTGAAATTAGGTTAGATTTGATGTCTGTCAAAGTCAGTATAAATAAATATAGTAGTTTTATAAATCTTTCAAAGTTTTCATGTTTCAAAAAATATCATTTTATATCAGCTGGGCATAGTGGTGCAAACCTTTAACCTCAGCTACTCAAGAGGCTAAAGCTTAAGGCCAGCCTGGGCAACTTAGCAAGATCTTGTCTCCAAATTAAAAACAGAACTGATTCACGCAAAAAGCCCTTAAACTGGCATTAAATACACCTCTACGCATATTTTTAAAATGGAAGGTTGGCTAAGTAATGACATTTAAAAGGAGTAAAATATGCCAAAGTGTAATGATTTTATTACATTAATTGTGGATATTAAAAAAATTAATTATAATGAAGACTGTTAACAAAGAAAAATTTAATTTTGGAATTCTAGTATGAAAACAGTGTATTTATTGTTTAGCTATTGTGAGTTGAATTGCTGTAAACATTGATGTGGCTGCTTCAGCTTTAAAGAAGAATGAAATTATGGCATTTGCTAGTAAATGATAGAGTGGAGAATATCCTGCTAAGCGAAATAAGCCAAATCCAAAAGAACCAAAGGTCAAATGCTTTCTCTGATAACGCGGATGGTAATTCACAATAAAGGGGGCACACAAGGGAAGAACAGAGTTACTTTAGATGAGGTAGAGGGAAGTGAAGGGAGGGGAAGGAGTATGGGGGTAGGAAGGATAATCTCTGAAACAGAGATTATTATCTCAGGTACATATATGACTGCATGATGGATGTGATCCCACAACATGTACAATCAGAAAAATGAGAAATTATACTTCATTTATGATTCAAAATGCATAAATGCATACTGTCATGTATAACTAATTAGAATAAATAAAATATATATATATAAAAAGAAAACAGTATTTTTCAGGTAGAGGGTTCCCACAGACCTTTGTAAGTGTAGCTGTTCAATTTCCTGTTTAGTGTATGAAAACACTCATTGAAGTACCCAGGTATTTTTCTTTGTGGTATGCACAGCGATAAAAATTAAAGCCCATCTGTACCCATACACTGGATCAGGAGGGCTCACCTCCCTCCAAGCAGCATGCCTACCCCCTTACCTTCATGGCTCAGGTCTGGCTTATTCCAGGTGGGTGAAGAGAAACGGCCAGGCTTCTTGCGAGGGCTGGTGTTCACTTTTCTCCAGGCACTATTCTCTCCTTTCTTTTTGCTGTAATTTGAAACTATGGACAAAGGGAAGCTTCCTCCTTTGAAATCAGCTGTATGCTGGTCTAGCTCTGCAACAACACAAATTGCATTTTGCCAAAGGGAAGGTAGCAATGATGAAGTTTCACAGGATAAAGCAAAATCCATCTCAAATCCTCAGAGATGGACTCTTGAAAATCAAAGTTCTGCTTAATTCCCAAGTTGGGGCTTTGTGACCTCCTTACTTGGAGGTCTAGAATTCAAACATGAGTCAATAATTGAAAAGAGAGTTCTGACTACCCTAGATGTCCATCAATAAAAAAGAAAATATATACACAATGATTTTTATTCAGCCATTAAGAAGAATGAAATTATGTCATTTGCAAAGAAAATAATAGATGGAACTCAAGAGCATTATGTTAAGTGAAATAAGTCAAGGCTTATGTTTTCTCTCACATATGGAAACTAGAGAGGGGAAAAGTAGGGGAATTTACATGAAATTAGAAGGGAGATCCATAGAGAATAGTAAGGGGAACAGGAAGAGGAGGGAGGGAAAGAGGAAGTACTGGGGAATGAAATTGACCAAATTTTGTTATATGCATGTATGCATATGTCACAATGAATCCCACTATTATGTATGATGCATTAATAAAAAGAGTTCTGGAGCAAGGTTGTGAAGTGCCTATTAATATCTCTAGTTATATAAAGACAGGAGAACTCCCTAAAAACAAATTCCAACAAGTATTTTATAAAGGTGTGAATTTCCTCTCTTCCCTGCAGGAACCCACATACCTGCCCTGGGGAGGGGACAGCCACGCAGAACAGCTTTGTTAAGCAAGATGCTGAGAGCAGCTTTGACCACAGCCTGCTGTCCTTGGCTAGGGTGCTTTTTAGCAGCTGTCTGCCCAAGGCCAGGCTGTCTTTTCACAGAGGCTCGTGACAGTATTGCTTCTTGAACTCTGGGTGCAATGACAGCATTCCACAGCTTAGACATCCACCTTGCAAGAGAGATTGATTCACTGGTTAGAGCAGACCTCTCACCAATTACACACAACTCCACACAGGGCAGGTGTGAAGACCAGGGAGAAAAAACGAATGCTTCCAGAAATTTGCTACCTTTTCCGGGTAGTTTTGAAATAAGTGAAATTACCCAATTTGTACTCAAAAATACATTTCAAATAAAACAAATTCTTTAATGTCTTTCTCTTAACCCTGGAATCAATGCCTGAGTATTTTGTCTGAATGAATGAACAAATAAATAAATGGAAAGAATTTAAAGACTGAAGAAGTCTGGAAAATTGAGATTTTCTCAAAGTTCCTTCCTAAATAGTTTAAACTCATTTACCATGTATGTTTAATAAGATACACAATACTGCACTGGAATATTTCTGAGGTTGGGATCTATTCTATAATCACTGACAATTTAAATCTGCCTGCTCAAAGGCAAGGGCTCATGGTTGCAGATGAGTGGGCTCAGCACTGCAGAGAGAGAACAGGGTAACCAGCCATGGCCTCAGGTGGACTCTATGCATCCCCAGCTCTAAGCCACAGGAGTTTAGCCCAAATTTGGAGCACATGAGGCCAAACAAAATTCCTTCAAAAGACATTGTACTTTGTTGTAGCACTAAAAAGCAGTTAAATAATTAAAGGCTGTAGGAACAAAACCACATCTTCCAGGATAGGAAAGTTTGCAAAGCTGTCAGATATTGGCAGGAAAGTTGTAAGTATTGTGAGCTATTAAGCATTAACCTAGTGTGAGTTGCTCAGTTAAGGTCTAGTGCTATGTAGTGCAAAGAAAAAATAAAACTACAATAGGGAAGAGAAACAAAAATTCTGATATTCTACAACAGGAGTCAAAATTATACTGTTACTTCTAAAAGTGTTAAATGTATAAAGAATGTGTTTTTTTTTGTTTTGTTTTGGTTCATTTGTTTTTCTTAAATGCAGCTCTCTAACATGACTGTGGGGAAACAACTGACTCTGGCATTTCTGCACATTCTGTGTTAGCTCTTGACAGCATTCTTCTTTGGAAGACTGAGGGTTGAAGGTCCACACTTGTGATGCAATCCAGCATTACCTGGGCCACCAAGATCACCCTGCGGGACTTGAGAGTTAAATGGAAAGAACCTATGTGGGTAAAGTTCTTTGTTTCTGGTCCAGCATCCTAAACCATGGCAGGGGAATGTCCTAGCTTGCAAATAGGGTAAAAACCTCAGCACCTCCTACAGTTCATGTCAAAGACCATACTCTGTAACTCTGTATGGGAAAGGCTAACATTAATTTCTGATACTCTGGAGGTAAAAAACAACAACGACAACAAAAATACCAAACAAACCAAAAAAGAGTTTTGATTTAATTGTGAGATAGATGGAGACAGTAGTGTCTACATCAATAAATGCATTTGTTTTATAGTAAGAATATGCTATTTAACATTTCTTCCTTTCCCTACAATTAGCTGTTAAGTTGATGGTTTATCTTCCAAGAAGGAAAATTTATTATTTGCCTCCTCTGCTTTCTAAAATACATTTCTGCCCAGGATGACAGAAAATGCAGAAGCTAATCTTGTTGCTAATCACAGGATCCTCACTAAGCCACAAAGTTCCCTCCTTTCCACTTGCTTTGATTTTTCAAGGTTCATTGACCTTATTGCATGTATGTCTCCTAAGTTGCTTCAAATGAAAACACAGTAAGTGCATAGTAGTGATAAAGGAGGAAGTTTTTCCATTTATCAATGAACCGCTGGTGGTGGTTTTGTTTTTGCGGGGGCAGAGGGCATAAAATTTTTCACAAGTTTTTCACATGGGACCACACAGCAAGCCAAACTCGGTTATGATGAGAGTTTTGTAATAGAGGAAAAATCGCTACCCAGCTTTTAGCAAAAACAGTTTGCCTTAGTAACTACATGATAAGTCCTGGTCACCCTGTACATTCTGTGTTAATGACAGGAAGTGGCACAGCAGTTTGGTCAACATTTTCAGAATCTGACATGCCAAATGTGCCAATGTCCTACTTTAAGCAGGAAAATAAAGAGAACGCACTTACTTCACTGTTGCTTGGGCATGTCCCGGGACTACAGGACAAGACAGGAAATACTTTGGCCCCAGAAGTGCTTCAGGTGTGCCCAAGCGGGCCAGGCAGGAGTTGAGCTGTCGCCAGACAGACAGAGCCCAGTCGACGGTCTTGCACACAGGATCACAGGGTGAGGGCACCTGACCTCTGAACTAGAGAGATGGATGGACACAGAGGCATGGCTTAGAACAATGCTCTTTCCCCTTTGCTTTTTAAAGTCCAAAAATAAAAATATAAATACTTGAAATGATAAAAATCTAGCTGAATCTGACTTTACCTTTCGTTGGAGTGGTTGAAGGAGAGAAAGCTTATAATACACTATTAGGGATGTTCACGCATTAGTGTGATAAAAGCTTTTCTCATTTAATTCTTACCACAAGCTAGGAGGTAGTCATTTTTACTCCACTTTACATATCAGAAGAATGAGATAAAGGAAATAATAACTTGCCCAAGGTTGCAAAAGTAATAGTTGACAAGGCCAGGGTTGTAGCTTGTTTATTTTTACATTAAAGTATAATTGAGCTGGGGATGTAGCTCAGTTGGTACAGTGTTTGCCTCGCAAGCATAAGGCCCTGGGTTCAATCCCCAGCATCACAAAAAAAAAAAAAAAAAGTATAATTGACAAATAAAAACTGTATTTACAATATACAATGTGATTCTTTCACATATGTATTCATTGTGGAATGATTAAATTAAGCAAGTTAGCATATTCTTTACATACAATTTTTTTTACATTGGGAATATTTAAGATCTACTCTCTAGCAATTTTCTACTATACATTATTAAGTATATAGAGCTGGGGTTTAGTAGATTGTATTCAAATATAGCATTTAGCTGAAATAAAAAAGTGTGCTTTATCACATTTAAAATAATGTCAGCAATAATGATCAAGCTAAATGACACCTTTTTCTTCCTCAAGCTTAACTTTTCTGATGATCTCTGTTCAAGCTCCACTCCCTAGGGTCAACCAGGGCTGAGGAAAGAGGAACGGACTTGGCTGTGTGGGCAGCTGACAGAGGGAGAGGGGTCTCCCAACTGCCTCATCAAGACCACACGCTAAGTAAGGGAGAGCAGGGCAGAGCTCCTGCTTTTAATCAATTAAGTCCCCATGGAATCATCTTTTTCAGGAAGATTGTTTTTTAATGACTATCCAATGAACTACTTCCAAAGATCTGACAGGTATCGTGATGGAAAAAGGCATTTCATAATTCCCAAAGGTGGGATGAAATCTGCAAACCCTGAGGTCCTGAAAACAGGTGGGCACCCCTTCCCTCTGAAGTACAGATGTTGCTTACATGATATTTCTCATTGCACAAGTTGGCGGGTTTATGGTAACAGTGGTTATTATTTGACAGTACATCAAGAGCTGGTGTTTCTTAAAGTGTCTATCCAATAAATAGAACTTCCATTACTACATGTTTTATTTCCTTAATTTTTATTAATTTAGCATAAACAATTTCATAGAGATGCTTAGAGGCCTTTATATTTATTGTATGTCTACTATGTATAGCACTAATTATATTGTGAAGGGGGAAAAATAAACTAGGTAACTGTTACTAATTCAAGATGCTGGATCTGATCCCTCTGCCCAGCACATCCCCAAAGGAATAACTGCACCACACCATCCACTGTCCTCTACCTCCCCATACAACATGCCCTTCTTCCCCGTAGTCTCAATTTGTTGCAATTGCTGTTGCTTCTACCTGGACCACCTCTCTGCTCTTCTTGGCTGATTCTCCCCCTAAAAGGCCTTACCTATGACCATAGAGAGGACTTCCTGCCCACGATTTCTAAAATGAATACTCTTCCTTGGTTCTGCCCTACTTTCTATAGCAGTATCTCCTCATCTGTTTCTTTAACAGAGCGTATTAGTCACCTGTTCACTGAAACTAGCATGATGTCAGTGTTATGCCCATGATGCCACACAGAATCAGAATTGAGAATACAGTATTATCTGATATCATTTATCAGATTTGTGACCCTGCTTCCCAGAAACACACAGGCTTAAATTCATTAGCTGACTCCAGTCCAGTGGTAAAGTAACAAAAGTGGGGTTACACACTCAAATCCAGCCTGAGAATTAGATAATCTGTCCACTGAACCCACCCTACTAGGTGGGCATGGACTAGACACTACGCCCACAATGCCCCTTGATGGGACTCTCCTGGGTCCTCCTACTGCTGAGATACACCTGTCTCAAGTCCTCACCAAACTCTCTTGCTGATATACAATGTCAGTCAGTGAAGAAAATAAACCTACATGGGGAAATAACCCAAGTTTCTTAGATGGCAACATTTTTATCTTTAAGAATATTCAGAATTATCATCATCCAAAATTGGAGGAACTTAGATTATGAAGAGGGAAATGAGAAGGTGAGGGGTATGAAAAATGGTGGAATGAGACAGACATCATTACCCTATGTACATGTATGATTACACGAATGGTGTGAATCTACATCATGCACAACCATCGAAATGAAAAGATGCACCCCATTTGTGTACAATGAATCAAAATGAAGTCTGTAAAAATTGAAAAAAAGAATATTCAGAATTAAATATCATCAAATCTATATTGTATATTGTTGCTATTTTCTGGATAAGGATAAGAGATAATCATATATTTGGTGTTTACAAGAACTTCTTTATGAAAAAGTGACATATTAGAATGACCCGTTTCCACTTCAAAATGGTAATGGATTTAGCATGTGATTTTTAAGTTGAAAGGGATGAGAGAATCTCACTAAGTTTACATAAATAATACAAGAAGTAGGAAAACACTTGAATTGTTGGATTTATAAATTTAATTTTCTGGCTTTAAAAAAGTTAAGTAAGTACTTAGGAAGGTTTATTAGAAGTTCTTAAAAAGAGAGATTAAAATATATTTAAATTTTAAAGGCCAATTAAGTAATTTCCTGGAATTTAATTGACTAAGTATAAATGTCCCTTTAAAAGTGATTGTTAAATCCTGGTAGCTTTAACACAGAAAGATAAAACTTGAATACTGAACAGAAAAGCTCAAGGGAAAGCTGGGTATTTGGATGTGCGATTCTAATACATTGAATGCATTTTTTAAAAACCAGCATTTAAAACATCTTTCCCAATAAAAACTATCCTACAAGGCTCTCACCCCAAAGGATGGCTCCTTTTACAAACCTGTTTTGCCATGAAGACGTGAGCTCCAGAAGGGTGGGGAGGATGCCCTGACATGCCCCACAGTCCTGGGCCAGGTGAATGTCCACTGAGTAAGCCGGGAACAGTGGTCAGATGCACCCCAAATAGTTGCCCATGGTTGTGTTTATATGACACTGTATTCTGATCAGTTTCCACAGCTAGAGATCCATCAACCCTGCTACTAGGTCTTTCTTAGTCTGCTGAAGAGTGAGGACTTAAAAAAAAATGCTTGTATTTCCTGTCATTTTAGCTTTTTTAGGGTTTTTGGCTTAACTTTGTTTCTCCTTTGATTGACTCTTTCTTTACCAATAACCCAATCAATAAATGGGCCAAGGAAATGAACAGACACTTTACAGAGGAAGATCTACAAGCAATCAGCAGATTTATGAAAAAATGTTCAACATCACTCGTTATAAGAGAAATGCAAATCAAAACCACCTTAAGATTTCATCTTACCCCAATTAGAATGTCTTTTATCAAGAACACAGGCAACAACAGGTGTTGGCAAGGATGTGGGGAAAAGGGTACACTCTTACATTGCTGGTGGGAGTGCAAGTTGGTACAGCCACTCTGGAAAGCAGTGTGGAGATTCCTTAGAAAACTTGGAATGGATCCACCATTAGACCCTGCTATCCCACTCCTTGGCTTATATCCAAAGGACTTAAAATCAGATTACTACAGTGATGCAGCCACATCAATGTTCATAGCTGCTCAATTCACAATAGCTAGATTATGGAATCAACCTAGATGCCCTTCAGTGGATGAATGGATAAAGAAACTGTGGTATATATACACAATGGAATATTACTCAGCTATAAGGAAGAATAAAATTATGACATTTGTAGGTAAATGGATGATGTTGGAAACTGTTATGCTAAGTGAGATCAGCCAATCACATAAATCCAAAAGCCGAATGGTCTCTCTGATAAATGAATGATGATGCATAATGTGGGGGGGAAAGATGGCAAGAATGGAGGAAAGATAGCTAGCATAGAGGGAAGGGAGGGGTGGGGGCGGGTGGGGGGTAAAATTAATAACAGAGTGTGTGACAGATACCATTGCCCTGTGTACATGCATGAACGCACAGATGGTGTGACTCTACTTTGTGTACAACCAGTGAAACAATAGCTGTACTCCATTTGTGTTCAATAAAAAAAAAATAAATTAAAAAAAAAATGCTAAGCTTGGCTGACTTCAAGGATAGACAAGAAGTTCTAAGTCTGGATGACTGGATCAGAAGGGGAAACTGGAAGTCAGTTTGAAACAGGCAGGACGTGTTTGCTCTGGTTAAATGCACAGCTTGAGGTGGATGATAGCACACCCTTCTGACTGAACCTGATAACATGGAACAAAGATAAAATAGGACAGTATGCACACTAGGGAGAAACTTGGATGAATTCTTAAACATCAGTTCTGGAAGAAATCATCCTCCATATGTATGCAGAGTGCCTCATAGGGCCTTGCAGATAGCAGGTGTTCAGAACAGGTTTCTGAATTAATGAAATAGGAATGACATTAACATTTCCTTCCTATTTTGGGTAAGTGATGATGGTGCATCTGGATGTGTGGCACACTCACCTTGTATTATACTTCAGAATGTTTTAAAAATTTTTTTCCTAAAAGAAAGATCGCAGTTAAAATACTAATATCACCAAAATGTATGGAGCTCTATAGGCATAAGGAAATTTGTTTTCAAAACTTAAAATGTGCAAATTTTAAATAATACTGCATAACACATTTGATTGAATGGAAACAATTTCTTCTAGTACTGTATTTGATAAAATCAAGTCCCTTCTTGGTGGTACAGAGAGTTTGCAAAAGGACAAAGATTTATTTACTCTCAGGAGGAATATCCCTCAATCATTTAGATGCCAGATATAGTAATTAATATTCATTTTATAAGAAAGGAGATTCATCTAAGTCTTCCTTTACTACATATTAGGATATTGAGAGTGGAAACAACTGTGAACACTGCTATATCCTACATGTAGGAAATAAAGAATTTGGCCAAGAAAAAACAAGAGTGGTTCAGTGATAGTACCAGCTCCCCTAAACTGATAGCTCTGTGATTCATGAAGCTTTGTTACAATAACTTTCCTTCTCTTCAAAAGAGCAACAATCATTATATATCCCTTACTTTCTCTGATAGACTTCCTAATTCTGAGATCAGCATTATAAAGATAGCTAAATATTAAATTCACACTAAAAAGGTATAATTATTTTTATTAAACACTAGTAGGAAGCCTAGTATTATACTGAAAGATCTATTTTCTTGTATCCCTAAAATACTGGGAAAAAAAAGGACTGTGATCAAGTGCCAACATGTTTATAAATGACTACAAGAATTAGGTTTTCTGATGCTACAAGATTTCTGATGTTTGGCGATAGTAACTCATTCCCACTGTATACTTACCCTAGGGGCTTCATTTTCTTGATAAATGAACGACATTACCCTCCCCCTTCTATTCTTTGTAGTACACTCCACTCTCCAACACAATGAAAAAGAGTAGAGCTGATTTCAAACTGTCAGAGAGCCAGGGGAAGAAGGTGCCAAGTCTACAGAAGAAAACTGGTATCTCTTGTGATTATGTGAATTGACTTTGACAATGAGGTTTAAATCTTAACAATGATAGTTAATGGAAGTATCAGTGATTGGAAGGGCTATACCCCTAAAATGGTTTTTACACCACTTTTCCTCCTACTCATTGAGGTCAATGCGCTTTGGCCACTGTGCTTTGGCAAAGAGAACGTATTTATGACCAGGCAATTAACTTTAGTGTAACTTGGGGTAGAATTTTCTGATTAAATTTGGAATTTCATATTTTAATTCAAATCACCTATGGCAGACAGTGTTTGCTAAATTATCAAAAGCCACTCCCACTCCACACTCTTCTGCACCCCCCTGCATACACACTGAGCACTCTAAACCAACAGAGACAGGCTTTTGTTCAAGTACTTGATGGACAGGGTCTTGGGAAGGTAGCTCTGGCCATGGTGTGGGACTGAGGGGTGGGCATGAAAGTAGTTGTGGTCAATTAAAGGAAAGTCTTAGGTTTCTGGGAGTTTCTGGAAAACATGCTTTCCTCTCTGAGAAGAAGGAAAACAAGGATGCTCTGTTTCTTCACTGTACCCCACTTTTTGCCTTTGAATATGCTGAAGTGATTGCTAAAGCCCTGCAGACAAACTTCAGTCTTGAGGGAAGGTTCAGAGATCCCCCCAGATCTGGGCCCTGATGCTGTCGGGTACTGAACCCCTACCACGAGTCATCTGGTTACATGAGGGGTTCGGTACATGCAGTTTAAAATACCATACTGATAAAACGATGACATTGTCCTCCAAATGTGGCTCATGGTACAAGCAATGGGTAAATGAGAAAATCTTACTAAACTGAGTTTCATTATTTCAAATCCTTCCTGACACTTAGCTATTGATCCAATTTCAGACAATTAAAATAAATAGTGTGTTAGATTCAATCAGCACTTATTATTTTTATTTGGGAGACCACAAACTTATTTTGTTGTTCTGTGAAAAAAAATCACTAGAAGTCATTCCTGCTGTTCCTGGAAATGTGTCAAAAGATATGGAATTTAACTTTTCATGTGATTTGTGGAAGTTTCCCATAGCACAGGATAATAATCTTATATAAAATCTTGTTCAAGTGAATGGAAAATGTTCTGAAGGCTTCTAGGAAGCAGTGAGTTTTCCTTAAGAAGAGAGATTAACTTTCAAGTCTAGACTTCTATAGCACTTACAACTTGGTGAGATTCCTTGAGAACAGTTAATAATAGTAAAATATATAAACTTTTTCTTGTACTTAATATACTCCAAAGACTGCTATGTGGTTTTCCATATATTAAAAATAACAACAGTAAAATCTATTTACATTTTCATATTCTTAATATAGTCCAGAAACTATTATGAGTTACATATTATCTCATTATCTTATTTATCCTCTGAATATCTACAGAATGCACCTGCCTGAGGCCACACAGTAAGAGGAACTCCAGCCCAAATCTCCTGGTAACTAACCTCCCGCACCAGGATGCAGCTGCTGTTTGTTACCTTATTCACGACTTTCCTTCTTAAGAACCTCTGTAGCAGTCCTTGCATGGGCTCGCAATCCCACCGCAGCTGAACCCAGCGGAAATGCTGCTGCACCAACAAATCGGAGCCCTGGAGACAGGCCTTGGCAATGGTCCCCATCAGAAAGCAGTTCTCATGAAAGTAATAACATTCAGACATTCCATTTCCTAAAACAAGCCAAAAGCCATGGTCCAGTCTTAGCAAATCATAGGATTGGATAAGTGCAAATTAAAGTTAAAGAAATGAGAACAAGAAGCCTAACTTGTATTCTAGGGAACAGAAGGACCCGAGGATATCACAGAGCTGGGTTCTCAGCATGAACTGTTTACTCTCTTTACCTTTTTGGAAAGTACATGGGCTTTCAGTGCTGCGATTCTCAAGAGGCGCCAAAAAGTCCCCCAACAACTCAGACAATGAAGATTTTTCCAAATTCTCTAAGATAATGATGATTTTCTTCTTAATAGGAGATTGTTTCACTGGAATCAGACAAGCTGTGATCAAAAAGGAAATTAGGGATTAAAACTTTTATAAAAACCTATATGAATTGGCGAATGTTTAAAAGTAGGAAGATATAAAGTGTTAGCCAAGACATGGTATGATGGGCATGCTCTGAAATTGCCTGGGGTGTATAATGACTCTGGAAGAGAGTCTGACATTTCTTACTACTGTTACAGGTGCACACAAGGATCCACCACTCCTGGCTCCCTAACAGATATCAAATGGAACCAGCTCAATGTCCATCAACAATAGGATGGGCAAATAAATAAGAATCTATTCATGAAAGTGGACACATGGCAACTCTAAGGAACGGAACAGAAGGCTATCACAAACAATATACTAAGCAAATTACCAAAGATTATTATTTTTAAATAAATCTTGCAGAATAATGGAATGAAATAGTGGTCACTAGAGACTGGAAGTGGTAGGGAGATAGAGGATGGAAAGAAGCACCAATAAGAGGCAATAAGACATAAGTAAGAGTAGAGGAATTACTTCTGGTTCTTCTTTAGCATAGTAGGGTAGCTATTGGCTAAAACAAACTGTATTTCAAAATGACAAGGAAAATACAGAATTCCCAATACATACAAAATGATAAATGTTTGAAGAGGTGGAAATGCTTACTACCCTGATTAGATTATTATACACTGTTTACATATACTGGATAACCAAAATGTATCCCACAAAGATGTGCTACTATTATCTCTACAAAACTATTACTGAAACATGAAAAATTCAAAACAGGCAACACTAAAATTATAATTTTATTTAGATCCTTTTACATAGGTAGTCAAACTGCAAAGCTAATAAATGATTATTGGAAATTATTGTTCATTGATCTGTAAGTAGAGCTTTATACATCTCTCACAATACAAGAGATTAAAACTCTTAAATATACATAAAATATTTACAAAATTATGTGAATATGGCCTTGGATAGAAAAGCAGATCCCTCCTGTCAGGTCACAGATCTTACAGAGGTTGAAGTCATTAGACAAAGGTGTGAGGAACAATGGTAAGGAAGGAAAAACATCTAGGACTTAAAAGTCTTATTTTAGCATTCCTTCCATTCAGGATGGGAGGGAATGACTTCATATCAACTCAAATTGAAAGATATAAAGTAATGGGCTATTATTATTATGTAGGAAATGAATAAGTCAGTGCACAGCACCTATACCCAATATCATTAATATTTTACTTGAAAGGTATATAGCCCTTCCTATATACCAATTTTTTAAAAATTAAAATTTCAATGTTTTAGAAGACTCCAAAACTTCCAAGTCTATTCAAATTAACCTTGAAAAAATAAAGACAATTTTATGTACTGAAGAATAATACTGTCAAGTATTCTGCTTTTCACAAATACTTGGGAGAGCAGATTCTCTTGTACTTCTTGTTATTTTAGAGAATGCATTTCAATTTTCAAAAGAGCCCTTGAACACTGTAAATGAATCTCTTCTTAGACTAAAAAAGATTTTCTGGATGCTATGAAGCTTTGAAAACTAGAAGACTGGAAACAATAACAGCCACATCTCAATTTAGTTGTATTTGTGGGTGGCCATTATGGGATCTGGTATATGCTGAATCCCCTTCAAGGCAGCTAGCAGTAAGAATGCTAGAATCCTAGGCTTCCCAGAGTTCAAATATTATTCAAAATGCATGTATTGTGGAAGTATAATAAATGTGTACTTGGTTAAAACAACAGTGACCAACCTTTTCTACTCAATGATAAAAACAACACCAGGTTGATGGTTTGTATAGTTTTTATGTAACTTAAAACTGAAGGCCTCCAGTTTTTCCCTGATTTGCTAGTTCAAGTGATTCTGAAGTTTGTTCCAACCAACTAAACATGTTGGAAGGAATATATCATTGCATTTCAAAAAATGTTTATCTATGCCTCCTTGCTACATGTATTATGTGCCAAGTGTTATGGCATGCTGGATGTGAATGATTCTAACTAGGGGAAAAGTGGGCTTCTGAACTAGGCCTGTTCTTAGGAATGGCATCTTGGCAGATGGACTGGTCAGAGGAAGGCCTCCTAGGTTTAAGAGAGGTTTTTCTAAATGGAGGCTGGGCACAGTGCCTGGCACAGGGGCATCAAATCGAGGTGGCCTGATAATGAGCTCAGAGCTGACATGTACCTCAAGCCAGGACTGGATTGGGGGATTGGGGTGGTGCCACATGAATGGAGTAGGATCAAACAGTCACCACAATGGGCAGCAGCAGAGTAGCAGTGTGCTGCATGTTAGAATCACCTGAGATTCACCCCTGACATTCTCAGAGACTCTGATTAATCAGTCTGTGTTGGGTCTGGGGCACCAGCATTTTGTAAAAGCTCCCCATGGCTGGAATGAGCAGCAGACCGGCTCTTATGAAGTCTCAGAATCCAGTCAAAAATGAAAAGTGGAAGATCAGAGGATGAGACTTTCAGGGAGCAATCAGGGAATCAGTAAATTCCTTACAAAGAGGCATAAGTAGGACTTAACACCTGTTCTGAGGTCCTCACTCCAGTGTGAAGAAATCAACTGGAGAGGAAAGAAATAAGAGAACATATCTATCCAGCTCTTACCACTGTGGTGAGGGCAAGAGGTGAAGGGAGCCTCCCCCAGAGCCAAGGCACAGAATGGAAAGGCATTCTGAGATAGACCCAGTAAGGCTTGGTATTTGACGTACAGAGAGAGACAGAGAGGAAGGATCAGGGACAGCCCTGAAGTTCTCACTGAAGAACAGGCTGTGCAGTTAATGGAGACAGAGAGCATGTGACCAAGCGTATGCTTGGAAAGGGGATGGGTTGTTTCAGGACTGATGTGTCTGATGAGCGAAGCATCCTCTTTGAGATATCCAGCAGTGGGTGAGAAAACATGAGGATGGGAGCGAAAGGGAAAATTCAGGCTGGGAGTTTACAGAAGTATATGAGGTCTCACGGGAAATGACAAACCCATTCTTTGGGTCCACAAGCAGGGTCTGTACTGCTAATGGCTTAATCCCACATTTACTGAAGACTCTGAGTTCATGCCCTAGACAAAAAGCAGGTGGGGTTACTGCTCATAACCACTGGGTTGGAACTTCCACCTTGTCTGTTTGTCCTGGTCTCCAAGGTCCCAATCAAGGGTCAAGCAGTGAGGGCGTCTTTGGTGAAAGTCTTTGTCTTCAATACTGCTGGCCTCTTTTCCTCAATGTTTCATTAGCACCTACTGTGACCACTTATGGTCAACATCCTTAGACAAGTGGGTACAAAGGTAAATTTTATTTTCATTGAGAAAGAGCATGTGGCTAGTATAGGTTATTTATCATAATTTCAGGTCCAAAATATTAACCAACCACAAAAACTAAAGAACTCTTCAGTTTTGAATTGATCAGATTCTGATGAGAATTTATGTAGACATAAAGAAGGCCCCGTGCCCCAGTTTATATGTGCAGATTCCGTTTGACCAAATGGCCAAAAAGCCATTTGGATGCCCGTGACTTTATGCTAGCTCAAAGCTCTATTTCTGAAACTAGTCTATTCTTTCTGTCCTTTTTTCTTCCAACTTTAGAATCCACAGCAGCCTTGCTCCTCTCCTATCAGTTGGTAATCTTAATTGGATACCACCTCTGTGAGGTTCAGATCTACATCTCAGTTTTGCACACTTTTGTGTTAAAAGTCCTGGATAGGTAATTCTACAGCAACACTTGATGGTTTAAAAATAATTCATGTACCATATTTGTAGTCAAATGCAAACTTATCTATGTCTAAAGTGACCCCAGATAGATAATCTCCCTTTTGGTGACTGAAAATAGCCCCTCTTGTAAACTATCCACTTATATCACAGCTCTGCAGGAATGATGCTCTGAGAGTCTAAGTACAGGGCACACCTTCTAAGACCCTCCAATAATGCATGATTCAAGAAGGTAAGCTCATTTGTGAAGACTTCAGTGACCATACTCTCCTTCTATTATTATAGTCATTCTATTCCTTATTACCTCTAAGAAGGGAAGTTCTCTCAGGAATTAAAAGTATTATTTTAAAATATCAATCTCATGTTTAATTTTTTTTTCTACTTACTATCACACTAACTTTAAAAATTATCTGCCAGACTAATCCAGTTTCATACCTTACACTAAGGAGAAATTGGAGCCAATACTAATATGCACCCATACACTCTTAACCAAATAATGGAGTCATGGAATGTGACTCACTCTCATGAAAGGCAACAGAAGGAAAAATGTCATTCTGAAATAAATGAACACAAAATAACCTTTACTAACATAAGTGCAATGTCATTCCTTTTGAAATGTTCTTTTGTTCTACATTCAAAAAGTTTCCTCACTGGCATCATTTTAATCATCATATAAGTTTTAGATCCTTAAAGAGAGGTTTGCAATATTTTGCTACGCTTCCTGCTTGTATACTTCCTTTGTTCATTCTCAGTAACTCTTTTCTCTGACTTTCTCCCACAGAGCCACAGAGAATAACAAATAAGGTGAGTGTACGTGATGTGCTTGGTGAAAATGGAAGTAAACATTTCAACACCAGACCAATCCAGGTAGTGTAAGTCTCTTGCCTTAGAGAAAATAAGGTTCAAATCCAAGAGCACATGGACTACCTCATGCATCAGTGAATTCCTCATTTGTAGTAATGCCATTTGATCACTTTAATTTCTTGGTAAAAGGGCAAGAGAGTACCTCACAGATCATTCCTACATCATCATTATTTGAAAAGCCTGAGTGAACAGCCTAGAAAACCCCTTCCCCTCACACAGACCTCTGCCTTCTCTATCCCCATCCTTTTTCATCACTTTTGACCAAAAGGATCAATCCCCGCTACGCATTCTCTACACTCTATGTGAGCAAAGAACTGACACCATTCCCACCCACGCATCCTTCCCTGGGGTGGGGGAGGCACTCTCTTGCATGCTGGGAAGCCCTGGTGTCCCCACCCACTCTACTGAGAGTATAGTCCCCATTTCTTTGCTGGTCACCAGTGAACAGCAGAGTCTTATGGAGAAGATGGAGGTGGTGGTGAAGGGATTTTTAGGAGATGAAGATTGACTGACATCAGTGGGGGCAAGATGACAGGCTTGCCATAATGTTCATGACATAACATTCTGAAAACTTTAGCTTTTATTCTGGAGCCTTTGGAGTATAATAGCAGGGATGCTCATGAGTGGTTGTATCCTAGAGGAAGCCTCCTGAAGCCCTCCACAGGGAACATGGAGGGAGTGGGGCCTGAGGAAATAAGAAGGGCAACTGAGGCCTCCACAGTCTCCTTACTGCGGTTGGCGGGGGGAGGGCAAGGAGAGCAACAGCAGGAGGTGATACAGAGGGAGTGGATTCAACAGGATATACAGACCACCTGCACATGGGGAGGAAGGCAAACTGAGGGATCTAGAATGTTCCAGGTGCTCACATGGCAGATTGCAGTCAAGCTCTTAGCAGATGAACTTTCTACTAATGCTTCAGCTTTGTTATTAAAAGTGAAGGAAGATATTGATATTTAATAAATGTCTAAGTCAAACATAGGACAATCCTTCTGTATACAAAGATGATATGACATTTCATACTCTTCTTCCTTACAGTGGTTTTTCTTTTATTTGCCTTAGTCTATTGTTCAAACACTTTTCTTTCCAAGTCCAAAGCATTTTATCGTTAAGTCTTGTCATCAATGACTTCCTTATCAACTCCTGTCCTCTCTGCTTTTACTGCTTTCTACTTCTAAGCTGGTCCTCCCACTTTCTGATACCTGAAAAGGACAAAGAATTCCCTTTTTCTTTGCTTACACTGTTTTTGGCATCAGAAAATTCACCCATTCACTCAACACATAATTATTGACAATTAGTACACAGGCAAAACAGAATAAGCCACAGTTCTAGCCTTCAAGGGACTCAACAGAACATACATAGGGGGCAAGGCAGAAGCCCAAACACCTTCACTGCTTGCAGCTATAGTCAGGTGCACACAGGGGAAATAAAGTCTCCAGATGTTCACTAAGGGGATCTGGAGGGATCAGAGAAGCCTCCACTTGAGGTATCCGTAAAGCATTTTAGCAGAGGTTTTCCCCATAGTTTCCAGAGGGGCAGAGGACGATGTCTGCTTTATCACTAGCATACAACATACTCTGCATAGTTCCTGCCCCGAGGTAGTTACAGTGTGTGTGGGAAGCGGGTTGAGGGAGTTTACGTGTCTACTTAGTAATGTTAGTGGCAGCTGCCGTCTTCACAAAGACATGGAGTGGAAAGGCAAAGGACACAGAGAAGAAACACCACATTCTGCTGAAGCACTCAGTGCAGGGAGAGTGGAGGGGTAGGTGGTAGGAATCACAAACAACTTCTGGTCAGAGGTCTGTAGGCCAGTGATGAGTGAACAGGGAAGAGATGCAGTTGGCAAGAAGTCAATTATAAGAAAATGGATGTGCCAATGGGAATGGATAAAAAAGGGTCAACAGGATATGACATGGACTGGCTATGGACAAGGATGAAAAGTCCATAAATGAGAAGAAACAGTAACACCTACTTGTATAGTGCTCTTGTGGAGATTGATTAGTGTACATAATGCATTTCCCAAATGATCAATCAATGGCATACCAAGGTCAGATGAAAAAAGCAATTAAGGGGTGTACTGAATGAATTTGTGAATAACAAAATTTACTGAAAAACAATCTTTTTCTAACATCACCATGCACCAGCAATTCTAGACAGCATCAAAGACATAATACCCAGTCCCACAAGGGTGAACTGCTTCTACTACCTCCCCACTTAGCATGCCACTGGTGCCAGTTATAAGTATGCCCACAGAAATTACTGATTTATAAAAAGGATGGAAAAAGAAGAGGATGCAAGATGCTGAACAAATGCAGTGATATGTATGCACATGAAAATAATTTTTTGCAAGCATTCATCTGGGTTCTCAACTTTCACCCCACAGCTACTAAATAATGAAAAAGTTGACTTAAATCTATTCTTTTTTTTTAAAATATAAAACAGAATTGATTTATTTATTTAAAATTAAAATTATAAGCAAATTTATTTTAGAATTGCTCAGTAAAGAACCACCACAGTATTACAGGGAGAAACTCATTAGCAGTACCTGAATTGGGTGAAAATATATTCAACTAAGCCCACAGCCTAGATAAGATTGTCAAATTCAATATACAGTGCAGCATCAATTGTAATAACAACAAAAGTATTTACTTGCTCTCCTAAGAGGATAAGTATGGTCCACTTAAAATATTTATCTTGATCCAACAGTTTCACAATGTGGCAAGGTAAGCTGCAGTTGGGTTGGATACTCACTTATCTTTCCTATTAGAAATGAATTTTTAAAAGTCATTCTATCTTTTTGAAATTTCCTTACAAAAATAATAGACTAGATGTATATTCAGGATAAAAATTTCCTTTTAGTAACCTGAAAGTGTCAAGGCAAAAATAGTCAAGATGTAAAATCTGTTTGTCTTGTACCCCATTTGTGTACAATGAATCAAAATGAAGTCTGTAAAAATTTTAAAAAGATAAATAAAAAATTTTAAAAAGAGAAATATATGCACATATATTTTGTATAACATTCACAAGGAGAGTGGACCTTCATTCTACCCCCAAAACTACAAGTCCATCTCCACCATTTAACTCCTGGTTGTGGTGCCACCTTCCTTTGAAGACTTTCTTATCCCTTGACATTATTTTATGTGACATTGAGGTCACTTCAAGGCCTGAGACTTTGCTGACTTCACTTATTATTTACCAGTGCCTGTCATGTAAGGGGCATATAATCTTTATTTGTTGAATGCATTTGTTGTAATGAATTTCTTTGATACCCTTTCTGGATCTTTGAGATCTGTAAAACACAACTGATGCAATAAACAAGATCTGCACAGCAAAATTTGTTTTACAAATGAGGAAGGCCTCAGACTCATGAGTGGTTGGGTGACTTAATTCAATGGTAGAACTGGATCCAGGGCCTCTTTATCCTGCTTACAAATTCTGGAATGCATGTTTATATTTTGTATTTAAACTTATTTGTAAGCAACAAAATTTATTTTCTTTTAATAACATAATTGAGGGGCATGCCTTTGAGTTATCATCATCCAGCTTGCTGAAATTATCTTACCGCTACTGATGAATAGGTCTACTAGCTGTTCCTTGGAGAAACTAGCATCCACTTCAGCTCTCACTATTTCACAGGAGAATCCTGCAGCCAATTGTCTATGCTATGATAACAAAACAGAATGGTTAGTTCTACACACTTTCCAATTTTCCAATAAAGGGATGGTATGAAATTAATCAATACCTTCATGCAGAGTGCAAGCTGATTTGCTATGTATTCTTGTAGGCTTCCGTCTGGGCCATGGAAAATGACATTATGATATTGCTCAACCTGTTAACAAACCAAGAAAAACCCTTAGGTGAGGATGTTATATTGAAAAGAGAAAAAATGTGGTACATGTAGGGATGGAATTCCCTTTCTAGTTATCCTCAGATTGTCTGATTAGAAGATTTAAAATGTTTTAGGGATCATTTTTATTCACTGGGCACCTTAAGTCTCTCTAATGTGAAACATGGGTGAAGAATCTTTAGCAAGAGTTGACATTTTATGAAAAAGCATACACTTATTTGCTTCCCACTATTTTCTACAGGAGGTTCAGCGTGGTGGCTGAGAAACAGTTTACTAGAAGATTTTGTCTCTTGCAATGCTCATTACTTTGAATTTCCCAACCCTTAAGTTTTTAGTGGTTAGACATCAAAGCATTTCATTAAAGAAATTTTGGAAAACATAAGGTAGCAAAATAAAAATCCCTGATAGTGTAAACACTGAAAAGCAACAACTGTAAATACTGTTATACTGCTTCCATTCAGTTTTTACTTCACATAGGTGTGTGTGTGTGTGTGTGTGTGTGTGTGTATATGTTTGGGAAGGATATATGAGTGAGATCATTTTACAGTTGTTGCATGTCAAAGATTATCTTTGTGCAGATATCTTAGGTATAAGACAACCTGATGGGTCACCTGATCACCTGGGTCACCTTTACATATTATTTCAGCCTGAAATTCATTCAGTGTTTTGAAGACACCTAGGTAGAGATGGATCACTTTTACTTTGTAAAGAACAAAGCATCTTGCCTAGATGCCTTAAGGATATTTTTAACTTTATCCTCATGTTTATGAATATCCTCCTTAAGAACATGTGGAGAATCAGCATACCCTTGGACAGAAAGCCAATTACTATCTACAAAGGACAGAGGCAGCTAAGTCTGGAGCAAGACGTGGAGGGGAGGTCAGCTTTCCACTTCATTAGTTCCAGGTCTGTGCCCCATTCTTAGGACGCGGATTACTAGAAATTTTCTTGTTGGAAAGGTCCTGCAAAAACATAACAAAACAAATCCAGACTGTCTAAACTCCAACCTAATAGTTGATACTGCTCATGTGTGAAGATTGAGCCACCTGGACTTAGGGAAGTGTTAAGCATGGAAAGGTCTGCTCTCTATAACTTGGGATAATGTAAGGATGTGTGTCTTTCTACTACTATTCCTATACTTCACTCTGATGAAGTTGCCCCTTTCAGATCAGAGAGGAAGGCCACAACCCTGAGGGTAGTCGGGATGGACTTCTGTGAAGTCACTGAGTATGTCCCTGGGTCCTTCATTACAGGAAGAGAAAGATTCTGGGATACAAAAGGGAGGCTTTAGAAGAGGGAACTTCTCCTATACCTGGGGCCTTTAAGACTTGAGTTTTGCCTCCAGGGAGACCAAGCCATGCTTGAAGGACCTCTTTTAAAGTGGAAAAGTCAGGTTTCACTACCAATTGTCAGATGGTGAGGTAAGTAGAGAAATGCCCATTGAGGAGGGGCTCCTTCATTTAGGGCTGGTTTTTAGGGTCTGAAAGGCAACATGTCCAGTAGCCACTGATGATTTTCTTTGAAATTAAATTCTATTCTTTGGTAAGTCTTCAATAAAAGTCTTACCAATGCCTGCAAAGACAGTGACTGGAGTTTCCCAAGGAACATCAGGATCCCAAAGCCACAGGATGAACTCAGATTGGCCTGGACTGTTCTCTGTGGTATTGGTGGTCTGTGAGCCAAGCAATGCAAGGAGCAAAATAAGGGCGAGGACTTCACCAGAGACACAGGAGAAAGAATATCCTCGAAAGTCCAGTCAAGGTTGATCTCTAGTCTGTAGGGTTATGGCTCCATGAGACTTTAGGGATAAATTATTATTGAAGAATTATTATTTTCAAATGTAGTAGCACATGCCTTTAATCCCAGCTACTTCTCGAGGCTAAGGCAGAAGGATGCTGGACTCAGCAAATTAGCAAGATCCTTAGTAATTAAGTATTATAACAAAAAAAAAATTTAAAGAAATGACTGGGGTTATAGTTGAGTGGTAAAGTACCTGTGGGTTCAATCAGCAAAAAAAAATTATTATTAAAGAATCATCAAAAAAATTATTATTAACGAATCATCTGCCCTCATTTGTATTTGTGAGATTGGGAAGTCTGGGGGAATATATGGTTGTATTTGCATTTAAAAAATTGTTATGTAAGTTGGGCGTGTTGGCACACACCTGCAATCCCAGCAGTTCAGGAGGCTGAGGCAGGAGGATCACAAGTTTAAAGCCAGTCTTTGCAACTTGGCAAGACCCTTCAATGCTTTAAATTCTTCCTTTCTGCTCTCTGTGAGGACATTTGTACTCTTAACTCATCAATATTATAACACTGTCCCTCTCCTGCACATTCTGGGAGAGCTCCTAAACTTAGTCCTGCATGGCACTGAATAGAATATTCACCATCTCTCTTCTGGTCTTCATTGTCTCGAGTTCAACTTTCTGCCATTGAATTTTGAGTTGTTCTTATAGTTCCTTACATGCTCACCTCCTTTCCAGCACTGATCTGTTTAATCTCAGCTCAGACACTATACTTTTCTTCATTCTTTCCCCTCACATTCTACAGAGAATGATTATGATTTTCCTAACCTTTTGAACATATTTTTCTAGTTGCAGTGGTCTCATGTTTTTGTCCCCCACACCTCACTCCTTATGTGAAACCCTGACTTGTAAGATGATGGTATTAGGGAGTGGGGCCTTTGGGAGTAACTAGCACCCTTAAGAGGTCTAAAAGAGCCTGTGTGCCTTCTTCCAACACATGAGAACATAGCAAGACACTGTGAACCAGGAAATGGGTCCTCTCCAGACACTGAATCTACTGGTCCCTTGATCTTGAACTTCCCAGCCTCTAGAATTGTGAGAAATAAATTTATTTATAAGCCACCTAGTGTATACCATTTGTTGTAGCAATCTGAAAGGACTAAGACACTAGGTCAATAATTTTTAGGGTGCATGTTTCCCCCTGAGTCCTCAGAACAACAACTGTTCTACAGTTTCCTTCCATAGGCATGTTAATTTTTTATTGTTATATGCTGTGAACTCAGGGTAAGAACTTTGAAATAAAGCAGAAGGTGTAAACCCGTACTGCCTTTACTTGCTTCCCACTGCTTTTCTGGCTGAACCCTCTCTTTAAGGGGTCCACTGAGTGGAAGACAGGCTGATGTCTATAGTTGCTGGTTAAACTTCAGGATCTAGATATGGCTGAAGTGGAATGGACTTCTGCTGCCCAACATGGCCGACAAATGCTTGAGGACAAACTGTGCCAGACTATTCCTACCTCTACCCTACCACTCCAGTGTGGTCTCACCAATCAGCACCAACTTCTTGCTTGTGTATTTCTGGGAGCTGCATTCTCTAAATGGCTATATAAGGACAGAGAGCAGAGGAGAATCTCACAGTGCTGCAAAAGTACAGTCTAAATACCTCAATTTTCTTTCTTTTTTTTTTTTCAATTTTCTATCTGGTATGAATCTTACTTTTGAAAGCATCAGGAAGACGGTAAGAGAGAATGATAGTGTTTTTCTACCTTATTTCAGGGAGGCCTCATATAATGGGCCTAATACTCTATTGACCCTGAAGGTAAGAAAAAGAATCCCAGATTCTTGCCAAAAGAAGACTCACGTTTTTTTTTTCTTCTTTTCTTTTTTGATAATGTCAGGTTTTTGTCACATTTCAAAAGTACTTTAGTGGGAAACAGTACAGTAGGTACTGCTGGCCAGGTGCAATTTTAAGCCAGAACCCTTGAGCTCTCCAAATTAATCCCAATGGCTATGGATTATTGGGTAGAGCTTCTCTCACAAGGAATGAATTGTTTCATGCCAGTGAAACAGGATACAGATTTTTCAAGATTTACTGAATGTCCAGCCCTGAAATTTTTAACTAGTAGTGCAATTTAATCTTGTTTCACTCCCGGAGACAAGAGTGCTCTATTCATTACAGCCATCCTGCCAAACTGCCTACACTTCCTGAAGATTGATTTTGAAATCATATAACAACAAGAAACCCAACTTCATACATAAGCTGTCTTCAATTTCAACAACTCATTGGTCCTCAGACTGCAGGGTTTTATTTATTTATTTTTTTTAAGGAAAACCAGAAAACATTCAATTTAAAATTTCACTGAAAAGGCCATTTAATAAAAGTATACCCTTTGTGTTTAGTATAATTTAATTCGTAGGATATAGAATATTAAAAAATAAGTGAATTATAGAAAGGGAAAAACAAATGTGCACATTTCCAGATCATTCATACATTCTAATGCATTAGGAGTATTCTCTTATTTTAGGTATTATCCAATTTATTTGTGAATTTTTTTTGTAACATCTCATCAATAAAGTATAATTAAAGGATAATCTGAACAAAAAATTAATTGCTGTGAGTAAATTACTGTCACTCTATTGATATTGGTGCAAACATGAAAAACTTGGCCAAGATAATACATTAATCAATTTTAGAGCTACATTACATTTCTCTGAATATCAAGATCTTGGATATGATAAAAATGCATGCTCCATACTTCCAGCAGAGGGCTCTAAAGATAGATGGATGATAGATGGGTGGATGGACCTACAGGCAGACTTTTTGGGGGTGGGGGTTAGAAATGTCCTAGTTGTATTTAAAGGAGATACACCTGTTCCTTGAAAAAAAAAAAAAAACTCAAATTAAATTCAACTTCTAAAATTAGAGTTTATATCACAGTCATCAGAATTGTCTCCTTTACAGTGTGACATTTTTGCTTATTAGTAAGGGGACACTGGCCTCATTATCACAATTGGTACCAATCCCTTTTATTCTTGTGTCTTCACAGCCTATTCAGGAAGCTCATCACATGTCAGTTAGTGCTTTGTGAAGCAAAGGGATTCTGGAAACAAGTGACCTCAACAATGGGCCATCATCCTTTTATTTATTTTTCTCTACAATGTTTTTCTGCAGAATAGGCCTTACTAGAGGAACTATGGTCTTCCCTATTGTCCAAGTGGCGGTTGTAATGTGTCCTTAGATTTGTGGCATTTGAAGCAATAAACCTCATCTTTTACTGGGTGTTTCACTCATGGAGAATCTGAGAAAAAGCTTCTGTCCAGAGGCAGTTTCAGGCCAGCTTGTGCTGAAAGACTAAACTCAAAACAGAATGAAAAATAAAAGGGCTTTAACTGAACAAATAAAACTGGGATCAATATCACTTGAAGCCACATGCTTTATATCTAGGAACTTCATCCCAACCTCTTCTCATACTGAATTTTAAAGAACTAATTTATTTACAATTTTAGAGCCATGAGTGACAGTGACTATTAATTCCTATAAAATTCCCCAAACAAAATCTATTGCTTAGTCTCAACAGAGTAACAGTAATTTACTTCCAGTAATTAACTTTTTTGTTCATATTTTAGGTGGTAACCAATACAACTACACATGATTTGATGAGATGGAACAAAAACCTTTACCAAAAAATTGGTAGAATCTGAAATGAAATCTAATAGAATGTGTGCATTAGAAGGTACGAATAATCTGTCCATCTTTAAATCTATATCTAGCATTCAGAAGTAAGAAACTGGACTCCTTCATGTTAGAGATCATTTTAAACATTTGCTGAGACCCTCTTTACACAACAGGCATAGGGAATAACCAGAATTCGAGAGAAATTACAGTTCTATATATAAAGAGACACTAGAAATATATTTTTAAATTATCTTATTGAAACTTTAAAAGTCAATATCAGATTTGATTACTAACTTCAAATAAAGACAAATCAGTCCTCGTTTATTGACACAGAAATAACAATTTGGGCATTATAGCCACTTATTTAAACAATAAAACTATACACTAACTCTTGAACTCTTGCTGCCTTGCCAGCCAGCCTCAAGCACTCAGGAACTCTACTTGCTCCAGATACTTCTGAGCTGCTGTGTGACCTACTGCCCGAATCTTCTCCCATTATTGTCCTGGAAGCCCAGGGAACTAGAACTGGTGCTGCAACCACCTCTTTGTTGCTCATAATAGGGAACTGCTTCCTCCTTCTACTAGGACCTCACCCAGACTCACTCTTCCACTCCATGATAAAGATCAGGCTAGAAAGGGCCATCTGCTAAAGGGGCTGATGGAGTTTTATGGGCTTTCTTAGATACAAAGCTATCACAACATTACTTTTAAGGAAAATAGCAAATTTATTTAGGTGATAAATGGAGAATATGTAGACTCTCCTAGGGATGAATCTTTAGGATTATCAGCACAGCACATATTGCAGTGGATGGTCAACAAGTGGAAGAATCTCAAGGATTCAGAATTCTGCATTTTAAAGTAGGGCTTGGATTAGGATGATCTATTCAAGTATTTTCCTAATATAATAAGTAGTCACTAGTTACTGAAATACAAAGTTGAAAATAAGCTGAAAAAAAAAATGCAAACTGCCTAAAAGTAACGTGTTGAGTTCAGTTAATAAAAAAGTTCAACTATTGCAATAAATTGAATAAACTTTTAGTGATTCAATATTCAATAAGGTTAAACGTTTCCCTTATTAACTTATGGGTAGATATCTGAAATTTGCTTCAATTATTTTTAAAATGCCATGAAAGAAAGTATTTAAAAATAGCATCATTCTAGCCTGGCATGGTGGCTCATGCCTGCAATCATATTTACTAGGAAGGCTGAAGCAAAGGTTGCAAGTTCAAGGCCAGCCTGCACAATTTAGTGGTTCTTGTCCCAAATTTAAAAAATGAATATATAAAATAAAAAGAGATGGGGATTTGGGTCATTGGTAGAGTGCCCCTGGGGTCAATCCCTGCAAAAAACAAACAAACAAATAAAAATACATTTTTAAAAGAACAGGAATAAAATGCCTGATTTTTGATGTCTCTATCCATGTGGTTTTCTGGAAAAGGAGTTTAACACATGCATTTTAACATAATAAAATTGCATATGGTAGACATTGGTTTCTGCAGTTCTTTTTTTTTTTGTAAATTTTTTTTGTAAATTTAATCTTTATTTTTTATTTGTTTTATTTATTTATTTATTTATTTATTTATTTATTTATACATACTGGGGATTGAACCCAGGAGCACTCCACCACTGAGCCACATCTCCAGCCCTATTTTATATTTTATTTAGAGACAGAGTCTCACTGAGTTGCTTAGGGCCTTGCTAAGTTGCTGAGGCTGGCTTTGAACTTGGGATCCTCCTGCCTCAGCCTCCCAACTGCTGGGGTTACAGGCGTGCCACTGTGCCCGGCTTTATTTTTTATTTTTACAGACTTCATTTTGATTCATTGTACACATATGGGGTACAAATTTTTTCTATGGTTGTGCATGATGTACATTCATATCAATCTTGTTAATCACACATGTACATGGGATAATGATGTCTGTGTCATTCTACCATTTTTCATACCCCACCCCTCCCCCTCTCATTTCCCTCTACATAATCTAAAGATCCTCTATTCCTCTCTCACCCTCCCCCCAACCAGATTCTAAATCATCATCCACTTATCAGGGAAAACTTTCAGCCTTTGTTTTTTGGGGATTGGCTTATTTCACTTAGCATGATAATCTCCAATTCCATCCATTTATCTACAAATGCCATAATATTATTCTTTGCTTGTTTGTTTGTTTTTTTTTGAGGTGCTGAGGATTGAATTCAGTGACTGATCCATTCTAGGCAAGTGCTCTACCCCTGAGCTACAACTCCAGCCTGGTTTCTGTAATTCTTAATAAACTGTGGTGACATGCATGACTAAAACAGCCTAAGTGCAATTCTGGAGGCTCCACCACTTATTCCTCAAGGACTCAGGGCAAATTACTTTGAACACTGGTTTATTTATCTGTAAAATGTGAGCAACTGATGCAAGTAGTTACCCCCAAAATAATTAAATGGAACCATCCACATTCTAGAACAGAGTTTGGTATATAATATAGCTCAATAAAAGTCAGCTATTACTATGTTTGCATATCTATTGTATGGATTTTCGATAATTCAAATTAGAATTATCAATATACCTTTAGATCAATATACCTTTAGTTACTTGTGGCATTGGAGAATTATTCTACTCTCTGGCTCAAATTCCTCCAGTGGTTTCTTATCGTATTGGGCATAAAATCCAAAGTTCTCAATTTGTCCCTGCATAATCCAGTTTCTGATCATTTCTCAGATCTCACTGACAGTTTATACACCTTTATAGATGCCATTCTAACTGCCTCAAATGCCCTCTGCAAGGTATCTCCTTCACTTCATTTGGTTTTCTGTTCAAGTGCCACTAGACAGATCTTTCACAAAAACTTCATCTAAAAAAGGTTTCTCAATACAAAGAATAAATGCAACAAAGAGTTGCTTCTCTGAAAAGATAAATGAGATTGATTAACTCTTAAGCAAAACCACCAAAAGAAAAAGAAGACACAAATCAATATAATTAAAAATGAAAAAGGAGATGTCACCACAGACACTTCTGAATTCCAGAGGATCATTAGGAACCATTTTGAAAACTTACATACCAATAAGTTAGAAAATATTGGCAAATTTCTACACAGGTATCACCCACCCAAATTAAACCAAGAGGATATAAAAACCTGAAAAGGAAGATCATACAACATAATCAAGTTACATTTCATTGCAGAGAAATAATGTTGGTTCAACATATGCAAATCAATATATTTAATTCATCAAAAAAAGAGAATGAAGGACCGAAAGTACAGGATCATTAATAGATATAGAAAAAGTCAACAAAATTCAGCACCCATTCATGTAAAAAAAAAAAAACACTGAAGAAACTAGGGACAGAAGGAACTTACCTCAACATCATAAATAGTAAGCAAATATGACAAATCCAAAGCTAACATTTTAGAGAGAGGGGAAAAAACTGAAAGCATTTCCTCTAAAATGAGGAACAACACAAGGTGTCCACTCTCATCACTCCTATTCTATATAGTTCTTGAAATTTTAGCCAGAGAAATTACGCATGAGAAAGAAGTTAAAGGGATACAAAAGAAGTTAAAGAGTCAAATTACCTATTTGCAGATGATATGATTCTATATTTAGAAGACCCTCTCCCCAACCGCCCCCCCAAGAAAAAAACTATACAAAAAGACTTCTAGGGCTGATAAACAAGTTCAGTAAAGTAACAGATACAAGAACAATATACAAAAATCTATAGATTTTCTGTATACTCAGTAATGAACCCAGTGAAAAAGAAATCAGCAAAATAATTCAATTCATAATAGATTCACAGTAACAAAAACTCCTGGGAATAAATCTAACCAAGGAGGGGAAAACCCTCTACAATGAATATTATAGAACACTGAAGAAAGAAATTGGTGGCCTTAGAAAATGGAAAGACCTCTCATGTTCTGGGACAGCAGACAATGAATATTGTCAAAATGGCCATATTACCAAAAGCAATATACAGAGTCAGGGCAATCCCTATCAAAACACCACTGACATACTTCACAGAACTAGAGAAACCAATCCTAAATTAATTTGAACGAATGAGAGACTCAGAATAGCAAAGCAATTCTGAGCAAGAAGAGTGAAAAAGAAGGCATCACAATACCTGTTCTCAAATTTTACTACAGTTATAACAATATCAGTTTGGTATCGGTATAAAAACAGACTTGAAGATCAATGAAATAGAAAAGAACACACAGAGGCAAACCACACAGATGCAGGCCTCTGATCCTTGACAAAGGTGCCAAAACATACACTGGAGAAAAGATGGCCATTTTAATAGATGGTGCTGGGAAAACTGGATATCCAAATGTAGAAGAAAGAAACTAGATAAATAGATTCCTATCTATGTAGGAATTTCCTCTAAAATTATTCACAACTCAAAGTGGATCAAAGACGTAGGAATTAGATCAGAAACTTTGCAACTCCTAGAAAAAAACACAGGTCAACATTCCAACATCTAGGCACAGGCATTGACTTCCTTAGTAAGAACCCTAAAGGTCAAGAAATAAAGTCAAGAATCAGAAAATGGAACAGCATCAAACTGAAAAGCTTTTGCACAGCAAAGGAAACAAAAGCATAAAACGAGAGTCAGAAAAATCAGAGAAAATCTTTTGCATCTATCTTTCTGACAGAGAAATACTATAAAAAAAACTTAGACCAAATTAGCAAGCAAATAACCCAATGAATAAATGGGCAAACATACGAAAAACCTTCAACATCTCTAGCAATTGGGGAAACGCAAATCAAAACTATACTGAGATTTCATCTCATCCCAGTCAAAATGGCAAGCATCAAGACTATAAATAACAAGAAATGCTGGTGAGGAGTGGGGAGAAAGGAACACTTACATTTTGTTGGTAGAATTGCAATTTAGTACAAGCACAATGGAAATCAGTATGGAGTTTCTGCAAAAGACTAAAAATGGAACTACCATATGACCCAGCTATCCCACTCCTTGGTGTTTATCCAAAAGAACTAAAATCAGCATGCTATAGTGATACTGGCATTCCAATGTTTATGGCAGCAAAATTCATAAGAGCCAAGTTATGGAATCATCCTAGGTGTCTTTCAACAGATGAATGGATAAAGAAAACATGGTATATATATATATACAATGAAGTTTTACTCAGTCATAAAGGAGAATGAAATTATGTCATTTGCTGGTAATTGAATGAAAGAGGAGAATATCAAGCTAAATGAAATAACCAGAAGAGAAAATCAAAGGCTGAATGTTTTCTCATATGAAGAAGCTAGAGAGAAGAAAGAAATAAACAAAAGGGATCTCAGGAAATCATATGGAAGAACAAGAAGTAGACTAAGGGAAAGGGATCAGGGGTCAAGAGGGAGGGAGTAGGAATGGGAAAGGAAGTACTGGGGAATGAAATCAGCGAATTATGTTATGTGCATGTACAAATATAGCACAACAAACCCCACTTTTATATAGGATTATAATGCCCCAATTAAAAAATAAATTAATAGAAGGGAGACCAGCAGAGTACAGGAAGGGGATCAGAGCTTTCTGCTTCCTTTCCATGTGTTCTTTATCCTCTTATATCTGCTTTGTTTCTGTACTTGTAATTATTATGGTCTTCACATTACCATAGTATTTAATCATTTCTTTTTAAATTTGTATTTCTAACTGGAATATAAGCTCCATGAGGCCAGGGAACGTGTCTTATACATAAATACAACCTAAGTCTCTAAACCACCTGACTGCATTAGGAGCCTCACAACGGTTGTCAAACAGCTGAATTAAATGACTAACACAATACAAACTGCAAAACATTTGGTCTATTACTTTTAGGGACTTATAAACGTGTATGGAAGAGGAAATATTCACAACCATTATGACATAAGATTGCCTCAGTCACTAAGTTTTGAAGTGGTTGTTGAAATGAGTGATACATTTTATTATATTCATTCAAGAGTTCATTGTTAGATTTCAAGAGCCCATTGTACATAGTCACTAAATTGAGAATAGAACTAAAAACTGTTAATTCAGTCTGGTTTGTTGGTCACTGGATGTCAAACTATGTCTTGTGAATCAGGAGACACTAACGTAAGTATAATAAGAATATGCTATATATAATGTGAGTAGTAGACATTTCATTCTACAGATTTGCTAGTCAGTGAAATGTACTGATCTAATTCAGCTGCATGATCTTTCTATTAATTGTTACATAAAAATTATAAGAGATCTTAATTAGAACAAGTTATACTCCATGTATGTATACATGTCAATATAACTCCACTGTCATGTACATCTAAAAAGAACAAATAGAAAAAATTATAAGATGACCTTGCTTTGAATCAGGTTCCTGCATTGGGCCTCAAATAGGCCAGACTAAAAATCAAAATGAAGTCACCAGGCTCACATTCCATATCAACAAATTAAATTATCTTCCCTGAGAAATCAAAAGAGAGAGAGAGATAAGAACCAAAGTTCCCTAAACAGGCCAGTTTCAATCGGCATGGTAACGAAGGTCCCTCTGCTTTACTATTTATTTAAAAAGTAACCTGAAGACAGTTGTAGTGCCGCATGCCTGTAATTCCAGCCACTTGGGAGACTGAGGCAGGAGGATCACAAGTTCAAAGCCAACCTGAGCAAGTTAGCAAGACCCTAAGAAACTCAGCAAGACTTGTCTCCAAGTAAAAAATAAATAAATAAAAATGGCTGGGGATGTGGCTCAGTGGTTAAGCACCTGGTCAATTCCCAGTACTAAAAAATAAATAAATAAATAAAATGTAACCTGAAGTAACCTGGTGTTAACCAATTACTTTTTTCTATTGCTCTATCTCCCTATCTCTGCCTTACAAGCAAAGTAACTTTGAAATGATCAATTTACATTCTTCCTTTCTGCTTTCCTCCCCCCTTCTCTGCTTATAAAACTACTCTTCTGCCCAGCTCACTGGAGTACTTTCGCTATTTAATGGAATGAAGTCCTGGAAAACAAAACCAATCCAGATCTTTAAATTTGCTGTAATTTTGTTATTTTGACAATTTCATCATCTAAACAGGTACAAACATGCTAAGAAAAGGAAATGGTTCCATCAGAGCCTGAGGCTCACATTCCTGAAAATCAGTTCCTTCAACTTTTACTGAAGCAAAGGAATGAGACACATCTCCTTCTGCCAGGCACATTTGTGCTTGGGGGAAAGAGGAGCAAATAATAATGAAAATAAATAAATAAAGTGAAAGTGACACCACCTCTGCCATGCTGTGAAGCTTTTGAATGTATATATGCAGTTTATACAATGGCAAACTCCAGCTTTGAGCCTGGCTGGATCAATGGAATGGTTCCAAATCCTTCTTTTCATCAGGAGTCAAAATGAAGCCATAGTCTGATTCATTTTTTTTTTTAAAGAAAGACTATCAAAATTAAGGCAGCAAGTAAAATTATTGTTTGATATTTTATGCCGTTGGCCTTAGTTTCAGATAAATCTCTCTCACACCTGCAGATACAATATCTCAGGGACTTGCACAGTTGATTTCATCACTTACTAGGTGTGTGATTTTGAGCATGTTATTTTACTTCTCTTTTTCAGTTTCCCCATTAACACAAACAAATAGATAAACAAATGGGTGAAATATCTATAAGGATGTCTGGTAGACTAAATAAGACAAAGAAAGCATTTATCTAGCATGCACTAAGAATTTAATGAATACAAAGCATTTTCTTTATCCATTCTGTATCTAGAATTTCCAATTTTCTTTTGATAATCATATTCCCTTTCTTCTTTTTAGTAACAGAATACCTATTTTTAGCTGGATTCATGGTTGCCCCACAAAAGGTCACACTTGGAATGGGCATAATTCTAAATTCCATTCTAAGGGATAAAAGCAGAAATGATGTGCAATTCCCCTGAAAGGAAGAATCCTGTGCTCCAGGCTCTCTTCTCTCAGGTTAGGATATGGATGTGAATGTTTTTGAACAAGTAACACAAACACCAACCTAGGGAACAGTGGAGCAGAGGAGAAGGTGCTGAGATGCTGGAACAGTTGACCTGCCCCTTCACCCTCTCCAGATCTCCAGCAGTGGGGACTTACATGCTTGAGAAAAATAATAAAGATTGTTTAAGCTATAATTACTTAATTTCTGTTAAAGTGGCCACATCAGTTGAGCATAGCCTGACTAATCCCTGGTGCTCTAGAGGCTGAGGCTGAAGAATTGCAAGTTCAAGGCCAGCCTCAGCAACTTAGGGAGATCTTGTTTCAAAATAAAAACTGGAAAAAAAAAAAACAAAAACAAAAAACACACTGGACGTGGTTCAGTGAACAACTCCTAATATTCAATCCCGAGTACCCACTCAAAGACGCAAAAGTGGCCAAATCAACTACATGTTGATTTAACTAAAATATTTACTTAACTTTAACTCATAAAACTTATAGTCAAGCATCTTGATATGCATGGCCATTTCCTTCCATATTGATGATCATTTATTTGATGCTAAATCCTTGCTAAGGGAAGGCAAACTCCTCCTGCCCAAATTATAACCCCAGTCACAGGGAGTCTCTGGGTCCAGGAAATGGATCCCTGGATGACAAAGACATAAATCCAGATGAACTGGTGAGCAGCATGCCAGGGAGAGGACTGCTAGGGGACATTAGGGTGTCAGAAAAGAGGGCACAAGGTGGGCAAGGCCTTTCACTCTTATAAACATAAAAATGGGCATCATTTATGGATAGAAGTGGAGACCTCCACTGACAGTGTCCACCTACCAGCCTGAGGTAGTTCTGAAGCATCTGAAGAGGAATCATGGATGCATAAGTCACACTACTGAGGCAGCCTTCTTGGGGACCTGTATAAGAAATAAATATAGAAAAGGGAAATTGGCTCTTTCTTATTAAGTGGAGATGGTCAAAATGCAATAGAACCTATCATTAAAGAAACAATATGTGTGTAGAATTCTGTGGGCAGAGCTGACATTTGGTCAAGAAATACTTGGGTGTCATGATTTCCCTGAAGGTGTCCTGCAGGTGACAGTAAACCCATGATGGAAAAAATTAGAGTAGTCTTTGGAGGTTGCAAGAGGTGGGGGAAGTACTAATTGACAGGTCCTCCAGGAAGAATTTTTGTGGGGGAAGGGTCCAGGGGACTGAATCTAGGGCACTCTATCACTGAGCTACATCCCAGGCCCCTTTCATTTTTAAATTCTGAGACAAAATTGCCAAGGCTGGCCTTGAAATTGCAATCATCCTGTCTCAGCCTTCCAAGTCCCTAGGATTATGGGTTTGCTCCACTACTCTTGGCTGCCTCTGGGTTTTTCTAATGGTGGTTGCAATGAGATTAGCAGAGCCAATGGTCAGTGCAGACATCACCGGAGGAGTCAGGGACTTGGCTTTTGACTTTTCCTTCTCTTAATCAAATGTTTCAAAAAATATCTAATTACCTCACAGTGGGAGTCACACATGCATGGCTAGAGGAGGTAGGACAACATGCACACTGTGAACCAGTCGTGAAGCAAACACTCCTTGAATGCCACCTCAGTCTGGAACATTGTTACCTGACAGAAGCACAGTGACCTGTTCTGCCTTGTTCTTCTTCATGAAGTCCCACGGGGACTGGGCAGAGCTCTGACCAGCAGACCATGGCATATTTCCTAGTTCAAACAGACGAAATAAAATGCCAAGAATGACTTAAAAGTAATGTTTTCATCATGGTAAACACATGCTGCCCTGAGAACTCAAAGAAATCCAGAGCTTATGTTGCCCAAAGCACATATAGAACATGTCACAGGTCACACAAGGAGTTAACTCCCTAAGAATAAATGTTTTGAAGGTCAAAAGGAAGGTGTTCAATGGACAGACTTCTTAAAAGTCATCCTGAGGAGGGATTGAGAGAGGTATCTAGAGAGCAAAAATATAGCCAAATATTTCTAGAGTCAGGTTCTCAAAAGCAAAGATGCTCATAACCTAAAAACCCTTTTGTGATTCTTCCAATGTCTGATTCACAAAGCCCAAACACTGTGGAAGAGATATCAGATCCTTTATGAGTTGCCTCTGCATCCCCTTCTATAAAATGTTTTAGATTCTAGGAAAAAATAAAAAGATAATTTCAGTTGATCAGAAAAAGGCAGGTTTTCTCAGACTCAACCCTTTGCTTACTTTTGTCTTTTCTACGGAGGGATTAGTAATGAGTATTTTTCATCTCTATCCTTTCACAGATCAACTCTTTCAAAAATCTACTCTCAGCATACTGATGCATACCCCACCAAGAACTCTGATTATCTATCCACCTGATGTTTCTTTAATGTAGCTTATGCTATGAATCCATTAAAATCACTTGCATACACATATTAATAGTAATGATAATATTATCAGTACCAATTATCAAGTGACTACAGCCAGGGAGTAAGTACTTATTCCACAACTCTGAATGATTTTTACATTTGAAATGGTAACACAGTATGTTATATCTCTGTGACAAGCATAAACACTGGAATAATCTGGCCATAGCATTCATTGCTCTACTGACTAAATGTGTTCCTGACAGTCATCTATGACTTATTTTTTAATAAAATTTTAAATTAAATAACAATTCTATAATAATCATAATCTTAATGATCATGCCAAAGACACATTAAATCAAGTTGTCACAATCTATTCTAAAATGTATATTTTGCTAATGTATATTTTGCAAGTGAATTGGTATTAGTGCACAGATTAATATACTTTCTGCAATAAGTACAATATTCTTTCTGATATAACTTTAATAGGAATTTGAAAGTTCACCCTTCCTGCAGCCTTGACCATTCTTTTCTAACATGGAAAAAGTATCAGACTGATTTGAATCCTGTTTTGCTCATTAATTGTGTGACCTCAGACAAGTCCTCTAACACCTAGTTAGTTGTACAACTGGGCTATAACCAGTTTATAAATGATAAAAACCATTTATAAAGCATCCAAAACAGTTCTTGAAAAAGAAGCTTCCCATGGATGTTAATTCTCCTGGCCCAGGACAGAAGAAACTAACCAAGGACAACATTTTTAGGGAACTTGCTATGCTCAGCAGAAAGAAAATCTTGTCTTCTAAGTCCTTTGGAATCTCTTTTGTTGTGTCTCTCAAATAGAAATAATCAGCTACCACTTTGACTCATCTCATGGGGGAGCTCTGAATGTATCTTCACTAAAGCAATTCCAAACTTCAATTTCATCAGGACACTTGTCCTGGAGGTAAGGTGTTAATGTACCACAGTGCCCTTGACACAGAGATATTAGGAGCTGTGTTCAGAATTTGTGCTTTAGTGAGCAGCTGCAGTGTAGTTGATTTCTTGCATTTATCTAGAATACAAGTGTAATCACAAAGCCTCATCAAAGGCTTTCATGTTCTCTCCTCTCTGGTGTTATTTGAGGCACAAAAGCATTTTTTATATTAACAGGCTACATTATGTAATGGCTACACTGTGAATATTCAAGGTTCTCAGCACTGGCAGCTGCCACAAAAGAGCACTAAATGTGCTTAATCAATGAACTGAGTATCAGGTTATGATGCCCACAAACATAATAAACCCAGAAATTTAACTGTCTCCTCTGCAGGTCTGCTGATACCTAGTGTGATGGATCGTATACTGTTTGCACCGAGGCCGATGTCAGAGTCCGTGGTGTTATTAAATGTCATGTCTTCCAGAAGGCACCATCCATCAGAAGAGATTACTTGGAAATGATTCGTCAGGGCTTGACTCACTGCTTTTGAAAAATCATCCCATGATGTCTGTTTGCGAATATTTAAAGCACATATTGTATTTTCACATTCAAAGTCATCGGAACCACAGTTGCCTGGTTGAATCTCACCCAGGGAAATCCTTAAGGGTATTTTAAGAGCATCTGTTAGAAGATTAAAAGAATTAGAAGTTAAAAAAAAAAACTTTACAGGAAAAAAACCAGCAAAGCTATTGTATGAAACAAGTAGATATGAACATTTAAAAATTAATTGGAAGGGCAGCTCTCTTTTTTTCTTTAAAGACACTAAATTGAATGGTCTTATCCTGGAGAAAACTTTGTTCTCCCAATCATTTCACAGTTTCTTTGGAGGCACCCTGTATGAACTGTTTATCTTTTCTTGTACCTTTAGCCTTTTGTACTCCATTGACTCCCTTCATTGAAACTCTCAAACTGTTAAAAAAAAAAAAAAATCTAAGAAAACTAGAGCCCTTCCTGGATCCTGAATTCTATCCATTCTCTTTACCTTTACAGGTAATACAATAAAAAAATTAGGCAATAGTTATACAGGTTAGAAAGCTCATGATGGCAGCTTGAGAACTCAGCAGACCTTGGTCTGAGCCTTCTCCTACCTGTATTTGGTAGAATGCCTTGAAATTGCTATACCTGGATTTCTTCTTTAAAATGGCGAGGATGTGCATCAAGTTGTCACAAAAACTAAATGAACTTCTGTTTGAAATGGATTCAACACGTTACTGGTTACATGGCAAACACTAGTAAGTAATTGATAAGTGGTAAAATGCCATAGGAGTTTTTTAAATGATCTTTCAATCTCTCTGATACTAGCTGACTGAGGCTCCACCACTGTGGGTGCCATCCTCGTGCACTTCTGATTTTATGAATTAAATTATGTTTGCTAAGAGTCTTTGTGTCTGTTCCCAGATCTTCTGTATCTGTTCAACTCAGTACTGCAATTAGTGAATATACTATTCCATAAAATGATGAAATATGAGTTTCTGTTATTATAGAAACTAAGTTGAATGATTTAGAGACAATTAATGCAGTTACTAAAAATGTGATTTAATGAGGTATAAATGAGACAACTGTAAGAGATTAGAAAATAGTATAATTTCTGGACAGACACTATCTTTGGTTTACTTCACAAATGTGTTTAAGTACTCAAATACTAGAAATCATGAAAGATATATTCAAGGTAAGTTTTGTTCAAACAAGAAGAGGTAAGACTACAACTAGAAGAACAACACTAAAGGCTAAATAAAACTCAGTGAAAGAATTCCTTTGCAAGATATTACAATGCTTTGAAGTATATATTTTAATGATCCTTTTCTAAAACTGGCTTTCATTAACTGACCAGCTGTTGGATTATTTTATCTTCCAACTGTCAATTAGTTATCTTCCTTATCAGCAGCATGTGATATAAGTGATCTCTCTCTGCTCCTTGACAGACTCCTACTGAATTTCCTCATTGCTCATTGTTCATTCTTTCCTTTGATGTTCTTTCTTTGCTGGCTTTCCACTTTTTCCAGACTTCTTAATGACAGAGTGTTGCAGAGTTCTTTTTATTTTAAAATTTTTTACATTCACTCCCTGTTCTCCTTTTTCTGCATTTGAAATGTCTGCCCAAAAGCTCAAGTGTTGAAGGCTTGGTCCTCAATGCAGAGGGTTCAGGAGTGGGGGCCTTCAGGAAGATGACTGGGTCACAAGGGCTTTGACCTCACCAGTGGCTGAGTCCACTGAAGGGTTCGTATTTTGATGGCACAATCAGGAAGTGTTGGAAACTGTAGGAGGAAGGGCCTATTTGGAGGAAGTTGGTCAATGGAGGTTTGCCCTAGAACATTATATCTTCTCCCTGGTTGCTTCCTCCCTTTCTCTGCTTCCTGCTACCATGAGCTGAGCAGCTTTCTGCTGCCATGATGCTCTTCATCACCTCAGACCCAAAGCAATGGAGTCAGCTGACCATGGACTAAAACCTCTGAAACCTTGAGCCAAAATAAATCTTTCCTCCCCTGAGTTGTTTATCTCAGGTATTTTATCACAGCAACAAAAAACTGACTAACACACTTACTGAGTGATCTCATGTAGTCCTGTTACTGAAAATATCACTGGCAGACTCCTGACTCTCAAACTTCCATATGCAACTCATACTCATCTCCAAAATTCCTGCTGGCTTGACACAGATAACCTCCCAGACATCTCAAATTCATACATAGAAAACTAAAACCCAGATCTTCATCAGCAAAAACTGCTTCACCCCTGACAGCCTTCCTCCTTGACTGGTGACAGCAAGTCCATCTTACCAGTGGCTCAGGCTGAACATCTCCGAATTAACCCATGAGTTCCCTCTCTCTCATACGCCACATTCAATCATTCCTGTGTTCTGCCTTCTTGATATTCCACACTTCCAGAACCCAAATTCTTCATATTACCTCATCTGCTCCCATCCTAGGCTGAGCCACCATTACTGCCCCTCACCTGGAATACTATAGCCCCTGATTTTACCTGTGACTTTGTATGGTCTATTCCCAACAAAGCAGCAATGACAGTTAAACTATACATCAGTCTGTCACTCCTGTGGCTACCATAAGTCCTTAACACAACCCGTAAATTACAAGATCAGGCCTCCACCCTACTCTATACTTTCTCCAACCTATTTTCCTGCTTATCTTCTCTCATTATTCTAACCCAATCACCTGGCCCTCCTTAGTTCCTCAGACATACCAGGTATTTCCCAACTTAGAGTCTCTGTCCATCTGAGGCCCTGCCTGGAAATTTCTACCTGAGATATCTGCATAGTCACCCTCTTCACCTCTTCCAAATCTTTGCTTAAAGTCTTACCAGGAAAGTTACCTACATGACCTTATTAAAAATCAGCATACTACAGTGATGCAGCTACATCAATGTTTATAGTAGCTCAATTCACAATAGCTAAACTGTGGAATCAATCTAGATGCCCTTCAATAGATGAATGGATAAAGAAACTGTGGTATATATACACAATGGAATATTATTCAGCCTTAAAGAAGAATGAAATTATGGCATTTGTAGGTAACTGGGGGAGTTGAAGAATATCATGCTAAGTGAAGTAAGCCAATCCCAAAAAACCAAAGGCCAAACGTTTTCTTGGATAAGTGGATGCTGATCCAAAATGGGGGTGGAGACAAGGGAAGAATGGAGGAACTTTGGATAGGGCAGAGGGAAAGGGGTGGGGGTATGGGGTGGGAAAGATGGTGGAATGAAATGGACATTATTACCCTATGTACATGTATGACTGCATGAATGGTGTGACTCTGCATCATGTACAACCAGAGAAATGAAAAGCTGTGGTCCATTTGTGTACAGTGAGTTGAAATGCATTCTGCTGTCATGTGCAACTAATTAGAACAAATAAAAATAAATAAATAAAATCCACCCTCAGTCTTCCAATCCCCCTTAGTCTTCATGGCACACCTCACTGTCTCATAGTTACCATTTAATGAATTTTTTCTTATGTTTATTGCTCATTTCCTGTCTCTTAATGTTAAGAATATGATAACAAGCTTTTTTAAAAACTCTGACTTATCCCATGTGGCTAGGATAGTGACTGGCACTTAAGGAGCTCAATAATTATTTACTGAATGAATGAATAAAGGACAGAATTCTGCATTTGCTTTTTTCCACTACCTCTGCATATTATTCATTACTTAAAATAATCAGTTTCTGCCTTCAGAACTACATGAAACTTGTCTCCTGATGAGAAGCAACTTCCTATTTGCCAAATGCTGCTGTTTCTCTTTTTAAGCCTTACATCCTAGGGAGCTTGATAGGATGAAATGACTTCTTCCTCTCAGAAACAGTTTCCTAACTTGGGCCTGATAGCGCCATTGTTTTCTGGCTTTTTTCCTTTCTAATTTGGCTCAGTCTTCCTTTTGAACCACTTTTCCCTTCTATTCTGCCTTTAAAATTGGGGGGTCCTCTGGGTTTGGCCTTTAATCCCCCTTTTTCCTCACCTTACACTTTGCCTCATCTAACAGCACCTCTATGCCTTCATAACCATGACCCTCTCCTCTAGCTCCCATGAGCTAATTCTTGCCTGTGATCTCCCTAACTTGGTGCCAGTCATGTGACCTGCACCCCATCCCCCCGCCACATCCTATGTAAGATGGTACTTCTACATTACTCATATCTCACTTACTTGCTTATATTCTGAATTCTTCAGAATTCACAGCACTAAGTCAAAACTTACCCACAGGACTGAGCCAAAAGGAATATAAGGCCTTTTATGACTTGACTCTTGATTGAACCAAAGGGCACTTTACTACTGAGCTACATCCCCAACCTTTTATTTTTTAAGACAGGGTCTTACTAAGTTGCTTAGAGTGTTGTTAAGTTGCTGAGGCTGACCTTGAACTTGTGATCTTCCTGCCTTGGTCTCTTGAGTCACTGGGATTACAGGTGTGCACCACCATGCCTGCCTCTGTATTAATTTATTTTTAGAGTTCACACTTTTTCTCTTTACCATTTTAAATTTTCTTCGTGAGATTAAAATAATGCAAATCTATGTATAAGATTGAAGGTTAAAATATTACTTTAACTTTTAAAATCTGTTCATCCTTGAGTTATTGAAACAGCTGGCTGAATGGATGGGTTGGGCAATAATCTTGATATAAGTCATAATGTTTTATTTGACCTGGCATTCCATATTCATAAAACCACAAGTGAACCTTTTATGAAATGTGCTAAGGAGGCTGTACTCTTAGAGCTGAAGGGACCCAAGAGATCATCAATTATCTTCCTAGATATGTAGGCAACCAGGCACCAGGAGAGAACCCACTTGCCTGGCTCATAGGACCAGTTGATGCAGAGTACCCAGCAGAATTTTACACACCCTGGCAAATCTAATGTCTAGAAAGACAATTTAAGTGAGAAGAAAAGATGCAATCATTACTCAGAGAGATCACCTAGGCCAGTCAGTAGAATACAAGAAAGATCGAGCATTATTTGAAAGACAAGTTGTTCTGTAAAATGTCATTCTATACGGAAAGAAGAAATAATTGCTACATTTATAATCAATAAGGTAGTTTTCCATTGGCAAGGGCTCAAAAGAAGTTAACAAGGGAATGAGAAAATTGTACTTGCTCTAATGTATTTCCCATTATCCCAGAGGCCCCAGAGGTATAGAGGGTGGATGAGCAACCAGCTCTGAATGCCACTCACTCAGATTCTCCAGCAAGTGCTTGCAGTCATCTGTGGCAACATCATGCACAGTCCGATTGCACTTGTCTCTCTTTTCCGGCTCGAGCCCTCCATGCCTACACAAGATTTCTAGGCAGTTCTGCAAAGACAAGACCTCTATTACCTTCAAGTCAAAATGAATTAACTTGAGTGCAAAACCCAAGGGAAAAGCCAGTTGCCTGTGGCGAAGCAATCAAGAATTCACAGCTAGAAATCTTACTTCAATTCCAGCAACCCAAATAACCAGACTGATCTCAGATTAATCTGAATAATGCCTAGAAATGCAAAGCAAAGAGTGCTTTGTTTAAACCTGTGCTGAGAATGGAACCTAGGACCTTGAGCCTGCCCGGCAAGTGCTCTACCACTGGGCACATTCTCATCCCAAAGAGTCCTTCTTTTAAATAGGAATCATTGCTCTCAGGGAAGGCTCTTAGGTTACAAGAACAAAATAAGATTAGCTTACTAATCACTGGGTTTGCAGAGTGAAATTAAGAATGAAACTGACTTTAGCAGAGAGTACCCTTTCATGGTAATTTGGCAATGTGAAGCAAAAAGACTGCTATAATTGGATATTCCTTATTGCCTTCTAGACTACAAACTGCCTTCCTGGCAAGGTAAGTGCAGGGCTCCAATTTGAACAATTCTTTTCTAGAGTTTCCATGAGCACATTTGTAATTTGAGAACTTATGTTGCCTTACTTTCTTATTTTAAAAATATGAACATGTTGACTGAGTTTAAAAAGATCTTTCCCAATAGATATTAAAATGATGTTCCCTCTTTCAGTTTTTTGTCCAACTAAGTTGCTTAAGAAAATCTCCCTTCAAAAACTATCAGTAACTATTAAGTGAAAGGTCTTAGTGTTCCATATTCTTCAAATGCAAATTAAAAGGCAATATACATATAGATGTAAGTTTCCTAATAAAGAATTGCACAGCACGATATTACATCAGGGTATTTACCAAAAAATTAGTTCTACTAGATCAACTCTTAGCACTTCATAATTTGTATACTAATTCTCCACAAGAATAACCAGAAAACTGACTAGGACAGAAACAATGAGAAGGAACTAACAACCAAACCAAGCAATGTCCTTCCTGTCATTCCTTTTATATATATAACACACACACACACACACACACACACACACACACTCAGAAAGTTGTGCACACATGGGCCTGGGATAACTGACAATTCAGACAACACAGTAAACCATGCAGTCTGCAAAGCCTTCTCTAATTTTCCTAAGCACCTTTTCTTCTGCTTAGTAAAATATTTTTTTTTTCCTTTTCTAATATAAAATGCTTTTCTTGAAGTATAATATCCACATAGAGAAGTGCACATGTTCCCAGGTTGAAGCACTATCAAAAGGAAACACACTTGTGGGAGGATCACTTTGCTCCTTTCAACCACTAGTTTCCTCCACTCCCCCACATAACTACTGTTCTGATTTCTAAATCAGCGATTGGTTTAAACTGTTTTTAAACTGTATATAAATGGAATCATACTTCGGGTATACTTTTATATTTGGCTTCTTTCATTCAACAAAATGTCTCTAAGATTTATCCATGTGTTGGGAATGGTCATAATTTATCTTGTCTTTTTAAAAATTATTACTGAATGGTATTTCATTACATGAATAGACCACAGTTTACTTATCCATTCTCTTGTTGATGGACATTTGAGTTCCACTGTGAACACTGCCAATACGTGTCCTGTGGCCCACAAATGCTGGGTACAAGTACTTGTGCGGGATCAATAGGATATAGGTCATGGCATCTGCAAGAGCTTTTGAAAGTAACTGTATATTGGTGCTCCCATGAGTTCCAGCTGCTTCAAATTACCTCCAAAACATACTTTTATGTGCAATACTGAGTTCACAGAAAAGTGTAAGAAATCTCTAAGAATCACATAGAAAAACAAAGAATAAACTGAAATCACCCATTAAGTGAAATTTGAACAGAAAGCTAGTGCTAGTCTAGAGCAGAGCTGATACATAGAACCTTTTTATGCTAAAGGGATGAGAGACTAGGCATTGGTACCTACGTGTAATGAAGGAACTTAACCAGGGAACTTGTAGGAAAAACCTGTCTGCCTGCAAAGGGAACTTACTAGCGCATTTGTTTCTTACTGCCTGCTCCTACTCAAGTTGGAGGGATCTCTAAGACTTGTCATCAAATTCTGGCTTCCATGAATCTATTTATGGTTCACATTTAAGAAATCACTGTTAATGAATCAGCTGAATACACTCAAATATATAAATAACTGTTCTTATCAAGCTGTTATTACTAATTTGTATAACACCAGTATATTAATAAGGTAGTTATTACAAAAGACAGACGATATTGATTGAGAAATTAATTCTAAGGGACTTAACTAGAATATAATCCGAGAACTAAACGTAGTTAATTCCCAAGATGAGAAGAGATTAAAATAACACATTTGTTACACAAGTTCATACTAGTAGCACAAGAATATGAGTCAGAACAGACCTAGATACTAATCCTGCCAATATAAATGATAATATCTATAGTCAATGGTAAATCTTTTGATATTTTCTGCTGTAGTTTCTCAATCTGTATCTTATAGGGTTGTTATGTGGCTTAAATGAAAGATGCATACAAAGCTCTTATATTCTTGGCATATACTAAAAATCCTAGTATTTATTACTAGCCCTAATTTATTAAAATCAACATCATAATCACTAAATGGAAAACAGTACTAACTGTACTGTCGGTTAGTTGATGAGGTGTTAAAACACATAACAAATGTCACTAGCCTCAAGATGATTCTAAGGTTACTTCACATTACAAACTGCAATGATGAAAGGTGCAATATAAGTTTGTAGTTCTCCTGAATTAAGATTCTTTGATTTCTGACTTTCAAAGTAGGTTGTTTCTAATTTTTATCACACTCAGATAGGGCAGTGGGCAATAATATAAGCAGTGACATTCTCTTAAAGGAAACGTGAAATGTCAGTGCTCAAGGGTAATGCATCATCCAAACATACTACAAGGGGAAACTCTACAGTGCTATGCTATTCTGTAGGGATCACAAAGTAGGTGAAAATTTTGAGTCAGGTGGCACTTAACAGCAGCAGCTAAAGCAATGATTTGAGCACATGCTAAGTTCTAGACATAGTTTTGACATTTTTGAAGTACAGTCATGCATGGATTAAGGATGGGGATACATTCAGAGAATGTGTTGTGAGGCAATTTCATGTTGTGCAAACACCACAGAACGTACTTCAACAAACTCATATGACTATGTCATCACTAGGCAATATAACCTTAGAGAACCGCCATCATATAAATTTCAGTCTGTAGGTTACTAAAATGACATTATGTGGCGTATGACTGGCTTAATGCTTATTTAATCCACGTTACAACTTCATGGATCAGGTCTAAGCACCTCTGTGCCAGCCACTATATTAAGGCTGTTAAGGTCCTTATGGTGAACAAGATTCCACGTCTCAGAGAGGAATACAAAGTGTCATAAACCGTTGGACATGGAGAAAATACAAACACAAAGGGAGTGCATTAGTCAGCTTTTTAGTGCTATAACAAACAGTGGAGATAAGAAAGGTTTATTGTGGCTCACAGTTTCACAGGTTTCAGTCTGTGGCCAAATTGGCACTGTTGCTACTGGGTTTGTGACGAGGCAGGAAACCATGGTTTGGGGCACAAGGTGGAGCAAAGCTGCTCACCTCAGAGTATCTGGGAAGCAAAACTGGAAAAGGAATGGCCAACATTCTAATACCCCCTTCAAAGGCATAACCCCGAGTGACTGAGAAATACCAGAGTAGGCCCTGCCCCTCGAGGGTTCCACCACCTCCCAACAGGGTCATGATCTAGGGACCAAGTCTTTACCATATGGGCCTTTGGATGTGATGAGAGTAAACTTTTACTTTATGGAGGAGCAGGAGTAGGGGCAGATGGAGAAAAGTACCTGATGGACCTTCCTGCTGAGTAGCAGTCACTGGGAATGGATTTCCAGGGGGGTTAAACTGGGTAGGGTATCCTACCCAGGAATCTAGATGGATGAGTTTAAGCTCAAGTCCTAGTAAGTAGGATACCCTGCTGTAACAGACTTTAAAAATAGTGACTTAGGATTCAGTTTTCCCTTCCACTCACATCCCATTTGCCAGAACATAGGTTTGTGGTCACATTTACCTTCAGTAGGGGCTGGAGAATACAACCTATGTTTTGGGTGACCACTGGCTCAGAAAACAAATGAAGGAGTCTATTATTCCAGAAGAGATATTGAAGGATATTAAAATATTAAGCAATCTCTGCCATGTTCTTTTAATGAGAGCTTATAAGCAAGGAACCAGGGCCAATGACATGAAATAGAAGCCCCAGGTTCAAGGAGTAAGAGATAAAATCAAAGTCAAGGCAGGGAGCCAAGAGTTTGAGATTGGGTAGAAGGAGAGAAAGCAGAGTTTTGAAATGCCCAGAGAAGTTCTGAGAAGAACCTGGGGGCAGGGGAGATGCATGCTCTTAAAATGGGAATTAAGGGCATAAGTGAGAAGGTTGATGTAGTTTTGAGTGGCTAGAGATGAAGTTGGCTGGAATTGGCTGGGAAGGGCCAAGAGCTGGTATCAGTGCTTTTCTGTAGTACAGGGATGGGTTCAGGGAGGAAGAGCCATGAGTATCTGTTCTAAAAACCAAATGCTATATGTAGGAGGTATGTTGGAAAGGAAGAGGGTGATGAGAAGGGGACCAATTATGAAAGAACGATAACAGTCGGTCTGTTTATTGATTCAATAAGCCGTTAGAGCTTCTGGGCCAGAAACTGCTGGGAACTATATACACAAAGATGAAAAAGCGCTTTTTCAGAGGAGGTGAAAACAGAAAGAGGCATGTAAACAACTACGATAAAGTACAAGCTCTAAGTAAAGTGCGGATAGGTGTCCTGGGAATACCTAACTCCTGGAGCCAAGACTTCAGCTGAGATGTTTTCCAGGCAGAAAAAGGTCAGGGCAGGAGAAGAGGCCATTAGAACCAATGGGAACAACAGATGCAAAGCCAGGGAAAGGAGAAGAAGTACAGAATGTATCCATGGCTACTGGTCATACATGGTTAGAGCACAGAATGTACTGTAGAAGGTGAAAGAAATGCAACTGTAGGTGACTGAGACCAGCAGGAAGGGACTGGCCCTTACCCTCTGGAAAGACAGGAAGTGGTTATGCTACATCACCAGGTCACCTCCTAGGAAGGTCCCACATATGTCTGTGTGAAGGAGTGGAATCTAGAGATGGGGACCCTATCGTAGGAGCCTGAATGCATCCAGACAGCAGAGGATGAAGGTTCTGCAAGGCAGGTCTGTGAGTCAATGGAGGAGGCAATATATTCAAAGTTCATTTATAAAATGTAGCATTGTGTCAATCATTCAAGTTCACTGTTAGGAAGATGGAACAAATAAACACAAATGCCAGGTGATGTTACTGACCTAAGAGAAAAAGTGTAAGAGACGCAGCAGACTGGCTAAGGGGCATACACATTGGGGCCTAAGGACACAACCACATTGAACTGCCGGGTGGGAGCAAAAGTGAATATGGTCATCAGTGGCATACCATGTAATTCTCTAAATGAAGAGTGAAAGTGGGCACTGAGCAGTTCTACTGAGGTAATAGGCATAGACAGGACTGTATTAGGTACACTGGAAAGTCCATTCCCCCAGTTATCTAGGAGATGCCCTGTAAACTATGAGCTTCCTGGAAAGGAGCTTCCTGCATGAAATCAGGAAATGCTTAGCAGGACTGGAGAGAAGATTCTGGAATTCCTGATATTATATTTTGGGGATCAACAGGAAGGAAGTACAGAATGAGAGGAGAAAAAGGTCTAAACTAGATCCATTAAAGTTGTAAGTGGAGGACACCAAAAGATGTCATGTTTTCATGAGGGACGAAGCATGACTCTGGGTGGCTATGTTTTTGTTCCCTCTAGGTTCTTCTGGTCAATCACTGCTGCCCAAAGGAAGCAAGGATTCAATTACTCTTCACTGAATATTCTGGAATTAGTGGGTTTTTTTTTTTTAAATCTTTCCCTTTGTTTACATATAGCCCAGCATTTTTCAAAATAATTTGACTAAAAGTTAAGGGCAAAAAGGAAATCATCACATAGAATAAGACAATTTTCTTTTGATCCTGATTAACATCTAGATCCTGTGATTTGGTGCCTTGATGCCTTATCTAACTTTCTTCTATTTAAACAATTTACACAATTCTGAGTGACAAGGAAAAACTTTAGTGAGTCCTGTGATCTTGTTCTCCTTGAAGCCAAGACAAAGAAAGAAAGAATCCAAACTTGGGGGCTCCATGAGAATTGTGGCACACACCTCATCCAGGCCACCTGGAGAACTGGTGTGGCTGCAATGGGGTGAGAAGGAGTCAGAGTCCTATAGAGCTAAAAGTTAGTAATGCATGTCAGATTGCAATCCTAACACAATGTGAGAATGATTTCACTATCTGACCAGAGGACAGTGGACCTACTTAGAGATGACTTCTAGGATGCTGAAAATAAATATCTAGAAGACAGGTAAAAGTCAGACATCAGGTATACATTTGGGACTAGCTATCACTGCTATAATTAAAGCTGAAAATCTGGATAAGCTCTTTAAAGAATAGGAGGCAGCTGAGAAAGGAGCTTTAGGAGTGATGTCAAGGGAGAAGTGAGGAAGGGTCAGTGATCTGAAAGCCCTGGGAGAAAGGAATTTGCATTAAATAGTCAACATAATAAATACATTCAGAGAGTGTGAACAGAAAAATGAATGATGGGACACTACAGGCAATGGTTAAGCTAGAAATAAAACCTATTCCCATAATCAAAAATTCATGCCATCCCCTAAATTTAAAAAAGGAAAAAAATCTCTGGGTATTTGAGCTTCAATGACAGAGATGCTCAAATTCAGACAATCTCCTTAATTCATTTCTGGTACAGGAACTGGACTTGTTGAAGATCTCAGGGCAGAACAGAGCTTCATTAAGAGGTCCTTTATCTATTCACACAAAGAGATTGAAACAAAGAAAGGCTCATCCTTTCAGCATTCTCTTCAAAGTAGACACAGGCCAGCTTGAGAGAGGTGCTCATACTACCAAATACTGCATGGTGATTTTTTATTAATTTCTTAACCATTAGAAAAGAGACCAAAATCTAAAATGGAACAAGCACTTATTGGGAAAGCTTTGATCGTCCATGAATTGACCTTGGGAAATGAGTTTCACCATTTCCCAAGACTTAGTTTCTTCATCTACAATATGAGGGGGTTAGACTTGATCAGTTATGTGCCTTCAAGTTCTGAAATTCATGTGGAAACTGGAAGTTGTTTCTTAGGTAATGATGTTACTACTACCTTGTGAAGGTTGGATGTATATTTTATGCTATATTTTTTTTGGTACTGGGGATTGAACCCAGGGACACTCCACCACTGAGCCACATCCCCAGCCCTATTTTGTATTTTTATTTAGAGACAGGGTCTCACTGAGTTGCTTAGGGCCTTGCTAAGTTGCTGAGGCTGGCTTTGAACTCACGATCCTCCTGCCTCAGCCTCCCAAGTGCTGGGATTACAGGTGTGCACCACCACGCCCGGCATTTTATGCTATTTTTATGCTCTGCGATAAGTATAGAATCTCTCTACCAACACATTAATTCATAACTGTAATTTATATTTTTCAGAAAACTGGCATTAGCAACTCAGTTGTAAATGTATTTCTGAAGAATTATCCCAATCAAAATAGAAACTTTTTTTTTAAAGACAAATGAAGCAAAAATATTTTCTAATACTTTTGACTGGGAAAGAAGGGAGCACAATGAAAAGAGCAGTGGAATCAGGCAATCTGGCTTTATTCCCAACCTCTATCTACTAAACCCTCTAGGATTGAAATGTCCTAATTGTAAGATAAACAGATTAGACTGGAAGATTAAATATCCATCCCAGCTTAAAAAGAAAAAAAAAACAAATCTATTATTTTAATAGCTTAGAGGTGTGTGAATATTGTCATTCATGCATCTTTCAAAATCTCTTTCCTTGTCAAAAATTCATCTAACACTTCTTAAAGTAAAGCAAGAATACAGGAGAGTCATATTCTATGAGAGAAAGAGGTCATATTGTCCTTTACTCAGTAGGACAGATCATCCAATGCTTGCCGGGGTCCTGGAATCAATGAAGATACCACCATATTTGATCATCAGAACTCACGGATTGGTAAAGAATTCATAATGAAGGAATTGTGTAGTACTTTCCACTGAAGAAGGGTAACTCTTTGGGAAAAATTCTCTGCTGAGCAAAAGAGGTTCAGTAGCCCAATATTTCAAGTCAGAGATGCTCAAGTTTTCTTTTGTGTTTTTGCCTCCATGTTGGATGCATGCACAATCTACTCCTATTATTAACATCTTTCAGTAAAGAGATTTTCTTTTAGTGATGGCAGAAGGTTGTAAACTACTCCTTCCATGCACCTCACCATCAAATGAGAGTCACAGTCCTAGATTAACTGTGCATTTTCAAATTTAAACTATTCATATTTCCCATTTTTGCCTCCTAAAAGCTTTTATGTCAAATGCTACTACATTTCATTTAAATCCACGTATATATACCAAGTTTACCAAGTTCTAAGAATTCTTCTCTTTTTGTTAAAAAAATACAGTGGAAGAAAAAAAAAAAAAAGCTACTGCCAACAAGCACTGAACTAAATCTTAACTTTTCCTCACTTCTTAAAAACCAAAGTCAAAATGAACAGCTTCTACAGCAGATCCAACCAGGAAGTTACCCAACCAGGAGCTCCAAATACATGTCTCTAGGTATTTCTATCTGGAATGAACAAAACATGGCCCTTAAATTCAGCATATCTAAAGCTACATTCTATCTTTCTGATCACAGTGTTGGCTTTTCTTTGCTCTTTCCTGGAACATCACTATCTTTCCATTCGGCTTCCTTCCATTCTCATATCTACTCTATGTTCCATCTTTGGATGCTTCTCATCTGTAATGTCTCTCAACATTTCCCTGGTTCACATCATTTTCCACCATTTACTCTCTTTCTCTGCTGCCAATTTGTTCAGAATCCCAAATTGCCTAAATGTTATTGCTAAATTCATGAATTTAAACTGTAGAGCAGGTTATCTTTCCCTTTTGTCTAAAACTTTTCAATGACTTTACTTTCACTGGTAAATTGAGAACAAACTCCTTAATATGTCATTAAAGGCCTCATGCCTGCAATGAAACTCCCAGTCTAATTTTATTTCTCACTATTCTTCCTTAGCTCAATTGAAGCTGTTTCCACCTCCCTACCTCCATGTCTCCATTTTTACTTCTCCCTCCACCTGAGCTACTTTACTCTCTCAATGGTGAGTGGTACATTTAATTCACTCTGCAAATCCCAAAATAATTTCCATCTCCAGAATGAGAAATCCCTAAGTCTAATATTGCTGCAACTATGTTCTTTGAAATATGTATGAGCTTCTATTTTTCATAATAATTGAATTTTTATACTGTTCCCACAGCATGCCTATTATCCTCGTGTTAATTTTGTGTTTCTCTTATTATATACTTGTCTTATAACCTATACACCTGCCGTTGGACTAGGAGCAGAAATAATCATGGCAAGTGTTAGTACGCACACTGCCTGGTATTCAGGAGCTTTCTAATAGCTCATTATTCTTCCTATTGCTAAAATGATTTAAGCAGAAAAAGCATGAATGAATGGCCTTCTATGCTATTTTTAAAAAATATTCAGTACCTTTTATACTCTGAGTGAAATCTAGAGCTCCCTCTTAGATATCAGTCAGACAGCCCAGGTACTGCACAAATTTGGCAACTGAGGAAACAGGGCAAGAGCAAGAACCCTGCAGTGCAGGTGGGAACCCTATCCCTGCTTCTAACTCACAGCACAGCCTTGGAAACAAAGTGAACAACTCAATGGACTAAGATAACATCAATCGTTTTCTCCTACTGTAGATGAGACAAAATGTAAAATATTACTCTCATATTTCTTATTAATAGCCTCTGAATACAATGATTTTTTAAAATAAAAAGTCTTATAGCCTTGATGATAAATATCTGCTGGGTAGGGAAAATGTCAATTTATACTAGTAGCTCATCATCAACGGCAGTGGTATCACTTGGGTCTTCAATTATTCGACTTAAATACACTCAATCAATAGCAGACAATGCTTCCACTTATCAAATTATGACTGTGCAATGAGGCCAACTGCTCCAGGACACACCTTAAAACCTTTTGAAGCAGCAATATGGGCAGCAGTCCAACCTTCTCTGTCAGCGTGGTTAATGAGGTCTGCAGGAACAACAGGCTTCGACGTGCCTTCAAGACTCTCTTCTCCTCCAATGAAGGCAGAGAAACCTGGCTCAGGCATCTCCTCACTCAAACAGTCTCCGGGAGATGGTACTCTATGGTACATGAGAAGCTTGAGGCTATCCATGTTACCAGCATCCACAGCTGCATGAACTGGTGTCCAGCCATTCTGAAAATAAAATGGCCAGGGAGGGGAATGGGTTCATCACAACATTAATGTTGAGAACAGTGTTATTTAAGGTCCATATCTAAATGTTCTTGGGCATGGACCACTGAGCTGGGAAAAACAGGCATTCCAGTCCTACCACTGATGAGCTATGTTCTCTGACTGTGCCAGCTGCCATGATTCCCACTGCTATGACTCATGTTTGCTGTTTTCTAACTGTTTCCACCTAATAGTTAACCATCTGGAGTGAACGGGCACTGCCCAGGTCTATAACTGAATATTAGATATGATAACCCAGAAATCTCAACTTCCTATTTTAAAAGAAAACGAACTTTAAAGTGAATTTTTAAAACATATTCAAGAATAATATTATTAGTAATATATTAAAAGAATGCTGTTATAAACCAGTTTTACTTAAAGGGCAGTGGCTTAACTCTAATCTTGAAAGTTTATGCAAACCATTCAAGAAGGAGAGATTCGAGATAACAGGGAATAAAGGTAGACATGCAGGAAAAACAAAGTCAAATAATTTCACTGAATGTGGATGGGCCTCTTACTGAGTGTTCCCTGATTCCAGAAGGATACGGACAAAAATGAACTTAAAAAATGTTCCAACTAAAATTACTGGGTCTATTTCAGAGAACTGTGACTTTGCAGCCGCTGTCACCTCACTCGGCTGGTTGGTAGAGCAGCCATGGTACTCTTTCCTAGTAAACTGTTTCTCAGGTGGAATCCCCAGACCAGTAGCATCAGTATCCCCTGAGAACTTGTTAGAAAACTGGATCCTGAGCCTTTACCCCAGATCAGAAATTCTGGGGAAAGTTGGGCTACAACCTGCTTTAACAAGATGCCCAGGTGATTAGGATGTACTAAAGTTGGACAAACACTATCTAGGGAAAATCTTGAATCCATCTAGATCTCTCAGTTCTATATAGAAATTGGTCTGCCTACTACATAGGCACCCATTTTCACTGTTTTTTAAAACTTTTTTTTAAGTAAAAGAACTGATTTTTATTTTGGCTTATTTTATTTTACTACCTTTATATCCTCCTTGGCCTAATTTTGTTATGTAGTATTTCATATTACTATATTAAATATATTTCAGGGAGTTACAGCATTTAAAAAAATAATAGGGTAGAAGATAGAAAAACAGATAATAAATGGGAGCTATCCTCAATTAGGCTGTCAAATGATCACTTTGACCATTGTCAAATGATGGGCCTTTTCTCTTTATCTGGATCTCACACCAATAAAGCCCACTTGGCTAAGACAAGACCAAGTGGCTGGGCAGTACCTAGAATACTCAGTCCTTAGGTACTAATCAAGTGAAGCAATTTCAAGGCCCCTTCTTCACAGGACCGTGGGCACCAATATTTGGGTAACAGCTTGACCTAGGCCCCAGAGCATAAATGCTTTTGACCTTCCCTGATTTACATTACAAAAGCCAACACAGACTTTCCTGAAAAATACTTTTCAGTCTTCCATTTGTCTTTGTTACTTTCTTATTAAAAGGCAAAGACACAATTATTCCCTTAAGATCCCCTGACAATTATACTGTTTATTGGCTTAGTTCTAAAGATTTTGTCCAGCTCCTCAATATAGACGTTGAACACATGGCTTCTGTGTTCTCTTACACAGGACATGACTTCAATTTTTATGTTAGACTACTTTTCATTCAACCTGATTATATAAAATTCATTTACTTTTCATCTATAAGTTAGAGTTTTAATAATGAACATATTGTATAACACCAGATTTCTTAGGTAAAACGCATAAAATAATAAAGAATGGTAAAACTAAACTATTTTCTCAGATTAAAGAAATGAACAGGAAGCAGAGGATTTTTTAAAAACAACTTTTAAAAAGCTTTAGCAATGAGACTCAGTGGAAAATGTTTACATCTGTTATTATTATATCCCTGCTAATATCATTAATTTTTGGTTCTTGTTGGTGAAATTAATAAGAAAACCCAAATCTAAGATTATTATTTGTTGAATGACTAGACACTTATACCTCCACTGTCTCCCTTAATTCTGAAAACAAGACATAAATATTTGTTTTCCTATTTTAAAGATAAACCATCTGACGCTCAGGGGTTGAAGGACTGGGTAGGCTAATGGACAAGGCTTTTAATTAGCAGGGAAGAGAAGCAAACAGAAGTCAGACATTTTCCAAATACAATATTGTAAAAGAAAAACAAAGCAACCTTTATTTTGGTTTAGAGTTGCTCCTCAGTATCTGTGAGGGATGGTCCAGGACTGCCTGCCCACCAACATGGGGACACCTCAAACTGCAGACATTTAAGTCCCTTATACAAAAGGGCAGAATATTTGCATGTTTTGTGCATATCTTCCCATACAGTTTAAGTCATCTCTCACTTAAGTTACCTTATAAAGTGTTAATACTAAGTAAACAGATTGTATGCGACATTGTTTAGTGAACCATAACCAAAAAAACAAAACAAAACTGTGTGTTCAGTTCAATTGCAAATTTAAAAAACATTTGATGCATGGTTGATTGAATCCACAGCTACAAAACCCTAAATAATGGACAGTCATCTGTATTTTGTTTTTCTAGATGGTAGAGTTTGACGACACAGTGTAAGTTACATACACAAGGGGAAGAAAACTGGTACTCACCTGGGTTTTTACACTTCGGTCAGTGCCAGCTTCCAACAAGAGTTTAACACATTCTTTATTTCCATTTTTACAGGCCAGGTATAGAGGTGTCTGTCCTCCAGCAGCAGCATGATTAATGTGAGCATCATAAGCAATTAATAATTCTACACACCTAAACACAAGGTTAGGATTAATAAAAATTGAGTTTGACTTCTAAAGCACCACCTGAGCAAGATACTAAATATGCATGCAGGACCATGCTAAAGCAATTCTGTATCTTCAAATGGATCTATTATTTTAATTGTTATGTATTGATTATTGTGGATCATCTTATACAGATATTCTTTTTACCAAGAATCTAAAAAATATATTTTAGTCACAACTGAATTACTTGCATAAAAATTTAAAATAGTACATTTGATCAAGTCCTAAAATCTGGTTTGTGTGATTTCTCTTCAACCAACTTGTAAAAGTAGAATCCTTGGAACAGGTTTAACTTATTCGAATGAGTGGTTTAATTATACTCACTGTGTGTGTGTGTGTGTGTGTGTGTGTGTGTATAAAAATACATAAATAACATATGTATTTATATAATAAAAATAAAATTTGTGGTGCAAAATAGTTTGAAGCTTGTGAAAACTTAGGCTGCTGAGTCATTCCACAAATTTTCACTTGAGAAAATATTTGCAAGTCGAATAGACAGCAGGGCACCATGTGCCTCCTCTATAAAAAGTAACAGGGAGGCTGAGAAAAGGGCTGCCTTAGAGAGAAATGACAGCAGAGAGGTTATCCTGCCTCCAAGCAGAAACTCATGGCCTTCAGAATCAAGAAGGAAATCAAGAAGTAAACACTTCCTGACACTTAGTAAAGAGGCAAAGACCCAGGGCTTGAATTTGAAAAAATTTACTTGGGAATATACTTAGAATTAAGAGGGCTAAATCAGAATCCAATGAAAAAGCAATTCACTTTATATTTTGTTAACACAGACACATGGTTTGTTGTTTTGTTTTGGTTTTCCTTTGCATTATTTGATTTGTTATATATATTTTAAAAACAAGTTACATGTTGATATATGTATGTATCATACACATTTATTAACTGATTCCTGGATTTCTATAGGGTCTTCCCTTTTGCAAAGCTCTTCTTGCCTCCAGTACTGTGCCTATTGTGACCTGCAAGCAAGTGGCCCACCAGATTGTCTGGTGACAAATGAAGGTAAAAGCACAGCTCAGGAGAAATTCCTTCTGCAGGATGAAGCATACATTAAAAGAGTTAACAGCAAAAATCAGTGTTTATTATTGTTAATAATAAACTCAGGGTGATGAGATATGTGTTAGATATGCAGAAAAAAATGCTGTACCTGAAGCTGATACTTTCTGAATATTATAACATTTAAATTTATAGTTAATAATATTTTTGTGAAACTTAAAACTCATTTTACAAGAATTCTGTGACTTTTCTGTGATAGAAGAACATTTCTATCATGACAGCTGGATTAAAAAGGTGAAAGCAGCTTGCATTCTCTACAACCTGCTATTTCAGCTCAGGCAGAGAAAGCCAACTTAGCTTATTCAATTATTAAAATATGACCTTTTAAGAAGTCACACCTGTACCTGTGTGATTTGGTAAGCTCCTAAGAAAATCATTGCTGAAGTTATGTGCATTTTAATTAATAGGCTTTTCAGTTTTACTTGAACTATTTTCACTATATGAGATTCCTGCTTCAATCTTGTTTTTAACGCGGCAACCCAAGATGAATACTTGGTATTTAATACCAAAAAAGTTGTCAGTAGTAACAGTGATCACAAATGATATAATTCTATGTTTTTTTCTTTTACTACCTTCATAAGTACAAAAGATGTTTTTTGGTTGGTTGTTTTTACTTTTCTCTTTTTCTGGACTGTCAGAAAATGGTGAACCACCACCTTCTCACAGTCCCTTATGTCACTATAGGATGATGTGCTCTTCATCAGAAGCAAGTTCTTTCACATGCAACCTGAATACAGCATTTTTTCTTTGTCACTTCCCTCATTTGCAACTACTTAGCTATTATCAAGTAGAACAAATGTAGGAACCTACTTTGCATTGAAATCCTCAAATATGTTTAGTGAATTTATTTGCCAATGGATTTTAAGCACTAGTTTACACATTTAGCTAGACCAAAAATATGTGTGCAAAATACAAAGAGAAGCTATTTTCATAGAAAAGAAAAAAAGAATTAAGAGCATCACTTACTCAAAATGTCCCTGAGCAGCTGCAGCACACAAGGGTGTGAAGCCATTTTTATCAGCAGCATTGACTTGGGCTTCTGCATTCAGCAGCAATCTCACACAGTCTACGGATTTTAATAGGAAGTCATTTAAAGTCCCTATTTAGAGTTATGATGAGACAGATTCTATGCAAGCTGCAAACAGATTCTAAACTCAAAAGACCTCTCCCTTGCACAGTTCATCTGACAATTCTATCCTGGCAGATGTGAGACTCTGCAGACCTCCTTTCCCAAAGATGATGATGCCCAACACTCACCTATGAAGGCATGATCATTCATTGTTTTATGAAGAGCTGTTGATGAGTAAAAGGAATATCATGTGCCAGAAAATGTGTTACCAGATTTTTCCACCAGTCTATCCCAGAAATAGTGTTTTTAAAGAGAGAACTGAAAGCATTTACCAAATTGAAATATCATTCTTTGCATTTAAATAGCTAAATTTTATTTTATGGTGTCCATTTAATCAAAATGCTTCTGTATGGTAGCCATCCTACACTTACCTAAATGAATGAAGATAAGAGAGAGCCAAGAGAACATCATCTAACATAGAAATGAGTATCTCCTGGAAGACCTGTCATGCTCCTTATGTTATGACATAGATTTAATTTCTTTAAAGACAATTCCCACAGCGTTTATGAAGCAAAGAATAATTTCAAAATACTTTGAAACTACTGAACTGTTAGCTCACCAGAATCTTCCATTTATCTGAATTAATCGACAATCATATGGCTCACATATGCAATGCTTTTAACTTTTGCACTTGCAGTCAAATCATTTCTTTTTTAGCACTGCCATATGTTTTAGTATATTTAACTACAGGATTTGCATTTTAAAGAACATGAATAATTCCCAGTCTTCATGGATATGTCATTTATAATTATATAACTTCTCAGTTCTCTGAAAAAAATTCAAATAACTATAAACTACTGCTACTACTGAACAATTTCAGACCCATCACCCTTCCTAACTAGTAAAATTTTCCATCACTGTGGCATTCCCTAAAGCCCTGATGGCCTGACTTTCTTCCACATCAGGTATTTCTAACAGACAAATTAGGGCCATTTATTGCTGACCGAAGTGATCGCAGATGGATGACTGTATTCTAAAATGTGCTTTTAAATGAGTAGACCTCAAGTTTCTGCATGTACATTTCATTGTGCATAAAACAATGATTACTTTTAATTAGCTGCTGCAGTAAAACTTTACATTAAGGAACTTACAATTTGGATTCTTTAATGTTTATAAAATTTTAAAGCTCATGTAAAAACAAAATTATCCATTACGACCTGTAAGAGAAATGTGAAGCCCAAAGAAGCATTTGTCTCTTAACAGTGGTTCCCAGGGATATTGGCCTTTCATCCTTTGGCAACTGTGAGTTATGGTATAAAAAGTCCTTGTCATTTTTACCTGTATGTCCATTCTTAGCAGCAGAATACAAGGCAGAATGGCCATCTTCACAGGAGTAATTAATGTCCAGTCCTTCTTCATTAAGCAGCATTGATAATAAAGTGACATTTCCCTGGGCAGCAGCTTGCTGAAGAAGGGTGGGCCTGCCAGCCAGGGGGGCAGGACCACCACTCATTAGCAAAGGGGTTAGGGAGGGTGACCAGCCTGCAGGTTAAAGTGACCGTCGTTAGAGAGTTGGAGCAAGGAGAGGAGACAGATACTATCATTGCTTTTTGAATCACACACACAAACATAGCAACATGTATCCCTAGAGGATTATACGGTTTCTAACATTATCAGTCTGTTAATATTTTCTTAGCGTGAAACTGTACTGTTATTTCAGATCTTCTATCTGCTGCTAATTAAATTAACATACATGGTGATGAATTATTTTTAGTCATCAGTCTTGCACAGTTAAGTATTAAAGTCATGACTGGTTTTAGGAAACTAAGATGGCTGTCACATTTTAAAAGTTTAAATTCCTCTTCTGTATTTCAGAAGAATTTGAATTTGAAAATTATGTAAAGATTTCCTCAATTCCAACATCAATCTGAAAAAGTAAAACTGATACGTTTAGGCGTAAGGTAGAAATGATGGTAAGAAATAGGTTTTCATTTTTGAACTATGTTTCTAATTTATACTTATTCTTATAAATTTTATACAAACCATTAAGATGGGCCTAACACTGTCAAAGAATCTATTTCTATTCCTTGAACACCCTTAGTTGGGAATTAAAATAAAAGATGCTAAATGCTATTCACTATTAAGAGTCAATGGAAATACACAGGTATGAGTGGATCTAGAATATACCAGCATAAATATTCAATAGTTCTGAAGACCATATCATCTGGTTATCTCTACAACAGGTTTAACAAACTTTTAATCAGCCAACAAAACAGGACACTCTACCATATAGTTTAAACAAAAGTCATGAGTTATCATGGTTAGAAATTTCTCATCAGTATTTAGCAGCTTTAGAAGAGAATCTGTTAAGTGTATGAAGTCGGCTACATATAGCATGGAAAAGTTTCTGAATTCTTCCTTGATCAAAAGGCTGTAAAAACAGTAAAGTAAAAATGTTTATTTAATGTGGAATCTACATATTTATGTCTTTTAGGCTTAAATACAATGAATTTTCCAAAATAAGTCATTCTGGTTTTCTCCTGTAGAGCCCCAGTACCTCTAAGTAATATTTTGGACGTGGACACATATTTGTTGCCTGGGGTAGACTTTTCATATATGTAGGGTTACATTCCACTTGGTAAGACACATAGATGAATATTTTCTACCCTTGCACATTAATATCAGGATAATATGTACATGCATTACATTAACTTGTATGCAATACTCAATTTTCATGATTAAAACCTAAATTATGGGCCTTTGATTATTTTAATAAATATTAAGAATACATATCAAAGAAATTTCTCAGTATTTAAAAAATGCCTTATAAAATAAAGCGATTCATACAGATACTATACTGCTTATTAGAAACTGGATATTTTATCTTTATAATCAATTATTTGGGCCCACAAAAGTTTGTTATTTTACCCTATTACAACTCAGTGTCAGACAAAATTAAAATGCTCATACAATTAAATATTTATCTAGACTTATTGCTATTTTCCTATTGACATTCATTAGGTCTTCTTACAAAAGTAGTATGTTTACTTCATACTTACAAGAAGGCTCTTCTCTGGTACATTTTACCTTTTGTATTTTCTTTAAAACAAACAAAAAAAAACAGGCCCACAAAAATTAAATCAGTACTTATTAGAAATGGATGATAAACAGAGAAATTATAAACACCAAGGAATGAAACCTTGTAAAGCAAACAGGCAACAGCAAGGCATGGCACCACCATCCTCTGCAGAAAGGAGGGAACCAGTCTCACACTTTCAGTATCAATCTGTTTCTCCAACACACACACTCTCACACACTCTCACAATGACTCACAGACTCACACACACTCATACGCACACACATTCTCACTCTCTCTAGGTCTCACCCCTAGGGTCGTGGTTATTGCTATCCTTTTGTGAACACCAACATGCACTATTGAACAGTTTGCTATTCTTTATGTTTTGTTTTCATTTTTCTTATTTCACCACAATTCTTGGCTTTGGGAGGAGACAATTGAAATATATTTTCCAACTCCTTTATATATACATAGAAATAATTAATGATGGACATAATTTCTTGGGAAATCCTATTTTAATGTTAACTGGAAGATAAGGTATTTTATTCGGAAATTTTCTCACTCTTTAGAACAGTCAAGAGTCTTCAAGTTCTTATGCTAAAGACAAATCAGTGTCCTTGTTTTCTTAGAGAGCTGCAAGATATTTTAAAAATCCTTACAAAAAATGCTTTATAAATACCATGTATTCTTAAACTTTAAATGTTAGATGTTCACTATCCTTTCCAATTTTCCCTAGCACAGACTTATTTTTATAAATCCTGCTAAAAATATGGGGAAAAAATAAATTAAAACCACCATGAGACTATATTGCCTGAAATTCCCAACAAGGATAAAAATGGTAATACTTGGTTAACTGGTTTAGTAGTGACAGAACAGACCTATATTCACACAGCTACTCTAATGATGTTAGAAAAAGGCATTCAGCTTTACAGTGTCCCAAATGTTAGTGAGGGTAAGCACTGGGTACAGTCATGGAGAGAACAGAGAACATGCAATGGCAGAGGGAGAGGTGTTGAGAACAGCTTCCGGCATCAGCTTCAGAAGGTGGAGAAGGTTAATGTCTCAGCCCAGGTGTTTCTTGTATTCTGGTTTAGCCTTCAAGCCAATCACATATGAGAATAATTTTTGAAATATCTGTTTAACTAAAGAAAAAAAAACTGAACCAAATTCAATAAAATGTGCCAAATAAACAACAATAACAAAAAGAAAACAGAAAAGAAAATTCCAAGGGTATGGGAACTCAGCTGCCTAGAGTGTCTTCCAGTTTAGGCTTCTGTTCATCTAACTCAAATATGTTCATTTGACAAGTTCAGAAGGAACAAGACATTCTAATTCATTTAGAATTTAAAACACTATTTTAAAAATTAACATTTGGCCATAAAAGTTGCCAACGGAGTTTGGGTATTTTACAGTGCAATCCATTAAAATGGTAATTTTTGTCATTCCAGTCAGTCTTCCTCTGGGCTTTAACTTAGTTGTAACTGTCACAAACAGAAGCTGACAGGACACATAGGACTTGAGAGTTTGAAAGATCCATAAGATCTGGTGTTTCTCCAAGGAGGAAGAGATAGTGAACTATTGTTTTAAAATCCATCAGGCAAGCTTAAGACATCCTCTGGTTTGAAAGTACTATAATTTTTTGGCTTAGTGCTTTCAGTTTTAGATGACAAAGCTAACAGTTCAGAGAGAATTTGCTCTGCCCAGAGATACCTAGAAAGGGGCAAGAATGGACTAATCCTGCCTTCTTATACTCAATTCAGTGCATGTTTGATCATGGAAATGGGAACAAACACCTGCTAGGTATTTGGCAGTTGTGCTTTGTCCCCATGCCTTCTTCCTAGCAACTGCAATGGCATTAGTGGATGTTTAGAAGGTTAATACCCTCCAGTGGGCTTATGGCCTGGAGAGGAACAAGCTCGCCCAGGCACAGCCAAGTTAAGAAGCAGGATGCAGGGAGCTTTGGTGCTTCCAAGTTGCAATGGGTATGGTGGCAAAAAATAGGGCAACTGGTCTGGGCGTGTAGCTCAGTGATAGAGCATTTGCCTTGCATGCATAAGGCCCTGGGTTTGTCCCCAGCACCATGGGAGGGTTGGGGGGAATCTAAATGGAATGCAAAGTTGAATCCTATATATCATTTGGAAAATTCAGGCTAACCTACAACCACAGTGTATACCCCCATCATCTAAGTGCAATAACATTTCCAGCCCCCAAACAGAAGGTGCTCAGTAAACACTTGTTTAAAAGACTAAAGACCTCCAGTGCCTCCCCTCTCCCCTAAGAAGCCACATCTTACAATTGAATGGTACAGAATCCTGTTATTCCATGAAAGGTAATCCTGCAAAGTTCTGAGAAAACTTGGCTGAATTGCAAAGTCAGAAAACAGAAAACAAGGAACCAATTTCACACATCTTCAATAGTATTTCATTGGAACCACTATTTATATTCTCTCTGGTTCCCTGCACATAAGCAAAGGGCATTTTTCAGAGTGGTTCTGGTTCTTTTATCCAAAATTCCACAAATATACAACAAATTAAGAGTTCTCCATCTTTGAAAACTTAAAATCCTGCTCTCAAAATGCTTCTCAGTCATAGATGTTCGTTTTAAACCTTCTCCGATGGAACCAAAGGGCATCAGTGGCTGGACCCCAGTCCACAGTGAGGACCAAGGCAACAACTGGCAGAACCTCAAAGTATTAAAGAATGAACAAGAAGATCACAAGTTCAAGGCCAACCTTAGCAACTTAGCAACGCCCTAAACAACTTAGACTCTGTCTGAAAATAAAAAACCAAAAGCAATGGGGATGCAGTTCAGTGACAAAGCGTCCCTGGGTTAAATCCCCAGTACCAGAACAAAAACAGATAAACAAAACACTGACAAAGCTTATATACTGGAATGTGTTTTTTAGTTTACAATCTGTGCAGTTATGGTAAAGATCTGCCACTGTTCCAAACTTTCTGGAACTTGAGTTTTATAACAACCTAAAGATATTACAGTACATTCTCTGTAAGGCAGAAATTTTTCTGAATGGTAGAAAAACCCTTGTTCTGAGAGAGGGTTTGATTTGTGAGAAATGGCCAACATTATTCTAGTCTGAGGAACAATACCATTTTGAATGAAAAATATGGAATATTGAATGCCTATAAAGACATCACAAAATAATATAATGTCAATTCTAAAACAAATTCACATATTCTGGAAACACCACCACCACCAAGGCAGTAATATCACCTGTTTACTGACCACTGATGCTGTTCTGTGCTCAATGTCATGATCTGTGACATTTCTGACCTTCCTAACAGCCACCCTCCCCATGAGGAGTGTAAGCTCCATATTATTAAGAAAGAGAAAATGTGTTCACTGTGGAAAAGAGTCACCCAAAATGCAGTTGTAAATGGCAGAGCCCAGATTCCAACATGTGTCTGGGTAACTTCAAATGCTGCTTCCAATTTTCAATTTTACTCCTTGAAATATGGATATGGTCTGCCAAAGATTTTAATTTCAAGGAGACCGTTTATAATTAGATAAATAAGTTCTGGTATACTGACCTCATTACCTGATAATCAACAAGTAACAAGGACAGGGCTACTTGTTTGTCAAATTCCCACTCTTAAGTTTTAAATGAGATACTACTCAAACTCTTCTTTAATTTTTAAAGGAAAGTGGTACCTGCTAACTACTAAGATGTGTGGTAGGAATAACATTATTTTAGAGTATAACATTATTTTAGAATCACATTTGCCCAACAAAGAACTAATCCAGGCTGGGGTGTAGCTCAGTGGTAGAGAGCTTTCTTAGAATGTACAAGGCCCCAGGTCTGCAAAAACAAAACCAAAAATAAACAAAACTAATCCAGTCATGCTGATACAAAGCAATGCTTCCACTAGCAACCTACAACAAAAGGGAAATAATCCAGTTCTTCTTTATTCGTCAGTCCCAGAGTCAGTGACTTCACAAACCACAGCTGTAATGGAAACCTTGCCTAACATGCCCACATGCTGTTATCCATCTGTGCGCTAGTGTTGGAAGATGATAGCTTCAAACAGGGTAAACGGCTTTTGAAATAAGCTAAACTTAGAACAGAGATTTAAAAACATTCATATTCTATTTTTGAGGGCAAGAAAAAAAAACCTATCACCAAACTGATATTAAAACTCAGAAAATACCAATTACAGAATAAAACTAATCAATTTGATAATCCAGAATAGTGCTAATAATGACTTGAAAGAATTTTTTGATGTCACCCCAGAAGGGATAGAGTTGAACATGTACTGTCTGATGATCCATTAATATTGAGTTCCTGTGAGATAAATATTTAATAAGAAGGGATATGCTTATATGTTTTAGTCTCTCTAAATTAATGGTCTTCTTGTGCTTCAAACCACTATTTTCAGGTTCTTTTAAAAGAAGAAAGCACTGTGCATAATGAAACCACAATTCATTGAGCAAGATGAATCACCATACCCTGGAGCCTTCAAAGAAAATTATAAAAAAGAAAGAAAGGAGAAAAAAAATTAAATTAAAAAAAAAAAGTTTTAAGGCAATATGAAGGAAATGAAGGCAAGAGGGAAAACAGGCCACATTCTTAAAAGAGGGTGGAATATTCAATCCCTTTACCTGATGCTGTTACCAGGAGGCTGTCTGAGGCACCTGGGCTACAGGATGAAGCACTAACAGGGTTTATGGAAGAGCAAGAGGCAGTGGTGGTGGGAATGACAAGGGAGCTGTCGGAACATGCAGGTTGGTTCTGTCCGGGGGTTTCAGCAGGCCAGGAACCCACCTGAGACGTGGCCAGGGCTGAGACGGCACAGCCTGCGGGTGCCACAGTTAAATCTATGGACGGTTTTGGTGGCAGCTGAGGGGAGGATGATTTAGGGAGGTTCTCCTCGTTTATTACCCTGTTCACTTGGGGCAAACTGGAGGGCGACGAAGCCACAGTTTTGTTATCAACTTTGGCTCCTGCATTCGAGGCCCTGCTGCTATCCATAATAACCTTGAGTTGGGGGTGTGGCGGAGAAGGAGTTTGGGAAAGCCCTGGCTTTTTCGGAGGGATAGGAGGAGGATTTCCTCGGTCAACTCGGGCTACACCAGGAGTCTTTAAACCCGTCCGACCAACTGCAGGGTGGGTGCCACCGTCCCCAGTGGGGGACACTCCAGGTCTGGGGGGAGGACCCGCTTGAGGGCTTGTAAATCTTGACAGTGCTTGGGTCACAGTATTCCGAGCTAGTTGTTTGGCCACGAGGTTGTCACGACTTGTAGGAGAGACATCTCTTGATGGAGGACTTTGGGTAGTATTTCCATTTTGGTCTGGGTCATTGGCATTGCCCTGAAATCTAAATCTAGCTGCTTGGATTCGTGGGTTTAGACCTGGATGCAAAGATGCATTGGCACATGGTGAATGTAAACTGTGCATAGGTGGAGTCTGCGAGTAATTCTGGGGAGCTGTGCCTGGTGTCTGAGCAGTAAGAGGGGGAGCACTACTGGGAACTGGGGGTGTGCTACTTGTTAGATCAGGCGTTGAGCCAGTGCTCGGTCCATTCTCCTCAATTCTGCTTGCACTTGGAGGTGGGAGAGTGGGCAGAGAGCCCATCAAGTCACCATGGGAAGCCTGCCTGTCAATACCTGGTCTGACCAATGTGGCACTGGTACACACATTTGCTTTTGCATTTGAAGAAGCTAGGGGGCTCCCTGTGGAAGGCTTTGCAGGTACAGTCAAAGGCAACTTCTTCACGTGGTCAGTGCTTTCTGTCACTACATCTGTCTGGCAAGCAACAGACTTTGTCACAGGTCCTTCTGTTCCCACAGATATGGAAGCCAAACGCCTATCTTTTGTCTTTCGTGGGAGAGAGAGGCTTGGCTTGCTGTCACTTCCCCTTTTCAGTTGCTCGATCATCTTCTTCATCTTGTCTATCTCCTCTTTGAGGTCAGTCGTGTGTGCTTCCTCTCGGCTCAGCTTGGCACGCAGCTGTTCCCGTTCCGTATCAAACTCAGAGAGTTGTTTTTCCATCTGAGCTTCCATTTCCGTGCTTCTCCGTTTCTCACTGGAGAGTTCCTCTTCTAATTCATTCATTTTCTTCTTTTCCTCCTCCAGTTTGGCCATGACTTCTTCCAGCTTCTGGGCTTCCTCTATGACTTTGCCCGAGAGCTGCTTACACTCCTTCAGGAGCATCAGGACCACGTGCTTGTTCTTGCCCCGCTCCTCTTCAAGGCGGGCTGTCAGCTTCTTGTGCTCCTGCTCCAGGGCTTGCAGCTGAAGCTTTTCCATTTCGAGCTGGAAGATATTCACAGGAAAACCCAGATTAATAAATGGAATACACTTTTTTACCATAGAAGAGCTTCTTATGAGATACTAATTGATTTTCTAACTAATACATGCTTTGGGTTAGTAAAAATGCCACATTTTCAAAATGCACTGTCATAAAAAGACACCACTTTAAAGATCCATTAAAATGAGAAAATAGCTGCAAAGGTCTATGAAAAACACCTAGGTTACAGACAGAACTGTTTTAACTGTTAAAGTCAACTACAGCAAAAGAATAATAATCAGATGCTTTGAATTGCAGCAGAATTCAGGAAGGCTGTTTTTGTAAGAACAGAGCTCTGTGAAGGAACTAGTGATATAAAAAAGGTTCAGTGCTTTGAAATGACTACCTAATCTTTGAGGCATTGATTGTGAAAAGCACTGAAAACAGAAGACTTCAGTTAAATTCTAAGCTCCTGTATTTACTAATTGTATTACTTAGCTAAGTAATTTAACATGAGAGTCTTATGATGGCTTATTATGGAAATTCTATGAAATAATATATTGAGTTTTTTGAAAACAATAGAGAGCTGAAGAATTATCTGATCAGAACTACAATCAGTGTAGGGAAACTAAAGTCTGGTCCTGTTGTCTACTTACCTACTGGGGCCAACCTGCTGGTTCTGCCTCAGGGCCTTTGCCCTTGCTGTCCTCTCTGCCTAGAACCCCTCCATGCACCTCATGAGGCAGTTTCACACTAACAGTGTGTATTACATCATGGATAGAGACCAGCTGAAGTAGTGAGTGGGCAGAACTCCAGCCCTTCCCTACTCACCAGGCTGCTCACACGTAGGGCTGATTCTTAGTTTTCCTTCACAAAAAGGTACTGACCATTCCCCAAGCCACAAGCCCTTAGGCTTCCTGTTCCCAATAAAGAGTCATCTTTCTAACTGATAAAGTTAGGGAGCTTTTAAACACCTTCCCTCTCCAGATGAAGTTTTCTACTATGCACAAAAGCATTCAAGAGCACCAAAGGCTGGCTCCTTTGTTTCCTTCAGACTTCTGCTCAACTTTCAACTTCACAGTGAGGCTTCTTCTCATCACCCTGGTGAAAAGAACAGTCCCTGCCCCCCATTGTACCTATCCCTCTTGTTCAGTACTACCTGGACCTGCTAGAATGTGACTTGGTGAGAACAGGGATTGTGCCTTCTTTGCTATGTGCCTAAGACCTAGAACAGTGGCTGACATCAGTGGTGCTTAAATTGTTGAATGAATGAACATTGTTCCACAGAAATGACAAATTTCCAAACACTAACAGATGTTCTGGGTGCATGGGCAGCCTACAGCTGCACTCCTCTAACACGTTCTTATGGGGTTCTCATATCTATCAAGAATCACAAACCACAAAGGACACACCTTGTGCTGGGTGGGATGCAGTAATCATATTGGCCCATGTGCTTCAGCTGCTCAGCTAAGATACTTCACTTTCCACTGGTGGGCCACCAAGGGCTTTATGGCTCATAACGGTTAAAGGTTAAAGTAGATATACTTGGTTAAAGACAGGGATGGAATTTTTTCTTCTCCACTAGGTAACAGGGAAACCTCATTTTCTTGTACTCTGTTTTACTATGCTGTTTTTTTATGTTTTTGTTTTTGACAGATTGAAGGTGTGTGGCAATTCAGCATTGAGCAAGTCTATTGGCACCATTTTTCCAAAAGTTCAGATGACTGTGAGCATTTATTTCCAGTGGAGTATTTTTAAATTTTACACATTTTTTTTGCAGACATAGTACAATCATACACACTTAATAGATAATAGGATAGTGTAAATGTGATTTCTATAGATATAGAAGTTGTACAACTCATTTTTTATTGCAGCGATCTGACAGAACCAGATATGTTCTCTAAAGAGTCAGTATTTACTGAAGTTAGATTCTAATCATCAATAACAGAGGAAAGGGACACTGCATGTACTTTTGCTATGAAAATCCTTTACTCCATTCCTCTCAGTCAGTCTTGGGACCAAAAGGAGAAAATGTCTTACTGATCAACTAGAGGTGAGAGATATTATTTATTCATGCTGGGATGCTTCCAGCTTTGAAGGGCAGTTGTTGAATGGCATTGAGAAATGGGTCTCCCACAGATGATCAGGAATATAGGCAATTTCTCAGGAATGATGACACATTTGCTTTATTCTACTGTACAAAATTCTGGGGTGACTTTCTAAGTAGATTAGGTAGGATCTGGGGAACAATTAGTGCAATCACATAATATATTTATGTACATATTTTATTCATATGGGTGCATCACCAAAAATTTGACTCATTGATTAAAGCATAATAACAATAATATTTTATGTCAATTTCAACAAAAAATTCTTATGGCAATGTAAGAAAAAGCACAAACTAGACCAATTTTCTTCCTTATTTTTAAAATATAAAAATTTATCTCTGAAGGTGGAAAAAATATATGTGCTGTTGAATTTCAAGAGCTATGTTTATTTAACAAAACAACTAACTAGAGACCAAGTTAGTGATTTCCCTAATACCTCCAGCTAGTCGGTGTCAGAACCAGAGTGATCCCTCAGGGTTCTACTTGCTTCAAGTTTGTCTCACTATACCACACACTTTGCCAATGGTATTTCTTCATTATGGATCATCACACTTTATTTTTTTTCTTAAGTCCTGTGAATTGAGTTCAGGGACTCACACAAGCTAGGCAAGCACTCTATTACTGAGCTATAGCCCCAGACCCTGACCTCATCTGTGAATTTTTATCTTGACATAGGGTCTTGCTAAGTTGCTGAGTCTAACTTGTGATCCTCCTACCTTTACCTCCTAAGTAGCTAGAATTACAGGAATGGGCCTCCATGCCTGGCATCTTACACTTTAGAATCAAATTGCAGACAGAGTTCCAATTGAAGAGCAACTCTACTTATCTGTGATATTCCTACAGAAAACTCTACTCCTATAAAAGCAACCATGATTCTTTTGTATCTTTTTTTCTTCCGTCATTCATGCCTTATAAATTCTATCTCAGACTAATGCATATCTTCTTTTAGCCCCTCCCAACAGACAGCAGAGCACAGAGGAGATGTTATAGCTGATACTCCTACAAACACAGGCACCAAACTTAATTGAACTCCAAAACCTGGCCATCAATCATTCTGTTTAGTTTCCTCTACCATTTACTTTGGGAACATTTCAAACTTTTGCCACTTTTCCCAAAGCTTCACCCAATGACCACTTAAAGGATTCTCAGTCTACCTTCACAGAGTCCTTTATCAAGACAATTCAAACTTACTTTCCTTTTTCATCCTGTTTCCTCCCTTAAAATAAGCTCAATTTCTTTCTCTCCTTCTTTCCTTTTTTAAAAATAGCCAATCTCTATGTTCTTCCCTTCAATCTTAGAACAGTTTCTATCTGTTCAACCTTAGACTTCTCTTCAACAATTCATTTTTTCCTGCCATATCTAGGATCTGCTCCAGCAGTAATCACATTGCACTTTAAAAATATTAAATATTTACTCTCTATAAGCTCCTTCAGTATAGAAACATACTCCCATGCTTTAAAAACTATTTTTATGGGCTGGGATTGTGCCTTAGTGGCAGAGCACTTGCCTAGCATGTGTGAGGCACTGGGTTTGATTCTCAGAACCACATATAAATAAATAAAATAAAAGTCCATTGCCAACTAAAATATATATATTTAAAAAATTATTTTTATAACAAAAAATTCCTTGACTATTCTGCAAAACAGTTTTTGTCTTTAAGAGACTAAGAGATTTAGTACCAAGTTTTGATCCCAAACTTCTTAGTTATGTGACCCTGATAAGTTACCACTGTGAAGATTGGTTCTGTATGGCTCCCATGTTTGCACAATAGAGCATAATAGTAATTACTTCACAGTAGTAAATGAGAGGAGGCATGTATTAAAGAAAACTTCAGGAGACCATTGTTCTGGGCTTAGCTCTTGTATTAAAATAGACTCACACTGAGCTCCGTATCACTAACCTGACACTCTTTATCTAAACTTGCAAGAAATAGGATTGGAGAGATAACAGTCAAATTTCTCTAATAGGCCAGTATCAATTGGCATGAAGTTCACTCTGCTTTAATTCCTACACAAAAGAAGCAACCTGATATTACCTAACCAGGTATTTTCCTGTTCTGTCCCACTTTTTGATCATTTGTTTCTTCTTTCTTTGAATTTTCTGTCTATAAAACTAACCTCTTCTATTTAGGAGTAAAATTTGACAATTATTAAATGTGTCAGAGACAGTTCCATTACGGGAGCCCAGGACCCGCCATCTCCAGCAACAAGCACAGGCCTGTGCCCCGCCCCTGGTCCAGTGCTAGGCCTGTGCCCACACTGTGACTGACCATCTATCAATACCAGGTTGCCTCTGCCCACAAGCATTGATTATTCCTGACCTGGAGGCAGTGGGACAGCTCCCTTCATGGGACACTGCATTATCAAGCACCTTTCAGACATCAGACTACTGAAAAGTAGGAGGTTTGAACAGTACAGTATAATTTTATTGCAGAACTTTTTAAAATAGTAGTATTATTATAATTATTCCTATTATATCTACCATATTCCCACTTTTTTCTTTTATTAATATTCTTATCACTTTATCATCCTCTTATTTATCTGTTTCCTTGGAGACTCTTTCTATTCTCATGTTAACAACCTATTTCTTTTAATTCCACTTTCACTATTCCTCTGACATAGTACCTCTATAGACTCACTTCCTATCTCAATAATGTTATTTTCTACACCCCTCTGCAGCCTCTTTTTCCACCATTTGAAATTATTGTGGTCCTTATTGCAAACCTATTGGTTGTGCTGTAGATAATAATTTGAACTCATCTCTGTATATTATGACAACACAGTTAATATCTAAATAGGGTCTATATGGATTAAGGACACATATTGTTTATATGGTGTGCTGCTAATTTTAATCTCTTCGTGGTGAGGTATTGGAAATCTGCAGAGACACTATAGGTCTTTAAAGGGAAACTGCAATACCTCTGATTCGCACTGCTAGGGGGTAAGATACACGAGTAACATGAGAAAACAAGGGAAGAAAGTGTCCCAAAAAACCAAGACGCTATATCAATAGGACCCAATGACAACACGGTAGAAGGAATGTATGAAAGGGAGTTCAGAATGTACATAATTAAAATGATCTGAGAAGCGAACGATGAGATGAGAGGGCAAATGTAGGCAATGAAGGATCACACTAATAAACAGCTAAAAGAGCAACTGCAGGAAGCAAAAAATCATTTCAATAAAGAGAGAGACATTCTGAAAAACAAACAGAATTCCTTGTCATGAAGGAAACAATAAACTAAATTAAAAACGCAATAGAAAGCATAATCAACAGGCTAGATCACTTGGAAGACAGATTCTCAGACAATGAAGACAAAATATTTAATCTTGAAAACAAAGTCAACCAAACAGCGAAGATGGTAAGGAATCATGAACAGAACCTCCAAGAATTATGGGACATCATGAAAAGACCAAATTTAAGAATTATTGGGAATGAGGAAGGAACAGAGATACAAACCAAAGGAATGAATAATCTGTTCAATGAAATAATATCACAAAATTTCCCAAATCTGATGAATGAGATGGAAAATCAAATATGAGAGGCTTACAGGACACCGAACACACAAAATTACAACAGATCCACACCGAGGCACCTAATGAAAATACCTAACATACAAAATAAAGATAGAATTTTGAAGGCTGCAAGAGAAAAGAATCAGATTACATACAGGGGGAAACCAATACTGATATCAGCAGATTTCTCAGCCCAGACCCTAAAAGCAAGAAGGGCCTGGAACAACATATTTCAAGCTCTCTAAGAAAATGGATGCCAACCAAGAATCTTGTACCCAGCCAAACTACCTTCAGATTTGATGATGAAATAAAATCCATGATAAACAAAAGCTAAAATAATTCACAAATAGAAAGACTGCACTACAGAACATTCTCAGGAAAATATTCCAAGAAGAAGAAATGAAAAACAATGTAAGTCAGCAAAGGGAGGAATTACCCTAACAGAATAGCCAATTAAAGGAGAAACCAAGTCATGCTAAAAGCTAAAAATAAGCCAAAATGACCAGGAATACAAGTCATATCTCAATAATAACCCTGAATGTTAATAGCCTAAACTCATCAATCGAAAGATAGACTGGCAGACTGGATTAAAAAGAAAGACCCAACAATATGCTGCCTTCAAGATTCTCATCTCATGGAAAAGGACATCCACAGACTAAAGATGAAAGGATGGGACAAAACATACCACGCACAAAGACTCAGTAAAAAAGCAGGGGTTTCCATTCTCATTTCAGATAAAGCAGAGTTCAAGCCAAACTTAGAAAGGATAAAAGGTCATATCATACTGCTTAAGGGAAGCATAAATCAGCAAGACGTAATGATCATAAATATTCATGCCCCAAACAATAGCACATCCATGTATGTTAAACAAATCCTTCTCAATTCCAGGAACCAAATAGACCAAATCACAATAATACAAGGTGACTTTAATACACCTCTCTCACCATTGGCCAGATCTTCCAAACAAATATTGAACAAAGAAACCATAGATCTCAGTAACACAATCAATAATTTAGACTTAACAGACATATAGAAAATATTCCATCCATCAACAAGTGAATATACTTTCTTCTCAGCAGCACATGGGTCCTTCTCTAAAACAGACCATATGCTATGCCACAAAGCTACTATTAGCAAATACAAAAAGATAGAGACACTACCTTGCATTAGATCAAAATGGAATGAAATTAGAAATCAATAATAAAATAAAAACCAGAAACTACTCCAACACCTGGAGATTAAATAATACACTATTGAATGATGCATGGATAACAGAAGACATCGAGGGGAAATAAAAAATTCACAGAGGTAAAAGAGAACAAAATACAACATATCAAAATGTCTGGGATAATATGAAAGCAGTACTAAGAGGAAAATTCATTGCATGGAGCACATTCAATAAAAAAATGAAAAGTCAACAAATAAACACCTCACATTACAGTTCAAAGCCCTAGAAAAAGAAGAACAGAATAACACCAAAAGTAGTAGAAGACAGGAAAAAATTAATTAAATTGAAACAAAAGAAACTATTAAAAAAACTGACAAAACAAAAAGTTGGTTCTTTGAAAAAATAAACAAAATTGACAAACCCTTAGCCACAATAATGAAGAGAAGAAGAGAAAAAGCTCAAATTACTAAAATTCAAGATGAAAATGGAACTATCATGATGGACACTATTGAAATACAAAACATAATTAGAAACTATTTTGAAAATGTATACTCTAACAAAATAGAAAATCTCGAAGACATTGACAGGTTTCTAGAGATATATGATCTACCTAAACTGAATCTGAAGGACATACACAATTTAAATAGACCAAATTCAAACAATGAAATAGAAGAAGTCATCAAGAGCCTACCTACCAAGAAAAGTCCAGGTCCAGATGAATTCTTAGTTGAGTTCTACAAGACCATCAAAGAAAAACTCATTCCAATACTCCTCAAAGTATTCCATGAAAAAGAGGAGGAGGGAACCCTTCCAAACACATTCTATGAAGCTAATATCACCTGATACCAAAACCAGACAAAGACACATCAAGGAAAGAAAATTTCAGACCAATGTCCCTAATGAACATAGATGCAAATATTCATAACAAAATTTTAGTGAATTGCATATAACAGCATATTAAAGATAGTGCACCACGATCAAGTGGGTTTCATCCCAGGGATGCAAGGTTAGTTCAACAACTGGAGATCTATAAATGTAATTCACCACATCAACAGTCTTAAAGTTAAGAATTACATGATTATTTCAATAGATGTAGAAAAAGCATTTGATAAAATACAGCACCCCTTCATGCTCAAAACACTAGAAAAAATAGGGATAATAGGAACTAACTTCAACATTGTAAAGGCTATCTATGCTAAGTCCATGGCCAACATCATTCTAAATGGAGAAAAATTGAAAGCATTCTCTCTAAAAACTGGTACAAGGCAGGGATGCCTTCTTTCACTGCTTCTATTTAACATCATCCTTGAAATTCTAGCCAGAGCAATTAGACAGGCTAAAGAAATAAAAGGGATACAAATAGGAAAAGAAGAACTTAAACTATCACTATATGCAGATGATATGATTCTATATTTAGAGGAGCCAAAAAATTCTACCAGAAAATTTCTAGAATTCACGAATGAATTCAGTAATGTAGCAGGATATAAAATCAACACTCATAAATCTAATGCATTCTTATTCATAAGTGATGAATCCTCTGAAAGAGAAATCAGGAAAAATATCCCATTCACAATAGCCTCAAAACAAAACAAAACAAAAACAAAGACCTCAGAGTCAATTTAACAAAAGAGGTGAAAGACCTCTACAATGAGAACTACAGAACACTAAAGAAAGAAATTAAAGAAAACCTTAGAAAATGGAAAGATCTCCCATGTTCTTGGATAGGCAGAATTAATATTGTCAAAATGGCCATACTATCAAAAGTGGTATACAAATTCAATGTGATTCCAATTAAAATCCCAATGACATTCCTCATAAAAATAGAGAAAGTAATTATGAAATTCATTTGGAAGAATAAGAGACACAGACTAGCTAAAACAATCCTTAGCAGGAAGAGTAAAGAAGGTGGTACCACAGTACCATACCTTCAACTATACTACAGAGCAATAGTAACAAACATGGCATGGTATTGGCACCAAAGTAGGCAGGTAGATCAATGGTACAGAATAGAGGACACAGAGACAAACCCACATAAATACATTTATCTCATACTTGACAAAGGAGCCAAAAACATACAATGGAGAAAAGACAGTCTCTTCAACAAATGGTGCTGGGAAAACTGGGAATCCATATGCAGCAAAAAGAAACTAAACCCCTATCTCTCACCCTGCACAAAACTCAACTCAAAATGGACCAGAGACCCTGCACCTAATAGAAGAATAAGTAGGTCCAAATCTGCATCATATCAGCTTAGGATCAGACTTCCTTGACTCCCAAATCACAAGAAATAAAAGCAGGAATCAATAACTGGGATAGATTCAAACTAAAAAGCTTTTTCTCAGCAAAGGAAACAATCAACCTACAGAGTGGGAGAAAATCTTTGCCACGCACATTTCAGATAGAGCACTAATCTCCAGAATTTATAAAGAACTCAAAAAATTTTATATCAACTATACAAATAACCCAATCAATAAATGGGCTAAGGAAATGAACAGACACTTCACGTAAGAGGATCTATAAGCAATCAACAGATATATGAAAAAATGTTCAACATCGCTAGTAAAAAAAGAAATGCAAATCAAAACTATCCTAATATATCATCTCACCCCAAGTAGAATGTCTTTTATTAAGAATACAAGCAGCAGTAGGTGTTGGTGAGGATGTGAGGAAAAAGGCACACTAATACCTGGCTGGTGAGGCTGCAAATTCGTGTAGCCACTTTCGAAAGCAGTATGGACATTCCTTAGAAAACTCAAAATGGAACCACCATTTGACCCAGCTATCCCACTCCTTGGCCTGTACCCAAAGGACTTCAAATCAGCATACTACACTGATGCAGCCACATCAATGTTTATAGCAGCCCAATGCACTATAGCTAGATTGTGGAACCAACCTAGATGCCCTTCAATAGATGAATAGATAAAGAAACCATAGTATATATGCACAAAGGAATATTATTCACCCATAAAAAATAATAAAATTTGACTTCTGCAGGTAAATGGGTGGAATTGGAGAATATCATGTTAAGTGAAATAAGCCAATCCCAAAAAACCAAAGGCCAAATGATTTCTCTGATAAGTGGTTGATGACACATAATGCGGGTGGGGGGAGGTAAGGGAAGAATAGAGAAAGGATTTATTGTATAGAGGAAAATGAGGGGAGGCAGGGGGCGGGGAAGGAAAGACAATAGAATGAGACAAACATCATTACCCTAATGCATATGTACGAATACACAAATTGTATGATTCTACTTTGTGTACAACCAGAAAAGCGATAGCTGTACTCCATTTGTGTACAATAAATCAAAAGTTTTAAAAAATTAAATTCCAAAAAAAAGAAAGTTCCATTACCAATAATGGAAAATATTGTTTATCAGATAGACAACTTGCCTATAGAAAATAATTATAAGCCCTTGAAACAAAAATAAACTAAAATGATTTGAATGCTCTTGAAAGTAATGAACATAGTGGAAATGGTAGAGAAATGAATCCTCCTATTAGAAAGAAACCAATAGCATTGGGTGGGATTTACCCTAGTGTAGCTTTTCAACTGGTGGCCATTCTGGGTCCTGGTAGTGCTGGAAGTTGACGCTGAAGCACTAAGCACCCCCTTTATTTACTTGAGAATGAGAAAATGGGACAATGGAAGGAGGGCTGCCACAGTAAACTCTACTAGCATCCTTGGCTGATTTGTGAGACACACATTCATGGGGCAGAACACACACAGAATGACATAGTGGCTCCTGAATGCCCAAGGGCACCCAGCAAAGATGGTGGCTACTGCCAGCTGCAGAGAGACAGAGTGTAATATTATGAATCTCCATCAGGCTGTTTACTTGACCAAAATACAAATCTTTCAGAAGATAACAGAATCCAAAGTCTGTTCTATAGCATTCTTAATGTCTGAAATGTGATTTTAAAAATCACCAAATATGCAAAGACACTGAAGGAAAAGCCCCAGTGATCTAGTCCAGAGAAAAGGAGTCAATAGAAACTGGGCCCAAGGTGATCCATATTTGAATTAGCAGATAAAAATTAGAGCAGCCATTTTCAAAGGAAATATGGTCACACCATATGGTTGAAGACTAAGAATTATCATTAGGAAAAAATTATGAGTGTAAGAAGAAATCCAAAAGGGAGAGACAGTATTTGAAACTAATGATATGTGATATGATCATGAAAATAAGACAATAAAATGTTTCCCTCTGGGCTTAGAATTCCAAGAAGGAAAGAAAGAAAGGGAAGGAAGAAGGAAGAAAATGATCTTAAAGAGTGAAGAAGAGAAAATGAGAAGAAAATACAAAACCACCAAATGGAAAAATCTAGAACTAAAACATAAAATATCTAAAATAACTCAATAAATGGGTTTAACAGGTTTGAGAAAGCAGAATAAAAAGGGCAATGATTTTGAAAATGCTGCAAAAGAAACAAAATATCTAATTTGAAGAACACAGAAAAAAATGATTTAAAAAAATGAATAGCACCTCAGTGATCTCTAGGATAAGATAAAGTGATCTAAATTCCAAGTAATTGCAGTTTCCAAAGGGGAATATGGAATGGGAAAAGAAATATCTTAGAAAAAAAATGGCCCCCAAATTCACACATTTTATGGAAAGGCAAACTATTAAATCCAGGAAGCTCACCAACCCCAAGGCAGGATAAAAATAAAGAAAAGAATACCTAGGTAGAGTACATAAAACTGCTGAAAACAAAGATAAAAAATAATCTTAAAAACAGTCTGAGAAATAAAGAGAACCTGTTACATAAATAAAATCTAGAAAGAAAAATACTCTAAAATATAGAGAGGAAAATATTTCTAGAAGTAAAGGAAGAAATAAGCAAAAATCATTTTCCTCTCATGAATAAGAAGCCTCGTTGAACCAAATCATTAAGTGTTTAAACAGCTGATCAACTCTATGAAAGTCTCCTGGCCATTGATATTTATGGCTAGGAATACCCCAAAACTATAGGAGATGCAGTCTTTTCGAAATGCACTTGCTAAGTTCTTAAAACTACCTGTAAATTTCAAAAGGTGAAAACCTTACAGAATCTGTTCTCTGACCACAGCAGAATTAGAAATAAAGCATAAGCTATCAAGAACACACCAAGATTGAAAAGTAAAATTGCTTCTAAATAGTACAAGGGTATAAGAGGAAATCACAAAGGAAATTAGAATATATTTGAAGCTGAATGAAAATGAAAATTCAACATACCAAATTTGTGGGATGTAGGGAAACAGCCCCTAAAGGCAGCTGGACATGCTTACGTGAAAAGAGTTATCTCAACTCTATCATCTAAGTGTCACCTTAAGAAGCTAGGAAAAGACGAGCAAATTAAATCAAAATAATTAGAAAAAAATAACAAAGAAATCAATGAAATAGAATAGACAGAGAAATAACAAAATCAAAAGCTGTTTCTCATTGAAATGTTTTTAAAGAGCTAAAGAAACCACATCAAGAAACAAAAAATACAAGGTACAAATTAAAGAGAGGATATCACAACAGAATGAACAAATAGAACAAGGATAATAATGTGTAAATTTGTGCCAATAAAATTCAACAGATCTAAAAAATAATCAAATTTCTCTGAAACACAACTTTCAGAACTAGGATACAATGAGGGAAAAAACTGGAAAGTCTTTGTGTTTTAAAGAAAGAGAACTTATTTAAAACTTTCCCCCAAAGAAAATTCCTAGCTTTTAAGACGTTACTAGTGAAGTCTACCAACTATTAGAGAGAAATGAAGCCAAACTTATACATACTCTTTCAGAAAAAAAGGAGAAAATGCTTTTAATTAATTTTATAAACAAAAAATTATTTTCAAGCAAAAACCAAATATGTATATTCTTAATTTACATTAAAAATATCTTCCTGAAAACAGACTCAAAACTCCTTAGCAAAATAGGCAAAGCAAACCCAGAAACATGTAAGAAGAGTAATGAAAAGGTAACCTCATAAGATGTACTTCAGGAATACAAGTTGGTTTAATACTTAAAAATTGATCTGTGCAATTCATCATATTGAAAGAACAAACATAAAAAAACATGATTATGTCAACAGATGCAGATAAACCATTTTACAAAATCCAAAACCCATCCAGGATTAAAACAAAACAAAACAAAACAAAACAAAACAAAACAAAACAAAACCCTTCCAACAAATAGAATGAAACATCAAGGAGATAAACTATCTATAAAAAAGCATAACTAACACTATATTTAATGAGGAAACACCAAATATTTTCTGCCTAAGAAAGAAGAAGAGAAAATGAAGCCAGTGCTCACTATTTTCAATAGTGGAGGCTCTAGTCATTGTGATGATAGGGGGTGAGGGTGGTGGGGAGCCAAAGGTGGGCAGGCAGGCTGGCAGGGATTAGGAAAGGACGAGGCAAAATGTGTTCTGTTTACGTATGTCATGTTTGTTCACTTAGAAAATCATGTATAATTTGTCAAATAACTGCTAGAATTAATAATTTGGAAGACAACAGGATGCAACACTAACATACATGAATCAACTGAATACCTGTGTACAGATGACAAACATCTGGAACAGTTTTTTTTTAATTTGATACACAATAACTTCACAAAATAAAAAAAAATAAAACCAATAAAAATATCATATGTGTTTCTATAGAAAAATAAAAACAGATTGCTAAGAGAAATTAAAAACTAAGCAAATGAAGAAATACACTGTCTGAGGGGTGGAAGACAGAATTATCATGTCAATTCTCACAAAATTAGTGTATAATTTAAATGAAATTTTGATTCTGGCAAATATTTGGAGAAATGAGCAAACTGCTTTTATTTTTCTATGGAAGCACAAAGGATCTAGAATTGTCAAAGCAACATTGGTAGAAAAACAAACAGACCTACAGCTCCTGCACTTACGAATTACTATAAAACCACGTCCTCATTTTCCCAACTAAAGTTCTAGTACAGGCAAGAACAACCCATGATGAAAAATTAGTCTTCAGAGGTTGCCTGAGTTGAAGGAGGAACTAGTAGTCCTTCAGGATATTTCTTTCTTTTACTTTCTCTTTTCTTCCTTCCCACCCTCCCTCTGTTTCTCTCTTGGTACTGAGGATTGACTCCAGAGACACTAAATCACTGAGCTACATCCCCAGCCCTTTTCATTTTTATTCTGAGACAGGGTCTTTGCTAAGTTGCTAAGGCTGACCTCAAACTTGGGATCCTCATTCCTCAGCCTCCTGAGTCACTGAGATTACAGGTGTGCAGTACCATGCCCAGTTTCTCCAGGAAACTTTCTCTAGTGAAGGAAAGATTTTATATCTTGTTAGGTGGTTTACTTTCAATACTCATCAATGTGTACTCTCAAGATACATGTAAATCTTTTTCTTAAAAAATAGTAAACAAAACTTAGGAGGCTAAGACAGGAGAATCACAAATTGAAGGCCAGCCTCAGCAACTTAGTAAGGCTTTCAGTAACTTGATAAAAATAAAAAAAAAAGGCTGCATATGTGACTCATTGAATAACCAAAGCAATCCTTAGTGAGAAAAGTGAAGCAGAAAGCATCAAAATACCATACCTCAAATTATACTACAGAGCTATAGTAGCAAAAACATCATGGTACTGGCACCAAAAGAGGCATGAAGACAAATGGAATAGAATAGAAGATACAGAGACAAACCCAGATAAATATAGTTGTCTCATACCTGACAAAGGTGCCAAAAACATACATTGGAGAAAAGACAGGATTTTAAACAAATGATGCTGGGAAAACTGGAAATTCAAATGCAGTAGACTGAAATTTAACCCCTATCTTTCACTCTGCAAAAAACTCAACTCAAAGTGGATCAAAGGCCTTAGAATTAGACTAGAAAACCTGAGCCTGCTGGAAGAAAATGTAGGCCCAACACTCTAACATGTTGGCTCAGGAACCGACTTTCCCTTTAAGATTCCTCCTAAAACACAGAAGTAAAATCAGTAATCAATAAATGGGATGGAGCCGGGCCTGGTGGCGCACGCCTGTAATCCAAGCGACTTGGGAGGCTGAGTCAGGAGGATGGCGAGTTCAAAACCAGTCTCAGCAACTTAGTGAGGCCCTAAACAACTCAGTGAGACCCTGTCTCTAAATAAAAAATACAAAATAGGGCTGGGGATGTGGCTCAGTGGCCGAGTGTCCCTGAGTTCAATCCCCGGTTCCAAAAAAAAAGAATACAAGTAACAATAAATGTTGGTGAGGATGTGAGGATGTGGGGAAAAGAGTACATTCATACCTTGCTGGTGGGATTGCAAATTGGTGCAACCACTCTGGAAAACAGTACCAAAACAAGGAATGGAGCCATCATTTGATCCAGTTACCCCACACCTCTGTATATATCCAAAGGATTTAAAATCAGCAATTAAAGAAAAATGACTTTATGACTTTTGCCAATAAATGGAAGATCTGGAGACCATCTGGAGACCATCATGTGAAATAAGTTAATCCCCCAAAAACCAAAAGTTGAATTTTTCTCTTATATATGGAATATAATCCACAACAGGTTGGTGGTGGGATGGATTATAAAAAAGAAATAGAAGTTCAGTGGAGTAGGCAAAGGGGAATGAAGGCAAGGGAGGAGAGATTGGAAAAGGAAAGAGTGGAATGAATCTGACATAATTTTCCTATGTACGTATATCAATATACCACAGTGAATCTCACCCTCTTGTACATCCACAAGAAATTAATTTTAAAAATAACTATGGGTAAATGGCCGAAAGATCAGCAGAGCAGGGGGAAGGGAGGAGGGGGTGGAGGAGGGGAGGGGAAGGAGAGCTACTGTGATCAGAATTAGAACAAGATATATTCCATTCCATGCTATATAATTATGTCAAAATGGACTCTAGTATCAAGCGTAACTAAAAGGAACCAATTAAAAAAGTATTAAAAAAAAGGAAAAAGAATGGGAGAAATAACTAATTCTTTGGAATGGGTTAGGGAAAATATGAGTTTGGAATATTCTGATGCAGAAAGCAAAAAGTACTCAAGGAATCATGGTAACATCAAAAGTAGCCAATGGGTAATCTGGGATGATTTTGATCAGTAAAACAGATAGTGATATCAGATGAATTTCAAACTCACTGAATAAGAATTCATGACTCTACACTTAGGTAGATGATAAACAAGTGAATGGAGAAAGAAAATCTGTTCCTTACAGTAAATGTGAATAACAAATGTGGAAGGAATAGTGGGGTTGAAAAATCATCAGTGATTTCTAAAACTAGTGGGTGAATAAATATGTGATGAAAAAGAGGATATCTGCAGAATCTCAAGGACTTCCTTTAAGTTACTCATTAATTGCAAAAGGAACAATAATAACTGAGAAGTGGGAAAACCTGGCAGACAACACCTTAACCAGATGATCAATGTTAGCACCAGATGATTTGGTTGGGGAAACATCAAAATCATATGCTTTCAAACTCTCATGGTAAAAGATGAAGAATACAACATCACTTCTGTGGTATTCCCACCCAAAATGCACAAACTTAATCTAATCAGTAGGAAGCATCAAACAAACTGCAATTAAGGTCTTACATAGCCTGTGCTTTCCAGAAATATCAAAGTAAAAAATAATAAAAAAACAGGTGAGAAACTGCTGCAGCTTAAAGGAGATTAAAGTTATGACATCTAAATGCAATGCATGACATTGAATTAGAAAAAAAATTCTATGAAAAGCTTTATTGGAATAACTGACAAAAATTAATGTGTACATTACATAAACTACTGTATCAGTGATAATCATCCTGATTTTGTAAAGTGTATGGTGATTAGGTCAGAGATTATCCCTGCATTTGGGAAAAACAATACATCTCTAATTTGCTTTGTCCACCATTTCAGAAAAAAGCATGTGTTTGTGTAGAGGAAGGGAAGGGAAAATGATAAGTAAATGGGGTAAAATATAAATAACAGATTTAGCTAAAAGGTGTGATATTGTCCTATTGCAACTTGTTCTATAAACGGCAAATTATATCAGAAAAAGTTTGAAAAAACTAAGCTGCACTTTGGAAGAAAGCTACACTGTAAGAAGAAGACATATGTAAAAAAATAGAAATAGTAACCCTTTAAATATAAGGAATATCTCTAAAGTCTCAAAGATAAAAAATAAGGAGGACCAAGAAAGAATAACTTTCTTATGCATTAAGGAAGCTCTGACTCATCAAAAAATGATCAGTGTGAAACCCAGACTGGAGTTGAGAGACAACTCCAAGAAGGGGAGAGAGTCAGTTGATGTGGGGGATTGACATGTCTGAAGCACTCCCATGGAAAGGCAGACAAAGCTACTGTAGGGAGGGAAAGACAGCCAATAAAAGTTTATAAAAAATAGGTACCAAATAGCACTGAAGATAGAATGACATTTCATTAAAAATGTAATAAGTGGTGTTGGGGATGCAGTTTGGTGGTAAAGTGCTGGCCTAGCATGTAGGAAGTCCTCGGTCTGATTCCCAGCACCACATCAAAAAAAAAAAAAAAAAAAAAGTAAATATTGATGTCATGTTTTTAAAAATTTTAATACAGTGAATTAATATTTAAATTATTATTCTTTGTTGTTGCTCAAAAGCCTGGTCCCAAATTTACTAAATTTCATGAGTCCAGAAAGTTTCTCAAACTACCAATATATATATTTTTCTGCTAGTGATCAAAACGAAAGATCTTAATCCATTGGTTTACATTTCCTTGTTTATTCTCCACAGTGTGAGGGAGAATGGCCCATTTTAAGTAAAATCCTTTATGTAGCCTCCAATTTTGATGTTTTGACCTTTATTGATAAATTTTGACTATCTCTGAAACACTTAGCCTTAATGTTATTGGCTCTCTGTTAGCCATGACCTGGATCAGTCTTCCACACTGTAAAGATTAATAGCTGGTTCTTTGATCTCTATCACATGAGCAAGTTTTTGTTTTTCTCCTCTAAACTTTGGTATATTATTGGATTCACAACACTATTGGGGGAGGTAAGTTAAAATTTGTATTCTTCAATCAAAAATGCTCTGAAGAAATAGAAAATTTTTTTAAAAATTAAACTATTAAGGATTTTCAATTTTTTCTAGCATTGAGTACACTAAATATGAAGTTCCCAAGTCTGAGAAGCAGATCTCCAAGTGGCTTCCCAGCTTTGAAAGGCATGTATCACAGGGGTTATGTATGTGAACTTGCGAGGCTGCTGGCTGTGTTCAAATCAGCAGGCAGGTGTTCAAATCATCTAGGGCCTCATTTTGCTTATGTCTAAAATGAAGGCATAACAACAGCTACTACATAATATCCTAAAGATCTTATGGGTTCATTTGATAGAGAACAGCATATGCTAAACAGATGTCCTGTTGGCACACTATATCTAAGCTTGTCCCATAAACTCACTGGATTTAACATAATCTCAAAACCCCACTCTTGTCCTCACCAAGGGTCCTTGATTCTGTCTTAAGTTAACTATTTCCTATCATCAATAAATTAACTTCCTTTAAGTATCTTTAATAACAAATTTGTAAGAATTGTTCAGGTTACCACAGTCACTAGTGGTAAATGTGTACTTGTTTAATTTGGAATAATCTAAATATTAGTTATGCTTATACCCTTAAATGCAAGCAGTGTTTTAAGTAATGTTTGAAGAAAAAATATCCATTCAATGGCCTATTACATACAAGGAACCACATTATACACTCCTAAGGACGTAAAAATTCATGATCTCCATTTATTTGATTCTCAGACCCTATGAAAAATTTAAAGAGATGATCAGACACCAGGATCACATACTAAATTAAAAAGAAGCCAAAGTAACGAAAAAGCTCTAATAATAAAAAGGACCAAAGTATATATAAGTCACTGAGATCTAGTTTCCTTTGTTATAATATTGTCCAGTTTATATCATCTACTCATGGTCACATTCAAGTATGGGATGAAGGAAATTTTGCAGAGTAGTATCACCAAACAGTCTTGCAAAGAGCAGTGGACTGTGTGGAAGAGCTGAGAGGAGCTGAGGGTTAGCTGGGTGGTGAGAAAGTAGGTGGTGGCTCCCAGAATAGCACCCAGACCGGAAGCACTGAATGAAAGGGAACACACTCCACAGAATGAAAGGGAAAATCATGTAGGTGGGAGCAGGGCAGCAATGTAAGGGCAGTTATCTCTAATTCAAAGTGGAAAACCAAGAGGAAAAGCAATTATGGTGATTGATAAAAATCAGAAAGCACAGTGCATGTTTGTAAGACCAAACCCTTCTCCTATAACTATATTCCTTATTGCTTCCTCAGATCTCTCATTACTCATGGCATCCTTGTCTTCTTCACTTGGTCATCCCCACTTACCTCTTCAATCCCAGTAAACAAATATATCACAAGAAGATGTATTAAAAGATATTTTTTTTACCAGGCATGGTGGTGCATGCCTATAATCCCAGCCGCTCGGGAGGCTGAGGCAGGAGGATCGAGAGTTCAAAGCCAGCCTCAGCAACTTAGAGAGGCCCTAAGCAACTCAGTGAGACCCTGTCTCTGAATAAAATACAAAAAAGGGCTGGGGATGTGGCTCAGTGGTCAAGTGTCCCTGAGTGCCTCTAGCCTCTAGCTACTGGTCAGCAATCTGGGCTCCTTAGATCTCATATGCTCCTTCCACCTAACCTAGTGCCTCAAGAGAAGGAAGATGAGCCCTGGGAACAGGGGTTTGACTGGAATCTCTTTGCATGGATAAGGCAAACTTCCCTGTCCTCAAAATCCAGCTCCTGCCACAGGCCTCTCTCCATTTCTCCTTTAGGAATTGTTCTGCAGTGCTCCTGAGAAATCAAAATACATTTTGAAATTTAACAATGAATTATACAAGGGTGGGCTATAATAATCACAGGAAGGAGCTAAAATAAGCATTCATGTACAAAATGTGCTAAATACTTTTCCTAAAAATGTTATTATAGATGATTCTCTACCACATTATTATGGGATGAAATTCTAGAAAGTAATTTAAAATATATTTATATATGTGATAGAGGTAACCATTACACAGTGAAATAGAAAGCATTAAGCACCGATGGCAGAATGAAGTGGTTATTTATAACAGGAAGACAAAGTCACATGAAATCAAAGAACACAATGATTAATTTGTTCTTTAATGGCCCACTTGTCACTTCTCCCATTGTCTCTTGTTGTCTCACATTTGTTCCTGATAGAATTCTCCACATAATAATTCTTCCCTACAGAAGATAAATATGTTCAATGGTCACTTTCTTGGCCTTCCATGCAGCTAGGGAGCCTGTGGCTTAAGGTAGACCAGTCACATTGCCTTGGTCTTCCAATATGAAATAAATGATGCAAAGATGCAGGGCTGTAGAAGCACTCTCAGGATTCTAAGCACTGACCAAGTGTGCTGTCTGGCATTAGCAGGAAAGCAGATTCCAGCTCTCATCTGCAGAAGCACCAACTGCTACAGACTAGCTCTGGAAGGAACATCTGTCTGTGGAACTGGTAAGAACTGACCCCCTAGCGTTCCAGCCATGCTGAACTATGCTGTAACACAGCTAATATTTCTGTAAGCCAGTCAATAAATATCAATGGGCATTGGCTTCACTTGCTTAAAATTAAGAATCCTGTCGGAGGCAACTACTTTCATGCAAACTGGCCTAATTATACAGAGCTCTGACCTGGAAAAAGCTATATCTAACACACAGCGCTATCATTAGCTGTTTCACTGGTGGAAAGAACCGCTCTTCCTCTGAATTTCCTAATTATTATTGTGTCTTCTTATTTTTAAAGACTTTGCTCAAATTTCCTATTTCAGGACTAGAAACGATGCTTTCTAAGTATGAATAAAATGTGAAAATACATGGCTGTCCTCCCTACTCTTCAAATACATTAGAATAGAAGGCTTATTAAAAGGTGGTGCTCAAGATAAAAAATAAAAACCCACGTATCATTCCACCCCAGGTTCCTGGCTCAAGACATGGAGTAGATTACCAGAGGCAAAGTTCCCCATGACGATTACTCATTAGCTTATTCAAAGTGGTTTAACAGGCTCAACCCATTTGCCAAATTGACTCTTGCCCAAATTTCTCTGGCACACAAATTACCAAACAGTTAACCCTCTTATTAGTAGTCTCAGCAGGAACCAACGCATGAATGAGCACAGGGCCTCTTCTCTGGCCTTGAGAGGCCAACCAGAGCAGCACTGAGGCCAAATGTCTTAGGATTACCAAAAAGATATGCCAGTGCTAGATAATAAATACTTGAATTGCAGATAATGGGCCTTTGCTTTCCCAACCTTTCATTCTGGCTGTGATTTAAAGTACTGAACTCATTTAGAATAATTGATTTTTCTCCTTATTGCTTTTAGGTTCCTAAAGCTGCAATTTACTCTAGATACCAGGGAACTAAAAACATTTGGCTAAAATATTTTCTTTCGGAATTAAAAGTGACAGGTAATTGTTCGTTTTTTTTTTTTTTTTTTTTAAGATAACTTTTGCATTTCTGCTTTCATTAGGTGATATTTTCTTGAAGGATACAGGGCAAGAGTATCAACTGTAACTCTTCTAAAACACTATAATCTACTGGAATAGAGTATTCTTTAAGGATAGGAAGCAGCATTTCCCTGTCAAAGCAACCCTTCACTGAGACTATGCAGCCAATGAATCTGGCCATAAAGGACTCCTGTATCCCTGATGTACACGGGAGGCAGATGCCCTGGCTCATCTTATATTAGCTTCTCAGGGTCCCCAGGACAGGAACAATTTCCTTTCACTCCCAGCCAGGTTGGAAATGACCCAGTCATTCAGAAACAAACAGGATGTAAGTTGATTTAAAAAAAAAAAATAGCTAGATAATAAAATCTTTGACTCAACTAGAAATGGGTTCTTTGTTTTCTCCTAAAGGAGAAAGGATAAATAAAAGCAGAACTGAATAAAATTGAGGCAAGTATGCATTCTTTATATATTAAATGAAAATAAAATATCTTCTTGATTTTTGATAATACAGCATAAAATGCAGCAGAAATAATTTGTTATGATATAGCTCATTTGACATGTTAAGAACATAATTGAAATGTATCCCATCCAAGAAATATAAATGAATTTCAGTGACATCAGCTGAAATACACTGGCTCTTGCTGGTGCGGTTTGTGGGGAGTTTTCAAAACCTCCAGAGACCTTGGTGGTTGTCGGCAGGGATTGGTGGAAGGTTTGCAAAGTCCAGACTACAACTTTGATTTTGCCTCACATCATACAGGCAATTCTATTCTTCACTATTTTACTTGGTGCTTTAGTTTTCTACCATGTCACAGAGTAAGAGAAATGTTTACTTGAACTCAACACCTACACCAGAACAGTGGCATTCATATGTTAACTAAAGACCTAATTGCAGGGAAAAGACACTTATGTTCAATGACATTATCATAAATATTGATAGCATACTGCAATCAGGTTATAGGCATATCAAGTGTTAAATATGAGATATAAGTAATTCTCTGAAATTGAAGAACATTTTAATTTATACTTTAATAATGATGGGGAAAACATTAGTTTTAATTTAATCATGCCAGGCAGCCTTAGCTTCTCTGACCTCTTCACTCTCTTTTGTAATAAAATCAATAGTGTGGGCAGCATGTTGCAAGGAAAAAAAATCTAAACTTCTATTTCCTTATGGTTAATTGCAATATGTTTGTATCAGACTTAGTATTCTCTGAAGCATGTTCTCCATTGCAAGGAATGTGAAAGGGGAAGGAGGTGGATTCAAATGGACATGTATGAGCAGGAGGTCTGCAGCTGCCAGTCATCACATCCCATAGATGAGTACTTTACAACACACGATGACACTGGATAAGCCATGCAAATTTTCATTCTATTATATTTGATATTTTCATTTTCCAAAGAAATAATAAAAAGTAAAATAATATAATAATTTCTAATTGCAAAGAAATATTTTAGACAGGTGCTGGATAAAATAAATCAGGGATACTCCCATATGATCAGAGAGTACTGGTTGCATTGCTGGATTGGGCCACCATGCAGCTAAGTCTTACTGCTCTGGGAAAATAAAGTTCCCCACCCCCACAAAAAAAAAAAAAAATTACATCTTTTAAAGAAAGTATCAAAGTAACCATCATGGAAAACACTATTTCTTTGTCAAACTTCCCTTATGATTTAATGTTACTTTCCATTGCATTTTAAATACTTTAAAATTACATTTCAAAAGGAATACCAGAACCTGTAGCATTTTGCACATCAAAGTACTTATCCCAATTCTTCCTGAAAATATAATATTTAACAACAAACTACCTCACAGATAGTTTCTTCATCTAGCCTGTGTCATGGGGAAATGACCATGAACTACTAGGTAATGAAAACCTCATTACCTTCTTTTGTCTGCTCTCAGCAGCAGCCAGCTGTGTGGACATTCTTTCCTGCATTTTTCTGCAGTGGGCCATGACTGCTTCAAGGATGGAGAGGGGATTGGTACAAACTGGTTTCTTCTCTTTGTCACCAGCACCTGCTTCGTAGTCTCTCTGGAGTGCCAAGAATGGGTCATTTAGATTAAATCTCCCATACCGTTCCTGGATAAACACCTCCTTCCTGCGAGCCTAGAACGAAAATAGAGGAATGTATTGAAGAAAAGAAATAAAAATATACAGAAAGATACTTAGAAGACAGTTTTGTGGTTACCTTTCCAAATGGTGTTCACAACTGCTGTGAGTAATGGACCCAGGAGCTCAGGTGGTGAGCAGGCCAATGTGACCCCAACTTTGATTAGCCTGGCATGCCATTCAGCTCATTTAAAAATTTTCTTTTGCTATAGATGGGGTCTTTGAATGTTCCCCCAAAACCCGTATGTTGAAGGCTGTTCCCAGCCTGTGGTGTTACTGGGAGGGAACAGAACCTTTAGGAGACAGGGTGTGGTATAAGGAAATTCAGTCAAGGGAGCATGCTCTTGAAGGACCCCGGACACTCCTTTTTCTCTTACTTCCCTTCCCATACACCATATGATCCTGAACTGAAAACTCTGAAACCATGAGTCAATTAAATCTTTCCATCTTTTAAGGTGATTATCTCATATATTTTGTCACAGTGACGGAAAGCTAAACACTTCCTTTAAGAATAGTCTTTGAGCTAGGAGCAGTGGTGCATGCCTCTACTCCCAGTGACTTGGAGGCTGAGACAGGAGGATCACAAGTTCAAGGCTAGCCTCAGCAACTTAGTGAGCCCCTAAACAACTTACTGAGACCCTGTCTCAAAAAAAAAAATATATAAAGGGCTGGGGATGCAGCTCAGTAGTAAGGTGCTCTTGGGTTAAAATCTCAGTACCCCCCAAAAAATAGTCTATCACAAATGATGCAATATACAGTTTTTCACATGATGCCCCTTCAAAGATCAGAATTCTACTTAGTGCTTTCCAATTTAAAATAAAATTAGTGGTTGTTACACACTATGTAAGTGTATCCAATCATTACACTGTACCCCTCAAATCTGTAAAATTGACCTTTTAAAAATTTAAAAACAAAGTAAAATCAGAAATATTGACAAAATAACTTTTATCAAAACTTCAAAAATAATAAAAATGATCTCTCTATAGAATTTATATTTCAAATAATAAGCAGGTTAAGTTACAACAAATAAATCCCCTACAAGGTTTTTTCTAGCCTGAATGACATTATAAAAATATCTGCCAGAAAAATAAACTCTCTGAAATTTTTTATGAAAAAAAATCACAGGATTCATATTTTGTAAAGTTCTATCAACTATACAAGACTTCAGCAGATTTTTAAAAGATGCAATTATCTCCTTGTGGTTGAAGATCATTAAAATACAATCCACAAAATCCCAGGAAAGAACGTAACCCCATTTTACTCTAAATGTCAGTTCATCAGTGACAAAGTTAATTTCACACAGATGAAAAACACTAAATACAATTTTCTATAATTAGTCTACAATAATTTGGATAAAATGGAACACTAGCAGTAGAAATACACTGAATTATCATCAACATTTTCCTAATTCAGGTCCTTTTGGAAAAGTTACTAGAAAAAAAAAAAGATATTCTATGCTACTGCCATTGAAAAACTAAATCAAAATAAATCAAGCTTAATTCTGTCAAATGTTAAACGTTATCTAAAGAAATATCATATGGGGTTCCTCACTTTAAGAGCCACTGCACTGAACAACTAAATTTTTCCATTTTTAGAACACTGTCAATAAGCCACCAACTAGGAACACCAGTGCTAGAACAAATGGGAAAAAATACCTAACACTTCTTTCCCTACTACCAAGTCAGATGAGAAATAAAATGCACAAAAAGTCCAGCTTCACTGTTAGATTTAAACTACCTTTCAGAAAATCATCTTAAATTTAAAAGATAATAACATTTATGAGCTAAAAGCATTTGGTGCTTCTACATTCTTCAAATTCAATTATGTAATCAATACATACATTGAATTAGTACCACTTGAGAGATGCAATTTCAAGAGCAAATCCATTTTATACTTTACTTTCCCTTAGCATGCATTCAATGTATTTTTCCCCACACCCCTGGAGAAAAACTTGCACAGCCCCATGGTATTTCTAAGCAATTCTATTTAATAAAAGTGCTATAGTAGTCACTGTGAGTCACAGAATAGTCCCATTGTAGCTATTTGAATATCCATGGCAGCCTCTCTTTCCCAGCTAGCATCTGCTGCAGGCCAACACCCCCCACCTGGGAAGGGGGTACATATGATGACCTCTCTTCTTTAGCAAAGCCTTTCCTCCTCTAAGCTGGCTTCATCCTCTGTGTGACTGTAGGTAGATAATGAAGGAGAAGGGAAGGAAGGAATGAAGGTGAGGGAAGAAGGAAAGTTCTACCTGCCTGTTTAGTTGGTCTGCTATCTTTGTCAACAGAGCATGGTATATATTTAAGGTCTACTCTTCCCATGGAGTCCTTGGTGATTTCCTTCAAGAACTGCCCCCTCTCCCACTGCTGGGGCTTCATCCTGTTTTCTCAATGTGGGTCACAAATTTAGAACTGGCTACCTAATCTTCAGGACCCAGTGCAAAATGTAAAGATGGAGGTTCACCCCCTCAAAAATTACAAAATATCAAGATGACAACTTGGTGTTTAACCAGGCCCAGGGCCCTTCTAAGCAAATGGCCTTGGCAATGCCACAGGTTACAGGTCCCTGTGGCCAGCCCCGCAAATGCTCCTCGTGTAGCATCTGAGATCCAGATGGATATGTTCCTTGGCTGTGTTCTCTCCAGACTTCCCTGTGGAACAGGACCTGACTCATTCTCATTCCTACTCTTTAATGCTTATGGTCCAAACTGGTCTATGAGAAATACTCAGAGCTCTATCCAAAGCAAAAGCTGGTCTCCTCAAGATGACTATGGATGCCTCCTCCACTTCCATAGAATGGCTACTTGTTCAGCTCTACTTTCATTTATCCCCACGTGATTGCAGGAGAAACCTAGTAAGTCATTAGTTTCCTTGGAGCCTTTTTCACTTCAGATGATGGGAGACCTAACTGGATGCGGCAAGACTCATTGCACAATTCTCTACAGGGAAATGTTTTTGATAAAAACCTCCCTCTTTAATATGAGCAGCTAGATTCTTTTATACTCCCTTCCAGTGTAGATAAAAGGTTTAAAAGCCAAAAGCAGATTTTAAGTATTTCTTCTGAAAATTTGCATCTTGGTTTTTGCTTCAGTATTTATCAGGATGGGTTCCCTGATGAAATCACATTTGAATGACCCATTCTTATTACTTTGTATCTACTCACTCATCCAACATATCATAGCACGAACTCAAGCCATTTCGTAACACAGTTTATTCTTAGAACCAACTTTTGATGGATGTGTTAAAATTAATCTTTGCAAAATCTAAAAGGTAAGTACTTTTAGCATAGACCCATTTCCAGTTTTGCCCAGTAGATTTCATGGTCTGGAAATATTTAATACCATTTTTTTTCTTTTTTCTTTTTTGGGTAGTGTGAAGAAGTTTGCGTGTTTTTCTTGTGTTTCATTTTGTTTCATTTTAATTATAAGCCTTAACTATTCACAATAATTAAGACATGGAAGCAGTTGAGGTATCATTGACAGTGAATGAATAAAGAAAATGTAGTTATATAACGCACACACGCACACACACGCACACGCATACATCGGAACAATGGAATACTGGAGTCCTGCCATTTGCGGCAACATGAATAAAACTGGAAGAACTTAAGTGAAATAAGTCAGGCACAAAAAGACAAAGAATGTTCTCCTTCAAGTGAGAAGGTAAACATGCTGATCTAACAGAAATAAAATAGTGGTCACTAGAAACTAAGAAAGGTGAAGAAGAAGGTATGGAGAGGAAAGCTGGATAACAAATACCAAAATACATTAAATCAGAGGAATGAGCTAGCATTCTTTGTCAAGGATGGTTGACCACAGTTTAGGATTTATCGTATATCTCAAAATAACCAGAAGAGAGGAGTTCAAAGGTTCCCAACCCAAAGAAATGACAAGTGTCAGAGGAGTTGGAAATGGTAATTATCCTGATTCAGTCATTACACATTATATATCTGCAACAAATTATCATGCTGTCCCCCATACATATGTTCAATGACTATGTGTCAAATTAAAAAAATTAAATTACTAGCTTTAACTGACAGTCACAGTGTGACATTTATTACATGGTGGCAATTTTTTTCTGCTGAAAATGTTGTATAATTATATATACACAGGATCATAAACACAGAAATACTAATTAGTCTGCTTTGCAAATATAGACTGACAGTTAACCTTTACAATGAAGTACAAGATACGCATGTTAGATTCGTCTAAGGGCAGAAGTGGTGGCTCTGTATTTTTCTGCCAACTGGCTATACAATTATGTTCCTGATGTCTTTAGTGTTCAAAATGAGAGAAATGAAGCACACCTCATTTGTTTCCTAAGGCACCTTGAATTTAAACACAAATCTGATTTTATTTTGATTCAGTTCCTAAAAGCATAGAAACCTCAGGTAAAAATGGACGAAGAAGCCCAGATGTACTTCACTAACATTAAAATGATCCTGGAACTTGTGGAGATGGTTTTCAGAATTTTTATATGACTATATAAATGACTATATAATGACTATATAAATATATATATACATTATATATATATATGTTACACATACATATGTAAATGTCACATTTTTATATCCCTGTCTTATTATAAGCAGGGTTTCTAGAATTAAGTAATCTTAATACTTAAAATGCTCTTTTTACTCTACAATATTCTATCAGATTTATAAAGAAGAAAATAGTTGCTCATCTTGATTCTAAAGTGAAACGTCACAGATTAAATGAGAACATGTCATGAAGAAATGTTACATCAATTCTTAGTGCATTATTCACATGGATACAGCAAACTATCCACTAAACAACTGAATAATAACATTTTAAACTATCTTTACATATGTGACATTAGAATAAAATACATGAACTTTTTCATTGATTCTTAATTGAGAGAAGTAGAAAACTATTATTTTGCTGCCACATATCCTATTCCAAGTGGATGGATTTTCCCAGTTGAGGGAGGAGAAAACACAGCAGATCCGATTCTATACCTGGGAATTTTTGGCAACTTGGAAATTCCAAGATCTCACTACCAGGATGCTGGGCAGTGGGGACACACTCAAGTGAGTGCCTGCAAGTTCCACACAGCCAGCTCAGTGTGGATGTTTGGCATGCTGTAGATCAGTGTGGGATGGCAGATCTCTGGTGAGCTAGGGATGACACGCTCTAACTAAAGGCATTCAAGTCTTAAAAAATTACAACACTGCCAATCAAACAAAATACAACTGGCAGGCCTGCGCTCTGGTCAGCAGGACACTCATTTTATAATCTCTGACTTACAGGAAGAGTTGTCACTAGAAGCCTAGGCAGAATATATTTTGTTTGTTTATTTTTATCTCTAAACATTCTGTTTTGCTGTCTTTGCAAGTGGAACACTTTGTTTAACTGATATTCTATCAACTCATCAAAGGGGCATACAATGGGTGCATACTTGTTGAATGGATAAACGTGGCCTCTAACAGATTAAGGAAAATAGAATATGCAGCCCAGAGCATCTGGAGGAAGGAGTTCAGGCCACATTTCTCAGTTGGAGGAAGTACAATTTCTGTCATGGGACAATCTTCCCAGGAACATGGGGTGGAAACCAGACCAAAGTCAGAATCCTTAGTGCAGAGCTAATTCTAGAGCCAAGGGTGGTTGACAGTCAGTTCACCCATTTCCCAACACTGAACTGGAGGGTGCAAGGGAGAACTTGATTAAGTCTGCAACCTAAAGCCAGAGACAAGAGTCTCAGGAGGATGGTAAGGGCTAGCAGATGGTTTCCTATGGTTCACAATTCTTGGTAGTCACTGTTCTTTGCATTCCCAATGTGGAATGTATACAGCAGACGCTCTGTATACCACAGAACTGTCAGAGGAGTCTTTCTAAGATGGAAAGTTTCCTGGTCACTTCTCGGCTTCAAGCCCTCAACACTCCCATGATCATCGTCCGCACCCTCTGGCCCACACCTTCATCCACATCACACTATTGTTGAGAGAGCTTCCTTCCCTCACCGAAAGAAGTCACCATGGACCACCAGCCCTCACTGCCACCTCCTCCTCTGCTGCTCATCTCAAAAGTTCAGAGTTTAGTTTAATTTAGATTCAACAAATCATCTATCACTCTAGGCCATTTAAAATTCCATTACCTACTTTCTAATAAATGTGTTTACTCCTTTTAACATTCCTGTTCGAAAATTTACTTTCCTTAAAACATTCTTACTTTGTAACAAAGTATTCATTTCTAATGTACTTCATTATTTTTTTAGAAGGGTAAGTCAACAGCTAGTCAAGGTGGCATGTGTCTGAATTCGCATCATACACAAGAGGCTGAAGTAGGAGGATTGTTGAGCTGAATGCTAGGGAGAGCCTGGGCAAAAAAAAGAAAAAAAAAAAAAAAAAGAAAGACTCTGTCTTTTAAAATGCTAAATAAATAAATAAATAAAGGTAGATCAAAAATATAGAAATGTTTGAATATATAAGGAGACCAGGTAACAAAAAATGACTTGAAATGTTTATCATGCTGGGTTTGAAGAAGCCTTTCCCTAAAAGAAGAGCTGAATGTGCAGCTAATTTCTTGGTTTGTGCATCAGAATTACTTGAGAATGAAATGCATTTCAGGGAAATGAGTCATTATGAAGACAGAGACTAGCTGTAATTATAAAAACAGGCTCCAACTCTCAAGCCTAGTCACAATGGTGAATACAAACATAATTTCATCAGAATCTGAAGTTGCGTAAAATCTTATTGAGAAAGTCACAAGCAAGAAGTGAAAATATGGCCATTATTCTAGGAGGATCTGACATACACAGACTTCTTATTTGGCTTTTATTGCTTGAAACAATTAGCCAAACTAATGGTTTGGATATGATTCATAAGAAGAAAAGAAAGAATACTGAAAATAGTGAATTTTCTCTATTCTATGTTGCTACATTTTAGATCTAGAGCAGCCCCTAAAGGCCCATATGGTAAAAGCTTGGTCTCCAGCTTGGAATTATTGGGAAGTGGTGGACACTTTAAGAGGTGGGTCTTAGTGGGAGGTTTTAGGTCACTGGGGGTGGACCTGCCCATGAAGGAAATTGCAGGGCCCATATCTTTTCCTCTATCTCTTATATGCATAGCTATGAGGTAAACTGTTTGATGTGCTGCAAACTACCACAACTATATGCTGCCCACCCCCACTGGAGGCCTAAAAATAATGAGTCCACCTGATCATGGTCAGGAATCTCCAAAACTATGAGTCAGAATAAACCTTTCCTGTTTAAAAACTGATTATCTCAGGTATTCTGTTATACTAAAGGAAAGCTGACTAACACACTTGTGATCCTCCTAGAAAAGAAATTAAAACTTGCCTTGCAAATTGTAGTTAAAACACTATGACACATAACATAAATCAATTTTAAAGCATACTAACACATTACATATAGGTATCACCTATAATAACCATTATTTTAATTCACATTTTATAGACAAGCATACTGAAGCTTAGAAAGATTAACTTCTTTGCTCTAAGTTGCTTCAACAGGAGCTGGTCTTCAACCAGGGCAGTCTTACTCTAAAGTCTATACTTCTGGGCACTAAAAGGTAATTTCCAATTAGAGTATTTTGGAAGACTAGAGAAGGCTTCAAAAACAAGTGCTGTTTGCAATATAATACAAACCAAACAAATAAACAAAGTTTTAAAAAACGTGACAATGCTCTCCAGAAGTTAAAGTTTTCTATATACTCTATCTGCACTGCTAGTGCTACCAATCATATGCCACCATAGCCTAATCAGAGGCAAGCAGTCCTTAAGACTCTAGTATCATGTACATGTAAAACACTAATCATCAATAAAAACTGTTACCAGATACGTTTTTCCCAAACCACTCTTACACTAAGCTTTAAAATCGAAAACTAGCACACTTCCAGATCTAACTGCAAGGCAACTGCTGAGGATCCCATCCCTGGCTGGGCCCTCCCCAACACTGCTGGCACTATCTTGAGTACCAAGGACATGAGGCCATAGAGAATGGTTGAAATGATGAGTCCAGACTGACAAGATGGACTTTCACAGTAACACGTAGGGGTCAGTTCACAGAAGCAAGACAGACACAGAAGCAAGTGTGAAAAACACTTAGAGGTGTCCAACAACAGCATGCTCACCATGTGAACAACAGAGCAGTCACTATGCCTCCCCCACACCCACAACTCAACTCTAGGCTTCATTATCCAATAGAAAAAAGATGTCTGAACTGGACAATACCTGGATTGCTGGGCTCACTTTTGGCTGAAGTATTTAAAGAATGACCAACAGCAAAAGAATCTGAAGACAGGACTGAAGAAAAGGAGTAGAAGGAATCAGAAGTCTAAAAGAGAGGGTGGTTTACAGGGGCATGACTGCGCTCTCAGTATCTGCATACAGTCCAGGCTTAAAGGAATGGTTCATGAATAATCACATGGTACCCCAAAATATGTACAATTTTGTCTTTATCAGTTAAAAACTTAATTTAAATATAAGGAAGAGGTATTTCATGATCAATGTACACAATTCCCAAGGAATAGAATTATGGTCAATGCAAAAATGAATTTCAAGAGTCAAAGCTGTTCCAAAGATACATTGGGCTACACCAGCCTGCACTGAAGAAATCTCCCCAGCTGTGCTTCACACACAGGCTGAAAATGGGCAGTAGGAATGGAATGCAGGGGCTCAAAACTTGGGAAAATCTTTGGTACCTAAAATGCTTCCTTCCTCTCAATCCTTGAAACACTATGATTCAAAATTAAGAGGTATAGAAAATAGAGAGATTTTCCCAACTACTAACATAAAAATTAATCCATCCAGTCCTACATCTCTATCTTAGTGGTAACAATCTCAAAATTAAATACAAACAAAACTACAGGCTCTTGTAAAAAGCAGGGTTTGGGGGTTCTGTTTATAAATAAATGGGAAAAGAAAGCCAGAATAAACTGTAATCCACGGAACTGTTCTCGCTCTAACAGGGGTGGAACAGCACAGGAGGAGTTCACATGTTCACCTTCGTTTTTGTCCTTCCCCCAGCCCCAATAGTGGTTGCATAAGTCCAGAGAAGGCAATAGCAATACAAAAATCACAGAGTCTTCCAGAAAATGATAGTCATTGCCCTTTAATGGTCAGAATGCTTTAGAAACTCACTAGGCAGGAATACAAAATAACTTATAAAGTTCAGACTTAAATGCCAATGGCATCTGAAGAGTTCACTTCAGTGATGACATTTCAGACACTGCTCACCTTGTGAAGACACACAAGGGCCACAGAAGGGGAGTATCATGGTGTCACATGATCTGTAGCACAGTACTGTGGCCATCATCAGAGGCGAGGTGTTTTCCCTCTTCCCTGTCTTTCCCACCTTTATCTCCCAACCCATTGGCCATCCACATTGTCCCACCTGCTCATGGTATTGTAGTCTGGATGTACAGAAATTGTCATGCCAGGAATATATGTAACAAATTTCATGAATAATATATTTAGATTGGCTTAGATTTATTTTGTTCCTGAGGCTAAAATCTGGAAGGCATCCCTAAGGAAACTATGAATTTTCTTTCAGAAATAGATACCATTCTAACAGAATCCATGCAACAGCTTGATTTTACAGAAGTTGGAGCCAGAAGTAACTTCTCGCCTCTGTGAAATCTCCCAAATCTTTATTTTTACCTCACATTCACCAGTGTTCATCTCATCTATAGAAAATAAGATTACCTTATTCCCTAACTAGGTCAAGAATGGCACCCAAGTGCTGCACTGTTCTTCTCTCCAGCTAAGAGTAGACATTATTAAGTGATCAGCACACTTTAAGGTGAACCCAGAAATAGCCCCAAAGTTCGTTTTAACACATCACTCCAGGCGGCACTGCTTATCAACCAGAATTGGGAGAAAGATGAACCAAACTGCCTTCTCTGCCCTGTGACAATTAGCTATTGCCCTACTTCTGTTTTATCTTTGTAACTCAAAAAACTTCTAGCAGAATACCCAACACATACTAGTTGTTTAAGTAATAGTTTCTATAACTATGATTAATCATTCACTATGCTGTTAATGATACATGGGTGTCTCATATTGAAGAACAAAACAATTTCAAATATCATGAGAAGCACTATTATTCAACATTAATAAACTAAATCTGCTTATTCAAATTTATATACATGCTTGAAATATTTTGTTTTTATTTAAAACAATACATGTTCACTGAACTTGGGAAAATACTGATGAAAGGAAAAAGAAATAATCATTCATAATTCAATCATCAAAAAGTAGTTACAATTATGTTTCCTTGTATTCTTCAAGTTATGTTTTTCCAAGGATATATTAAGAAAACTTATCAAGGACTTAGATGAATGTGTTTTAGGTGACCTTTCCCATTTAATTTGTTCATGTGTTCCATTTTGAAAAATTGATGTTAATTATTTTAACAAGATTTTGTTTGAAAATCCTAATGTATATTAAAAACCTCATTGTTTATCATTTAGTTTATTTTTGATTGTTCTAACAAACCTATAAGTAAGTCCTTTAATTTATTAGAGCAAATCCACAGAAGTGGTGCTACTGGAGAAAATAAAAATATTCTTAATACTTTTGAAATGCATTGCCAAATTCCTCTTTTCAGAGATTTTGTTAGTTTATACTCCCACTAGAGGTATAACACTGGTTAATTTCTTAGACGTTAGACTAGTCTGGTCATTATCATTTCATCTAGTCTTTGTGTGTCTTCTTGGATGAGGTGCACGTCTCTCTTTTAAATGGGGGTTCCCTATTATTGTTGAGCTATAAGAGTCTTTATGTATTCCGGATATAAGTCCTTCGTCAGGTATATATATTATAAATACTCTCTCCAAATCTATGGATTGTCTTTTCTCTTTCTTAACTCTTTCAGAGAGAGTATGCTTTTCATCCAAGTCAACCATTTTTAAATCTCATGGTTTTGTGTTCTAAGAACCTTTGCCTTATCTGAACTCTTAGGAATTCCTCTTTGAAGCTTTATGCATTTATGCCTTACATTCATAATCTACTTGGAGGTAATATTTGTGCACAGAATTGGAAAAAAGAGGGGGAATGATGTTCACTTTTTCACACATACAGTTTTCAATCATTTGTTGAAATCAAGACATACACTATTATTTTGATCTGTTTAAATTAATACTTGTTTTATGATCCAGCATATGGTCTTTCTTAGCAAATCTAAGAAAATCCCCTTGAGAAGGATATTTATTCTGCAATTGTTGAATTTAATTTTCTACAGATGTCAGTGGAGGAGGTTACCAATGTTATTCATATTTTCTGTTTTTACTGAGTTTTTTCTAGTTGTTTAACTAAAAGCATTTATTAAAATCTACCACAACTGTAAGATGGTCTATTTCTTCTTTTGATTTTGTCAATTTTTGTTTCATGTGTTTTGAGGCTGTGTTATGAGCCATGTAAATATTTACGTCTATTGCAATGAACTTTTTGTCATTATTAATTGTCTTATATCTAATACTTGGTGTGTTTTTGAATCTTTGTTTATGTTTCTACTCATAATTACCAATGTAAATGTTTTAATTTATATTATCAAATGCTATGAACCAGTAGGACAAACCTACAATACTCCTTTCTAAAATTTTCTTGCTAAACTCCCAGTTTATTTGAGATGAAATTTAGATTTATTTTTATCAACTTCTGAAAACAAGCAACTATAATTTTAATTGGCATTACACACAAGTTAGAGATATATTTGAAAGAAGAGAACTTTTCCATAAGTCTTGTTATTGGAACATTTTTTTGCCTCATTTATCAGTTTGCTTTTGGATCTTACAAAAATTTTATATTTTTAAATCGATGTGCAAAAATTAAACATTTATACACCTTGGGAAATACCCTCACTTTTCTATTTTTCAGTAACCTAAATTGATTAAAATTTCTAAAGCAGTAGGACTCAATCCTGGCAGCTCATCAAAATCACCTGTGAGATTCTGCAAACATTCAGAATTGGCCTAATGCTCAACTGGTTGGTCTATGATGGCTCTAAGCATTTTTGAGCCCCAGCCAATAATAAGAACTACTGCTATTCATGAAGTCAAATGAAAACAACATACCCATGGATAGAAATGAACTCATAATCATCTAACACACAGAGAAGTATGCACAAATACGGCACTCTATGGACAGGGAAATAGCTCCAATATAAGTCAATTGCTATGCTCTGAAGCATAGTTAGAGAAAGGAGATACTGCTATGCCAACAACTTTATAAACTTTGTCTTTATTAATGGATATGCTTTTCAGCTTTTGGGGTAAATTTTAGCATTTAAACATTGTGTGTATCCTTAAAATAACAAATGAACAAAAGTAACTCGTTTTCTGAAAAGCTCTAAATCATAGTTTTTGTGCTACGTTTCCTATAGCTTCTAAGTACTAGATAAATTGGCACAATTTTTCAAAAAATCTCATCTCAAAACTTAACAAAGTTTGTGACATTTAATGAACTAGCAAAACAGCTCCTGTATAGAAAAGGCATCTGTAAGACATCTGTAAAACATCTGTAAGAAAATAGACTTTTAATAATTAAAAGGAGAGTTAAATTTTTGATTGACCATTGATTTCAAAATAAGTATTTGAAAAATAAGACTTCTGGACTATGGTTTGAAATTGGATACAAAAGCAACTAGCATTGACTAACCCTGTATCAAGCACTGTGATGGGAATTCATCAGGCTCTGCCTTTGTGTTTGCTGCTCCAAATTACTGCTCCAAAATTTTCCAAAGTGGATTTGACCCCACACTTACATGTTGTTCACATCATTTGACTCAATCTATTTTTTTGACCATGTTTTTATCATCTAGGACATTTTGACTCATAAACAAAAGAGAAAAACAGATTAAACATCTTGCCTAAAATGAAAATTTCCGTAAGCAGCTATCCAAACAAGCAAACAAATTAAAGTCTCAAGAGAATGCAAGGTAGCATCCGTGAAATATTTCAGTATTTCAGGCATAACATAGTTTGCCAGTATAATTCCGGAAATGCCTACTTTTTTTGAGACTTGAGAAAAGAAATGTGGAAACAGTGGTGGGTGTGGGAACAATGTTAATAGAAGTATCCCCACATGAGAAATAAAGAAAGTGAAATCAGAAATAAAGCTGTATCTTGTCTACTGGGGATAATATCACAGATCATTTCTATGGGCAGAGGTTGCGATTAAAATTTTAAAATATGGTCCCTTTTATAGCTCTAAGAAACATAAGATGGCTTGGTTAAAAATAAAATTCCCTAGGACGTAAAGAGAGAGTGGCAGAGAGATATTTTTGCTCTTGCTGCTGCATCCCATCCCCAAGTCCCTACAGGACCAGCCCTGGCCACTGAGGAATAGCTCACCAATTGCAAGAATTGCTGGGAAAATAAACAGAAGGCTCTTAACATTCTCACCATCTACCAGCTGAAGATGACTCACCCCATATAAAAAACAATCAAGGGAAAAGGAATGCCAACAGTTTGAATGCAGTCTTTATTCAAACCCTGACTGATTTTACCACCATTAAATGTCCCCAGTCTGGAGAGAATATATTCCTCCTGCTACTCCCCAGACCAAACCAGAAGACCTCAGAGGATGCCAGGAAAGATTCCTGCACAGATCACGGGGTAACCTTTTGATGGTGACTTCATCAAGTACCTGCAAATAAAGTAAATATGCATCCCTCAGATAGGTGTCGAATATGCAAGCCGTGGGTAGGACACTCCTGGCTAACTTTAAGTCAGAGACACAGGAACCTGGGCAAAAGGGGACGGGAGAAGCTGAACTTGTTGAAGGAAGAGGTAGATCTCAGCAGGACTGGTGCCATGCATAGGAACTGGGATGAATCCTTTTCAGATCATGCCACATTGTCTTCCTTCATCGTAGGTGATTCAATAAACGGCTATGAAAAATGCTTTACAAATCAATATAGTATATAGGTTAGCTACTGCTGTTCATGTTAAATTGACAAGTTGCTTGTCACAAGCCTGTTTGTGTTGGCTTCTGTAACTATTTCTTTTTCTACTAGACTTTTTATTTTACATTACATCATTACATCATTTCTTCAATGAGAATTCATCAAGCAATGTCTGGGTACATATCTGTTTTCTCCAGCAACCAGCTTCCCTTGCCTTCCTTATTCTGCTGGACATTTGTGGGCTGAATGGCAAGGGGAGGTGTACCTTAAGCCATTTCTAACATGGAATAAATGAGAAGATGCTGTAACATGTGCTGCACATGATGAATAGTAAAATGTGGCATCTGCTCTAGACAAGTTCTGACTGAAACAAATGGGAATCATTTCCTGAGTCTTGAACATGTTTATGAGTGGCTGTGATCAACTTCTGATCAGAGTAAACCTGAACTTTATTTTCGTAAGAACCATTTTCCCTTTTCTAAGCTATGCCACCCACTTTCTTACTGAAAGTGGAGTGCAAGTCTGCAAGTCTTGGTGGCCTCAGAGTTGATAACGTTGTTCTTCTGTGTAGGCAGCATATGACGCGGCTTGCTGGAATTTGCTGCAGGAAGGAGATCAGGACCTGATTATTCCCACCCCCTCTATCCTGCAGTGGTGCCCAAGGGTATCATCTCTGTCCTTTATATCCTCAGTCTCCCATTAACATTCCTGAAGAACACAGGACTGTAAATATGACCAAGTTAGTCAGGATGGCACTGAGGTCCTCAGAGTCTGCCCAAAACTTGTCAGGTCTTAAAACTCGTCAGTCACACAGAAGTTGTTTAAGTAGGACTCAGCCTAAGGTCACAGTCTCTCAGCCAGAGTAGACAGCAATTACCAGCTCAGACTGAAGGTCTGCCATCTTTTCTTTGCATAAAGAAGAAAATATTCCCAGGATACCAGAGAACTAAGAAAGGAGGCATCCCTATAAGCATCCCTAGTAGTCACTGTCTCTCTCTCTGACTACCAGTGGGAAATTACAGGGCTATAATTTCAGAGTCTCTATGCTACAGTGGATGCACTAAACAGGAATCACATCCAAGGTCACAAAGCATCATGCTCAAACTGACTGATCCAAAGGCACATCAGGATTTCCAAGAGGACCTGTCAGAACACATATGAAGCATTCTGATAACTGAGCTGACTCAGTACAGCCATGCATTTAGAAGGTCCCTCTAAAATAATACCATGCTTACCAGTGACTGCACAGGCTATTTTGCCTAGGTAGACTATTTTTAAATATTGGTACCAGGCACGTGAATATTTGCAGCAGTATTTGAGAAGTAAGGATAACATGTCCTTGAGAATTAAACCTGGCATGCATAAAAACAATTCTTACTCCATTTCATATAAATAGCAGCAGCAATAGAATAATCCAGCAAAAATGACCAAAAATAAAAAATCAATTTATGTAAGGAAAAGTCTTAATAACTCATTTCTAAGACAATTAATTTTAAAAACTGATTTGGTATTAGCAATAGTCTTAATTTTATTTCTTTTTTTTAACGTTAAAATAACCCTAATGACTACAGGATGTTTAACACAGGCACAAGCACTTCTCTAGAATTTCAACAGGTAATCAATTTCTCTTTATGTCAAGGAGGAAAATAATTGAATAATGCACCTGGGAAGGTGATTCGTGTTACAATGGTTTTGTTTTCAGTCTGGTGAACCAGTCACAGGAGATCTTCTAAGGTTAAGAGATTCATAAGCACCATGATACATTAAGAATCTATCCCAGGATCAATAAACCTCTTAGTCCCTGTCTGAGTGAACAAGGGGAGACACGGTGGAACATGCCAATGCACTTCCCCTTACTATTCCCTCACTCTTTGAATGTTAAGGACACTCAAAATCATTTGGAAGTGAAAGTGAAGAATGAGAAAGCCAAACAAAGTCCCTAGGAGAATATTGTCCTCACAGCTGATACCTTATCTGGAGGGAGGAGGAACCCAGACTGCATCAGAGTCACTAAACAGCTGATGGCTTTGCCCAGTGTTTGACTGCTCTCCCTTCCTTATGAATGCCTCCTCTGTGGAGCAAGCTCCCCTCTTCCTCTGCTACTTGTTCCCGGAAGCTGCCTGCTCCTCCCAGAAGATAAACACCTCTCTGTCTAAATTCAATGAGAAAGTAATGATTATTTTTGTTTCACAAGGTCATAGCAGGAATTTATATCTGAACTACACTTTGGGGATGAATAGCCTAGATTACCTACTAGTCAAAAGTCCCATTGGCTAAAAATACTGTTTCTATGTATAAATTTATTTTTTAAGGTACATAAAATGGGCAAGAAAGGGTGTAATTCTAACTGTGGATGAAATGTCTATTAGCGATTATAACAACATTTTAAATGAAAATACTTAGATAATCTATTTCTATGTTTCACCTAAGACTTAAGTTTCCCCATTCACTAACAAGAATGTCTTTATCCAGGAGACCTCAACACTTCAATATCCTCATCTCCAACAGCCTGCACTGAGGACCTCCTGCATCCCTGTTTCCATGGGTTTCATCACAATGACACTTCATTCCCCCTAGTTCATCTCCTACTCTCCATCAACTTTCTCCTATAATTCATGGCAGACCTTGCCACGGTTTTGATACAGACTGCTCCCCCAAAGCTCCTGTGTTAGGAATATTCAGGAAGACTCAGAGATAAAACATTTGAACTGTGACAGCTATAACCTAATCAGTCCATCCTAGTTTGAATGCACTGACTGGGTGATAACTGTGGGCAGGAAGGACGTAGCTGAAGGAGATGAGTCACTGGGAGAATGCCCTGGAAGGGTAACTCTTCCCTGTGGCCCTTTCATAACCCTTCTCACTGCTTCCTGGCTGCTCTGACCTGAGCAGCTTCCCTCTGCCTCACCCTTCTGCCACGGTGATCTGCCTCTCCTTGGGCCCAGAGCCACAGAACCAATCTGTGGAAAGAGACCTCTGAAACCATGAACCCCAAATAATTTTTCCTTCTTTAAGTTTTCATTTCTTTTCAGCAATGAAAAGCTGACTAACACAGAGCTCACAATGTTGCTCCAGAATACACCATCCCTCCAACTCATTATTTCTCAATACTGAAAGCTTAGGTATGTCCATAACCTGACCCTTGCATCCTCTTTGAACTACACAATACATATTTTTGAGACTATGTTTGAAGTCTCCAAACTCACCTGGGCCCAAGAAGTCAAAACTACTATGGCTCCACTGAACAGTATTGTTTAGAGGGGGCCTATCCTCTCATGTGACCCAAGGTCCATTGCAGACATCCCAAACCTCCATTGTACAGTTAGCCCTCCATATCTGCAAGTTTCACCTCTGTGGATTCAACCATTCTTGGAGAGAAAATATTTGAAAATAAAAACTGCATCTGTACTGAACATGTTCAGACTTCCCCCCATTATTTCCTTAACAACACAGTATAAGAATTTATATAACTTTTATATTGTATTAGGTATGATGAGTAATCCAGAGATGATTTAAATTACAGGGAGGATGGGCTTAAATCATATGCAAATGTTACAGCAATTTACATAAGACAGGTGAGCATCCACAGATCTTGGAATGCACGGGGGTTGTGGGACCGATCCTGCTCCTAACCCATCCTTGTACTCCTCATGATTTTCAACCTTGCATCTTCCTTTGCTAGGGATCGATTTCTTATTCCAGTACTCTTGTGATTCTATTCCTTTCTGCCTCTTTCTCAAAGGAAATGATTTCTGTGACCCTCTCTAAAGTTATTAATTCTATGGCTGTCATCTCTCTCTACCCCCTTTAAGCTCATCTCTATGCTGCTAGAAACAGTACTCTACAACCAAAACTACATCTCCCAGAACCTTAAATTTAACTATCTGCTCAATAACTTGTCCTGGATGTTTCAACAAGCCCCTAAAAACAGATACCAAACTGAACTCTTCATCTTTCCCAGCAACCACCTTTTTACCTGGCATATCCCACCACTATTGCACAACTCACCTGAAACCAGGGTCAGTGAGACCTCAGCCTCCAACAGCCCTTCCCTCTAATCCACAGCTAATCAATCAAAGTATATAATTACTGCATCCTAAATACTGCTCGTATTTCTTCCTTCTTCTTCATCCCAGTGACCACAGCGTTACTCTAGCCCTTTTTCATCTTTACAACTGTCCTGCTTGGTCTCCATGTCACCAGATCTAATGTTCCTGCAACCAACCTTCCTTTCTGTGGATGAGAGGGCTTGCCCCACAGCACAGGTCTGAGGCTGCATTTCTCAGTTTATTGAGAGCTCTTCAAGACTTGATAATCAAGTCCAAGCATTTCTCATGGCCTTGTACAATGTGAATTGTGCTGCGTGTGTTATTTTCTACTCTCTTACACACTACCACCCACCCCCACTTCACCTCCTGAGCTCTGTATTAACTATATTTTCTTATTTCTGGATTCTTCATGTTCTGCCCTATGGGGCCTCACTAATGAGGAAGAGACTGCCCCTCCAGGCTATTCAGTTCTTAGGGATAGCAAGAGACTTCCCTTCAAGTGTGTGTTCATCTACAAATCAATCTAGAGCTGTACCCTCTTTATCTACCCTTTTCATGAATTCTTATACATCCCAACATTATTCCCCTGTCCTAATCATCCCAAGGCCAGGTATCAGACAACAAAGGGCAGTCCCTCCAGCCCAGGAACATGCTTGAAATTATTCAAACTAGCCAATTCTAATCCTTCCTAGGCTGCCTCTCTTGTTCCTTCCCATGGGAAACACAATCAAAGCTCTGTCCCATGCTTTCCCCTGGTTCCTGACTCTTATGAGCAAGCCATGGTGCTTCCCCATGTGGTCCAGGTGAAGTACTGTAGCTCCCATTTCTAGAGTCCATTAGTACAAAACTTCATTCAGGACAGTCATTTCTGTATCTACATGTCTTACCATCTCTTACTAAAACAAATGCCAAATTTTCAAAACAAATTTCAACTATAAAACTACTTATAGAGTCCTGGCTTTTCCATGCTGTCTCATGTTTGTGGTCTGTGTGTACAACTGGAAAGCCATGTTCAAACTATAAGAGCCAGGATCTACTTGGACTTTCTCTGTATGTTTTTTCCTGACCACCTGAATGCTGAGTCGCTTCTCTTTGGGCCTCTGTTGTATTTTGTACACCATTCTTCACTGAATTCTTAGTATTCAACCACAACATTGTTATCTGCCTGCAAGTTCACCTCTCCTCTCCTCCAAGGCTGGGCTGTGAGCTATAAGGATGACCGAGGCCATACTGATGTTTACCATAAGTACTTCACCTAGCGCTTAATGAACACTCAAAGAATACTACATGAATTAAGTCTGGATCACTAAAGTCAGTATTGGAAAATGTTAAAGATCAGCTTTGTTGCTTTAAAGTAGAGCTTTTAGACTTAAATAGAAGGAAGTAAAGCTAATCAGGAATAATCTTGGATACAGCTTATTCTCATTCATTTGAATTATGAATTAATTTAAAAAATCTTAACATGTTAAAAGTAACTCAACCCAGGTGCTGTGATGCATGCCTATAATCCCAGAGGTTCCAGAGGCTGAGGCAGACAGATCACAAGTTCAAAGACATCCTCAGCAAATTAGCAAGACCCGGTCTCAAAATAAAAAATAAAAATGCGCTGGGGATGTGACTCAGTGATTGATTGCTCCTGGGTTCAATCCCTTATACCAAAAAACAAACAAATTTAAGGAAAAAAAAAAAAAACAAAAAAAAACAAAAAAAACAAGAGTAACTTAAGCAAATATACTGATTTTGGAATGTATTTTCATATGGATCCTTTGACAAGGATATGTGATTATGATTTTAGTGTTTTTTGTTTGCTTTTTGTGGTGCTGGGGCTTGAATATAGGTTTTCCCACATGGTAGGCAAGTGCTCTATCACTGACCTACATCCCCAGCCCACTATGGGATGTAATTTTAGCATTCACAGTATAATACCTCCTAAAAACCAAAGAGAACAACCCAATGCTGAACTAATAGGAACTTATTCTAATTTCCTTTTCATTTCCCTACTTCAGACCCAACTGTAATTCACTCCAGTTAGGGAATGATATAAAGAACAGCTCTAAAAATCAGATCACTCCATTTTCATGAAAGGTGGTTTAAAATTTAAATTTTTTAAAGAAAATTTTATTGATTTTTTTAATTTGTTCTAATTAGTTGTACATGACAGTAGAATGCATTTATACATTTTGATAAATCACTCATAAAAGAAGTATAATTTCTCATTTTTCTGATTATACATATTGTACATATAATCATATACATGAGGTAATAATGTCTGTTTAACCTTAAATTGTCAGAATTTCAGCTTAAGTATGAAATTTGAGGGAAAAAATATATCTGTCAATTTTAAAAAGAACTCCACCAAATCTTAACATGTAAAATATGTACAAACATGACTTTTTACAATGATCATAAGTTTTTCCTTTCTACATTTAGACCTTCTCTTTTAGAGCATTCAAATCTATTTCTTTCAGGAAGTGATGAGATTTTATAATTTGTTCTATTTTGTTTAACCCAGGAATAAGAATACACATACCAATTCTTTAGTCTACACAGAAGGTGCTAAGTTAGATCTACTTATATTCTCTAAACAAACCAGAATAATTCTGGCCCTTCAAAAGCTACACAAAAAGGTTCATGTTTTACTTGTTGATGTAGAGGTGCCTCTTCAAAGTGCCTCAAAGTGATGCAAGAGTTTCCAGTTCTCTACTCTTTCCAGATAACCGCCAGCACCAATAAGAAGAAGACAGCTTATGCTGCTCCCCTTCAGGTGGGATTCTAAGCCTGAGCAGCTCAGCTGCTAACATGGGGTTGGATACTCTGAATACCTAGCCTACTGCAGGGGAGAGCTGAAAGTACATTTAAAAGGTGTTTGTAGGAATGATCCTTTCTCTGCACCCCAAGGGACAGTGTAGTGAGTTATCATTGTCTTGTCCACAGAAAAGGTATGTACAAAGTTCACATGCAAATCTTGCTTAAAGCTAGGGGTCTAGCTGAGCATCTGAAAAGACTGTAGAGCATAGAGATTCACAGTCACATAATTCAGTTCAGAATGGGGGCTCTGGGTTCAAATTGGCTGGATTTGAATTGGGGCTCTAAACTTTCGTGGCTCTGTGACCTCTGCTAAATGGCTAATCACTCCAAACCCTTGTTTCTCATGTGCCAAACACAGATAATCATACCTAACTCACAGGATTGCTGTAAGGCATAAAGAGATAATCAACAATCAGGGCAGAGCATGTTGCAATGAAAAGTGTCCAATTCTGTCACTCTCAAGAAGAGAGGATAAGTGATATCCTAGAAACTAGAAACTGCCACCTAGAAACTGCCCAGACTGAGCCAGGCATGGATAGAAGAGGTCTGGCTAACAAGGCTGCTTCTCCACATTCTCATGCTGCTTCAAGATTAAGCAGAACTAAGAACTGCTGTTAATTTTCTATCATTAAATGCTCCCCCCCTCCGCCCACAGGGTTCTCTTCATAAAATTGAAGACAGTGATTTTTAAGAATATGGACTGAGAAGTTAGTAAATATGTTGCTCTTGTGCAAAATGCCCTTCCAGGGTCAGGTTTTTTTTTTTTTTTTTTTTTTTTTAATGTTTTTCTTGGTTTTCTCCTCAGTAGAGTTAACTGGAAGAAATCAGGGTTGGGAAGTTTTGACATACAGTCTCTGGGTCTTGCCATACCTAAAAGTTAGATTTAGTCCTAAACATTTTCAGTTACATGAGCCAATATGCTCCTTGGGAGTTATTTGGTTTCTGTCACAATCAAAAAAATTGCCTAAAAATAAGGCACTGAATTCTACCCTATTATAACAACACTACCACCAATAACAATAAAGTGTTCACTTGCTAACATTTGCCAGCCTAATAACAAACTTCAATTTCCTTTCCATCTTTTTGAAATTTTTCTGATTTCTGTTCCCCCTCTCTCGGTACATCCTGGCTCCTTTTCTATGCTTATACTCTTTCTGTCATTTGACCTAACCAGTCTCCCCCTGTTAAGGACATATCAATGACCTGTTTAAAAAGGATGAGCTGGGGCCCCTAAAAAGTGACATCCACCTATGGCCCCCACACTGCGTTCCTCATCATCTGGCCTCCATCTGCCTTCTCAGCCTCATGCCTCATCTCCTGTTCTCTATCCCACACACTAATTCAGCCAACCCACAGAGACCTGAAAATTAATACATCAGTGCTTTAAACCACAAGATTTTACTATTGTTTGTTATGTATCCATGGACCTTTGAAACATTAGAACCAGGGAGGTAGAGTCCACTTAGGCATTACCTAACAAGATGCTTAGCAGCACTGAAAAGTCCAAATGCTTTCTACAAAGCCCTCCCCACAAGCAGCAGAGCCCATCACTGATGTTAGCAACCACCAGGGTAATGTGAGAGAAAACTTTTAAAAATAATAAGTGAACAAACCTTCAGACTTTGAGCCTAAAGATCAGAATTCTGCCACCAGGACCAGTGGAGAGTTACGCTGCTGAGCTACAGCTTCCCAACCAGGTGAGCGGGGTCTATTAATAACAAATGCCAGGCACAAAACATGAACAAGGTTGCTAATGCTAACATTATGCTTATTGAAGAGTCTAGTGTGCCTATCTGGCACCTTGTTTTGGAGGGTACTTAGAAAGATCACAGACAATTCTTCCCTTTAGACATTATGTGTTTAAACTCACACACACACACACACACACACACACACACACACACACAGAGAACAATTTTAAAAATTCTTTAACACAGAGTTCTACTTCCTGCTCTGGTCCTAACCTGCTGTGTGACTCTAGTCACATTGCCCACCTCCCTGTGCCTCAGCTTTGTCATCCACAGTGCAGCTCCCTCTGGGTGCCATAGAGTAAAATATGTTTACTTCTGTACAATTTCCCTAAAATGATTTTTAAACAGTTTTATCTCAGATTTTTTCTCTAATAACAATACTTATAGTAAATTACCAAGTAATCAAATCTGATTAACATAAATCTATAAGGCTATGACTCAATTTTCCTAACTCTGATTTATATGGGGTGCCTACACATATGTTCATATGAGTGTATATACCTACAAACATATCCACATGCATACATACACCACCCCCTACAATCCATAAATATTTAGGGCATATTTTAAAGGCTTCTGAAAGCTACAAAACCATAACATAGCATCCAGCATTACTGAACCTACAGGCTTTTGAAACCTTTCTATTTCTGGAAATAATCTAGAAGGGGAAAAAAAAATTATCTGTTGTGGAAAGATAGAACCTTTAGCCACTACCAATGTTTTGGTCAAAAAGAATCCAAGAATATTTCTGATTCCTGTCAGCATCCCCAGCATCAAGTCAGGGACAGGTTCGTGATAGGATTTAACAAAAGCCCTTTCCCAGTCCCCTCCAATGTCGTTCCCATAAGTGTATACTATGACCACACAGAGGCCTCAGGTGAAGGGCACATGGGCAGCTCACACAGTTCACTGGCTGTGGCTAAAGAGGATGGTTCTTATCTCTTTAATGGAGTCTGGGACTCTCCTGCAGATTGTTATTCCCAATATCACTGGGAAAAGCTTTGTCCTGTAGCAGAAATCTCAATACTAAGGACAAACCCCAAGTAACCAAGAAACACTACCCATATCCTCACTGAGGGATCAAAACACCCAGCCTTGAGATTGGGACACAGCTGAATATGAACAAGATTTATTTCAAAAGTCAAATTTTCCAGACAAGTGCTTTTCCAATTTTTTTTTATTTCAGGACCCTTTACATTCATAAAAATTATTTAAGACACAAAGAAGTTTTGTTTCCATGAGTTACAGGAATTTCTAATTACCTTTTTTAAAATTAAAATTGAGAAATTTTAAATTCACTAATTTGTTTTAACAGAATAATAAATCTATTACATTCACATAAACAACATATTATATAAAAATTTCTATTAGCCAAACTGAAAAAAGTTAATTGAGAAAAAAGACATTGTTATGTACTCCTGCACATTTCTTTAACCTCTTAATAAAAGAGAGTTACATTCTCATGCTTCTTCCCATACAATGTGTTGTGAAATCATATGCCACTGTAGCCACCAGAAAGCTCCAATGCACCCTCATGAGAAAATGAGAGTGGAAAAAGAAAATAATGTCAATTATTATTAAGAAAAACATTTTGGCCTCATGAGCTACTTAAAAGGGTCCTGAGGACCCTGAATCAAACCTTCAGAGTTGCAGAGTCTGCTTCTTGTTGTCTTTATTTCCCTTTCATCTCCATCCTTTCTTTCATTAATCTTTTTGGAACATTTCAACCTTGAGTCAGGTTTGCTACAGAGAATGAAGAGTCCTCTATCTATATTTATTCCAGAAAGGCCCCAGAGAGCAGCTCTCCAGGCCCAAAAAATACAAGCAAAGCCCCAAGTCTGAGCCAGGCAAAGGTCAACAGGGCTTCACAGAATAAGGGGAAAGTAACAGTGGGTGTTCCAACAACATAAGGAGTATAGATCATGCAACTTCAAGGCCACTGGAAGGCCTTTGCCTTTTACTCAGAAAAATGACCACCCAAGGCAGCTGTGAGCTGAAGGATGACAAGATTTGACATGTTTAACAGGATCACTGTGGTAACTATGAAAGTAGAGACTATAATGCACATCCAGCAGACCCATTAGAAGGATACTAAAACAAGATGGACAAAGGGGTTGGGGTAGGTAGAAAAATGACCACCAAGATATCAACACCCTGATCCCTGGAATCTGACTATGTTACCTTATAATAGGTGTTATGGTACACAGCTGTAATCCCAGCTACTGTGAAAACTAAGGCAGGAGGATTGTAAGACTGATGCCAGTTTGGGCAGTTTAGCCAAGACAAGACCTTTGCCTCAAAATGAAATGGAAAGGGCTGAGGGTATATCTCAGAGGTAGAGCACTTGCCTAGAATGAGTGAGTCCCTGGATTTCATCCTTAATACCAAAAACAAACAAAAAACAAACAAACAAAAACAAAAAACAAATTAACCTTACAAGACAGAAGAGACTGTGCACATGTGGTCAAATTAAGGATCTTAAGATGTGAAGATTATCTCAGATTATTCTGGATGGGACAGATGTTAACTCCAAGGGTTCTTGTAAGAGGAAGCTTTCAAATCAGAGAAAGAGATATAACAATGGAAGCTGAGGTCAGAGAGAGAGAGAGAGAGAGATTAGAACACACTATCCTGCAGACTTTGAAGATGGAGGAGGTACTGCAGGTCAAGGAATACAGGCAGCCTCCACCAAAAAAAAAAAAAAGAAAAGAAAAAAGGAAGTGGATTCTTTTATAGAGCCAGAAGGAATGCAGCCCTGACAACTCATTTTAGACTTCTGATCTTCAGAACTGTAAGATAATTTTTGTTGCTTTTAAGCAGAACATTTGTGATAATTTCTTAAAGCAGCAAAGGGACACTAGAGCACCATCAGTAGAAAGCAAGAGAAGCAGGATTTGGGGTTTAAGTGAGAGCCAACAAGATTTAGGGGTGGGATGGGGGAATGGGAGAAAACAGAAACCAAGTCTTACTCCACAGTTGGTCCCCGCAACTACAAAAATGGATTGATTTTCAGTTGGAACAGCGTTGGCAGAAACCTGACTAGAATAGATATAAAGGACAATGAATGAAAAGAAATTGTGGTCAGTTAGTAGCAACTGTTGCAAGGCATTTTACTGTAAAAGGGCAAAAGGAAATACCACACTGGCTTGAGGGAAAATGTGATAACACAAAAGATGTAGCTACAGCTGGAGAGGTGTCCTGCTCGTGTGAGAGGCAAAGAGCCAAGTGCACCATGGCTGGTAGTACCTGAGCCACGAACTTGGATGCTCTACCCTGAGTGTGAGGAGGATGAGTTTTTGAGTAGAGAAGACAGGGAGTTGGTTGCTGTGAGGATAGGAAAGGGTGGATATTTTATTTCTAACTGTCTCTGTGCTCAGAGAAACTGAAAGCAGCTGAGAGTGAAGAAGCCAAGGGAAGTGGCACAGAAGGTCTCAGGAGAGAGAAGAAAGTGTACGAGAATCTAAGAGGCAAGTAAAAGCACCAAGAAATGCCATCCAATTGCCAAGCAGGAAGAAAGACCATGAGGAGGGGATGATCATGAATTCAAAGAGAGACCAGTCAGCAAGGTGGGATGGTTCCTCTGTACCTTTACACAGCTCTGTTGTGTGGGCAAGAGGTAGACAGAGTTTAACTTAATAAGCACCAGGGGTTTGCCCAGCAAGGACCAAGAGAATTGGGGACATCGGCAAAAGAGGAATTGCAACAATAGTTCACAGAATCTAAATGAGCAAGGAAATGTCAGGGCAATGAACTTTTATTAGGTAAATGATACACAGTGATTTAAAAAGCCTTAATGCTCAAGAATATCTAGGGATATGTTTACAATATATTGAGAAAGCAAGCAAGTTGCACAGATTACTATTTAGACCATGGTCTTTTTTTTTTTGTTTTTTTTTGAGAGAGAGAGGGAGAAAGAGAGATGTGATCATTAGTGCAGAGGAATATGGTTACTTCTGAGTTGATGGGTAAATTCCTTTTTTGTGCTGGAGAAGATAGTCTACAAAGATCACTTATTACTTTGATAATTACAGAAAATGTTATTTTAAATAGCATAGCAGTTAAAATTCCTTGCAAATTATGTCATTTACAATTGTACTCATCTAAATTAAGTGTTTCAGATTGCCTTAAAATCAAAACAGGTGCTATCAATGTTCATTTAGATAAGCAAAAGTGTATTCAACTGGGTTGTGTTCATCTATGAAAGACTTTCCAAGATAGAATGTTGAAGGCTTATTGTTCACCAGTATGTATGTAGATGGTGTAATGGATATAATCTGTCCTAGTTAGTTAGGCATCCTTCCTGATTCACTAGTGCTTGCATGATTTTTGCTGTTAAATATTCTGAATATCATCTCAGCTCACAACTTACAGAAAAACAGATGATAAGAGAATACAGAGGATAAGTGAGGTACGGATTCCTCAATCATATGAAATACAGTATATGATTTATGAATCTAAGAAAGACTGCAAATATTTTAAAAGCTTGATTAAAATGTGAAGAATATAAACCTGTGTTGTATAACCTGATTGCAGCTATGTTATGATGGTGGGATTACTGGAGGTTATTTTTTTCAAATCCTCCTTCTGGTACAGGGGATTGAACTCAAGGACTCTTTACCACTAAGCCATATCCCCACATCTTTTTATTTTTTATTTTGAGACAAGGTCTTAATAAGTTGTCCAGGCCAGCCTAAAACTTGTGATCTTCATGCTTCAGCCTTCCTGGTAGCTGGGATCACAGGTGTGCACCACCACACACAGCTTGAAGAACTTTTAAGTCAGTAATTTAACAAGCAAATAATGCATGCTTCCATGAAGAAAAGGAAGTATAACTTTATGATAGATGAAGAATTTAAACTCAGTTATTAGAAAAACAGGATTATAGAGAAAGCCTAATCCCACCTGGCTCCCTAAAATCATATACGAGAGAGAGAGAGAGAGAGAGAGAGAGAGAGGGAGAGAGGAGATATGACTATATAAAATCTCACACAATATTATCAATCCAGTTAAGAAGAAAATTAATGAAGAAACATTTGGAGTTATTTTGCAATCTACAAAGATGATAGAGGTGTTTAGGGTGTTTAGTTACCATAAATATTTTTGCTAATACAAATGTTAAAAGCTTCCCATTACTGCTATCTGGTAATCTTCACCCCTCAGTTAAATGTATCACAATTTAAAAGCTAGCTGCCTGAATACTGTGACTTTTTCCAAGCAAATATTTGTGTAATTTAATATCCTCTCATAAAAAATCTCCCTTTTAAAAGGATAGCTTAACTTGGTATGAAGCAAAAATGTGAGTGAAAGTTTACCAAAAGTTATACTTAGTTAGTTATGATTCAAAACCAAATTGACTTAGAGACAATTTGAGACTCTAGAGACACCACAGGAACACAGCAACCAGGCCCAACAAAAGACCATGTACAATTCTCTGGTAGGAGGAAAGAGCTGAATAACAAAATTTTAGATCACAGGGTTACCAGAGTGCTTATAACATTTAAAGTCATTTGAGAAGCGCCAGAAAAAAAACGCAGCAGAAACTGATTTTCAAAGCAATGAAAAGTCGAACCATAAATTGGGGTTGGCAAGTCTAAAAGCAAGCATGTGGAAACTGATGGAACTTCCAAATTGAAGTAAGTTTGACTAGAGGAAATATTTAACAAAATTATTTCAGTGCTCTAGGAAAGTCTCATCTAATGTCAACCAATACTGCTTAAAGTATATTCATAAATTCATAATATAAAAACATTTGCATTACTGGCAGTCACCATACATTCTGGGAAAAACTATTATAAGCCCAAATTATTTGACATCAACTCTCATTTTCTTTTAGGAACATTGATATAACTCTGTTCATGGTTTTGCTCCACATTCAAATTTTTTTCATAAATACTGCTTTGCCTAACCACATTTGAATACAAATGATATACTTGTTCAGAATAAAAATGAGGAACATAAAATGGTTAAATGAGGGACTGTTAGGAAATGGCATGAGACTATCCTAGCAAATGGTTGGAAGGGCACAGAGCCCCTCTGTTGACTGAGAGGAGCTACTGAAGTCCCAGTTCATAGCCCACCTACTGTGGCACCCACCCCTCACCTTCACTTCACCTGAGCATCCTCCCTCTCATTTCTGTCCATGAATAGTATGCAAAAGTACCCATTTGTACCCAGCTAGCACATTTTTATGTGGGTTTTGCTGAAAAAAATAGTGACTAGTTTACCAACATCTCCACTTTGAAGAGGAACAGAAGAAATTTTAGAGGAGTTTGCCATTCCTGAGAAAATAATTGCAATGTTTTTCCCCCCTCAGATATAACACAAATCCTGTGACTTGGCCTATTCCTGTTTTATTTTCCATACCAGGAAGTATAAAACTCCAATCTTTTGCTTCAAATCAACAGTTTAAATTAAGAGTTCATTAAAAAAAAAAAGCTCTTATCACTGAAATATTTGTAAGCCACAGTTCTAGTTCCTTATTCTTACATTCTTCCATTTTTGTAGTTCTAATTCCACCTCAAATCTTAGGTAGAGCAGTTACAGATGTAAGGAGATAAAAATGATTACATAAGCTATGACAGCACATCAGTTTACTGAACAGTTTTTGTCTTATAAATTCAAGTTGTATTTTAATTAAGGAAGTCAAGAAAACTCTTTTAGCATTACTTCCACAGGTTTCTTCAAGAATATATCTGGGCTGAGTTACTTAGACACCCTTGATGATGACTTTTGGAAGAAGTGCCAGAGAGGAGCCATTGGTCATCTTTTTGTCCAATCAAAATTTCTTTAGAGCTGGAATCAGCTTTAGTCACCAAATTGCTTGCCCTGCTTACAGAGCAGAAACCCTTTCAGTTCTAACACCCAATCAGCATCCTGACAATATGTTATACAAATTGTGCCTGATTTACAATGAATGTCAAGCCCTCGGATCAGTGGTTCTCAAACCTGGGCTTACATCAGTCACCTGGGGGGGCTTGTGAAAACAGAATGCTTTGCTCCATCCTCAGAGTTCCGAGTCAATTGGTCTGGAGTGAAGTGTTCCAAGGACGTGCATTTCTATCAAGTTCTCATGTGAGGTGCACTACTGGTTTGGAAACCACACTTGCAGAACCAATGCCTTTGAGGTTTCTATTTCCTTAATTTTCAGCAGCTCTGTCCTATCATATATTAAGCATATACATGCTTCAGGTTGGCATTCAGACCTCCTTTACAGAGCCCATACTATGTCCCACTCCATCAGTCTAAGCACCTGTGCCCCAGTGTCAGTTTTCTTTGTGCCCAGAGCATACTCAGATCTTGAGCTCATGCTATCTTTGATTCAAGTACACTTCTCATTGCTCTACTAATGTGCTCATTCTGTAAGACTCCTGGATGCCACCTTTTCCAAGAAGCCATCCATAATTCATCTACAGCTTTCATCTGTGCTTTATTGTAACACATAAGCCTGCCTTGTATTATAACCCAGTAGTGATCAGCTAGCTTTCTTCCATAAATTACATAAGAAAGTGGTTAACAAGATGCACTTGGAGTTAAAAAAAAAACCTGGGTCCAAGTTTTGCTAGACACTTATCAGCTATGTGACACAGAATACAATACTTAACCATGAGCCTTAAAGTGAGATAACAATAGCATCTCCTTCCAAGGATGCTTGTAAGAATTAAATAAGATAACCAACATCAAGTACTAAACACCATGTTTGGTAGTTAGGGCTCAGCAAATAATAGCAACAGCTTTCCTGAAGATAGCTTTTGGAGATATTAAAATATCTCCAAATCCTTTAACACTCCTCCTGTGTGGTCAGGTCTTTCTGTCTCTTCCTTGACTCTGGGCTTTGAGACTGCTTGACCAAAAATATATAAAGGAAAGTTACTGTCATTCAGGCTTTAAGAATCGGCCAGATTCTCCTTTCTGTCTCTTTAGGGTGCTCACTCTGGGATCTCAGGCTGTGTGACAAGGAAGCCCAAGCCTGCAGTTCTCCTGACCTCCAAGCAGGCAGCCAAAACAGGAGAGAACCATCTTAAAACAGATCCTCAAACACAACCCCACCCCTAGCCCCATAAGAGGTGTAAATGGTGAACTGTTCTCACCAAGCCCAGCCTAAGTTATAGACTTGAAAGCACAGTAAATGATATTTTAAACCAACAAGTCTTGGGGGGGGGGGGGGGGATTGTAACATAGCAAAAGATAACAAAGCAAGAACATAATCTAATCTTTACATCCTTTCTCCTCTCTAGCAGAGCAAATAATAGGTCAGGACCCTTTGGAATGTTCACTGCAAGATTCAGACCTTTCCAGAGGGAAAATCCTCCTAAGAGATCCCATTCGTGAGTAAACATAGAACTTTGTGGGAAATAATTTATTTTTAACTCAATAAAAGCACAACTTTAGTCCTTACCTTGCCTAACCGCACCCCCTACAGTTTTTCTGGTACCTCAAGAAGTTGAGGCTTCAATAAATATAAATGGAACTTTTAAAAGACAAATAGAAGCCAGGCATGGTGGCACAGGCCTCTAATCCCAGTGACTGGGGAGGCTGAGGCAGAAAGACTACAAATTTGAGACCAACATCAGCTATTTAGCAAGGCCCTAAGCAACTTAGTGAGACCCTGTCTCAAAATAAAAAATAAAAGGGGTGGGGATGTGACTCAGTGGTTAAGCACCCCTGGATTCAATACCCAGTACCAAAAAATAAAGGAAGACCACAAACAGAAAACACCTCTGTGTAAGTCATGGGTAAAAACAGCTACACTGCTTTATATTCTCAAGCACCCCAATGAATGATAAAGAGGACAGACTAATATCCACTTTGGAAATTGAGGAGTTCACGAGGCCACCATCTGCATGGAAGGAGAGAGCAAAGAAACACCTTTCGGAAGTCCCACAAAATCTAAGCCTATGGAGACAAAACCAGAGAAACAATTTTTTGCTTTTTATTAAATTTAAAATGTTTATATTTTGCTTAGTTTTTGGTATTTTTACTCTCATCTATTTTTAGAAAAGGCCTTAGAAAAATATCCTATTGGTTATAATACATAATCTTAGTGCCTGGTACTTTTCCACTGTTGCACTTGGTACAAACTGAACCTGTTAATTATGGTTAGGGCCCTTTACTAGACTAAGTCCCATGAGTACCAGGACTGTCTAGCTTACACCCTTCCCAGTGCCGAGTACAACACCTGGCATGGCAGTATACCCTCAATAAATATTTGTTGGATGAATATTGAATAGCTAGCACTAAAAAGGCTTTGGGGAGAACTGGAGCAGATGCCTGAATGGCCTGAATTCACATAAACACAAAGTCCTTAAGGAAAAAAAAAAAGTTTCTACTTGAATGATGAAATTGCTTTAGGAATAAATATTTGCTGTCACGGGTTAAAAAGTAACACACACTTACGCTGGAAGAGTTATTTTTTCCACAGTCCTGTCTATTTAAGTCCTGCTAATACCCCTCCCTCATGCACAAGATATCACCTGTATTTAGAACCATCATCCAGAATTCAAAGCTTTACAGAAACACACTTTAACAAGTATCTATGGTAATTACTGCCTCAGATCCCTTTTCTCCCTTTTTCTGTCAATCTATTTCCCGAAGTGGCTAACATGATCTCCTTTAAACACTATTTTTATCATAGTATTTTCCTACCCCACACTTACAGTGAATCTCAATTGTCAACCGTTTGAATTTAAACACATTGAGAGTTTAATGTATTAACAATACCCATAACTGTTTCTAAAGTTCTTCCATTAATTTCCATACCTACCCATCCACCTTATTCCCTGGCTCCCATCTAATTACCTTCTTCCCCTTGGACACAAAACCACATGGAACCCCTGATATAGACAAGAGATGATGGAAGTTGGCTTCGCTGTTATACCAGTGAGGTCCCATCATTTGATCAAGACTCCAGCAGGAAGCCCAACGCACTTTTGACAGTGTCTAGGAAAATTTATTCCCAGTCAGTTCAGGAAGGAGACTCCTTACCAGGAAATCATCCTCAACTCTGTTAACATCCAGGGATTATTTAGAAATGTTTAAAATAATCTAAAACTGGTTTCTGGGAAAGGAAACTGAACTTTCTAACAAGGTCAATGGATACAACTGCATTTGAACATACTGATTACTTAAAATGTTAAGCTTTGTATCTGCAGTGCCTCTATAACCACTCTGGTTTACATAATCCACCCTCACTGAACTTCTACTGATTGGAAAAATCAAATAATTACATAACTTTAAGAAAGTCAGTAAGAGAGTCTTTCATGGAAAACAATTTGAATTCCTATTTAATGACTTAATTCACTACCTGCTGGTTCTTTTATTTTATTTTTCCAGCTAGGAAACAGAAACAAGTTGATCAAAGTCTAAAGAAAAAAAAAATGAAATGCACATACAAGAGAAAGATTTAGTAATGGATGGGAAAGAACAGGTGCTTAGCAATTGTGTCTTTGTCAACTTGGGTTTCTCCTGTATTTCCTTATAGTGAACTTGGGTCCTGCATCATTCACACATGCATGAAAGATGTTCTCTCTCATCAGATGACAGAATCACATTCTAATTACAGAAAGTACAAACTTTTGGTATGATAATTAATAAGAAAAAGAAAACATTAATAATCAATGATGCTCTTCTATATTATCATAATTGCCATTTGGTAAAGATCTTAGAAGTCTTGAAGGATTTACTTCTGTTTTTAATTACCTGCAATCAGCTGGAAGGGAGCAGTGAATGAATAAACACAGAACACTGACAATTCTTTGTTGCTTCGATTTCTGGGTAGCTTTTGATATTTACAATTTATTACAGGTGTGTGGGAAATGTTTGGGGATTTTACAGCTTTTAGAGTAAAATAAAGACTCCATGGATGATGACCCCTAGCTCTAAAGAAAATGATTAGTTTCATTAACATTACCTTTGAGGAGGAAGAATGAAGAGAACAGAGGTTAGGAGTCAGAGAGAAATTGGCTTATATTCTCTGCACCTCAGAGTCTCCATTCCTAAAGTGGGGGTACTACTGTGGACCTCAAGGGACTTCACAGTGATAATAATAGATAACACATATCTAGAACCTGGCACATATCAAAACCCAAACAATGTTAAGTCTATTTCCAGCTCCATGCCCTGTTCAAACTTCAACCTGCAGGCAGAGCAGGAACCCTGGGAAAAGCCCACCATTGTGGGCTTATTATACTATTTCCAACATACTTTGAAAGTTTCTGAAGTTCCTACTCAAAAACTTTTGCTTTTAGAAATGTAGGCTGGCAACATGTGATGGAAGTCATTTCTCTTTTTCTCAGATGCTCTTACAACTGACCACCAGGACCACAAACAGTGGTAACTCATACCCCTGAAATGATACTGTTCCTCTTTTTGGCATGTGGTCTGACCATCCAGAATACCCATCTTATTTCATAGCCACTTGTTTTCCAGCTTGCCATGGGCTTTCTGTGAAAATTAATGAACAGAGTAGATTAGCTTTGGTTCCTGTATGGCACTGGTACTCTCTGCCTTAAGAAGGGTGAATTCCACCCTGAGGAAGAATAGCTAACACTACTCCAGAAGACAGGAAGCAAGGATCTGTCCTATAACTTTCAAAGTGCACAGAGACCCTGGGCAGTGCCATTGAACACCTTACATTGTATAATCCTCACAATACAAATGCATCTGCATGTGAAGCCAGGAGTTTTGATATTAAAGTGCCTACCCATCCTATCTGCTTAGAGATTTAGAGGCTCCTTTGAGAACAAAATGGCTGGAATGCCCAGACATCAGCATATGGGTGGTCAACCTTCACCATGATTAAAAATTACTGCTCAAACTTAAATTCACAAAATTATGTCTGATGGACTCTGTGGTAAGTTAAAAGCTTCCTAAGAGTTTATTATCCACAATATTTTAATGCCCATATCTGATGCAATTAAGATTTGATATAGACACTGAGAGAGAACTCCATTGTATTTCCCATAGAAGAATTTTGTCAGAGGATTCAGGGCTTTTGCAGAGCCTCTAGCATGTGAACTTTGTCATGCTAGTCATTAGGAGTCATTAGGTGACCATAAAAACTGCAATGGTCCATTCATAATAGGCCGATGTGGATGCATTAGAGCAGGAAACATTCTGACACTGTTGAAAGATCCTATATATTCTTGCCAACTCCCTTTCAGTACTATGTGAAGCTAACTTCTGCTATTTTACCCAAATCCAGATGAAAGAAATAGGAATTTGATTTTGCAGTAAGTACAGTAGCATTGAAATATAGTTGCCTTCAATTCTGAAAGAAGGCTTTTGAAAATAAAATCCATTCAACATAAAATATAACAGAAAACAATTTTAAAATAAATATCTGAACTGAGGTGAACTGGATTGGAGAAAACAAAACTGAAGATAGAATTTTGCCTTTTCAAAAAAAATGTCAAGTGGAGAACTTCATCAATCTTAATTTAAACCAATCTTAACTAAAAACCATAATCAGCTAAATCATAACAATTTAGAGAAAAACACTGTCCATTGCCAAGGAACAAAAGTGATGAGGAAGCCAGTTTTCCAAGCCTGGGGAGAGGGAAGTAACTAAAAACTCAGATGACCTGTTGGTATTCTACTCCCACTCGGCTGTCCTGTGTCAGCATAGCAGCTAGGGAGATCTTCATATCTTCTTTCCTCTTGATACTAGTGGTGCATTTTAAATATTTATATTTAATGAATTTTGATGCAAAAAAATGCAATAAACTGTGCAGTTTTTAGAAATGATCTTTTAGAAAATGCAAATCAAACTGAAGCCCTTCTCAAGTGGAAACACTTGATGCTCCCCACCTGATGCTGGATCAAACCAACCTTACTTTGACCTTCATGTATGGCCTGAGCTCTTCATTGATCTTGTGCCATTCTCCTCCTCTCTCTTCTTTCCTATGCTGCCCCCTTTTGCCTGAACCATTCTCCAACTAAATTCAAGATCTCCCTCCATTGTCAAGTCTCAGCAGGTGTCTCCTCCTCAGATAGGGCCTTTCCTAATCCATTCTAAAATACCATTCCTTCCTTAATCTCTCATAGCACTCCTTCCTTTTCTTCTATAATTATAATTTGTACTGAAATTTGTTTACTGTTTTAAAATCAAACGTGCAGGAAGTCCATTGGCTTGAGGCTATCTCCATACTTTGAGTTTCTATGTAACACACAATGTAACAAACTTAAAACCTTAAAAAAAAAAAAGTTAAAAAAAAAAAAGCCGTCAGCCAATCACAAGGAGCTGAATGTTAGCCAATCACATTCTGCCAACTGATCAGACCATGTTCAAATAAGGCAAATGCAACCAATCAAGCTATTTCTGCCTTTATTTCCTTGTTCTGTCTATAATCACTGCTGGCACTGCCCAGCAGAATTTTCTAAACCTCTTCTGGTTCTGAGTGCTGCCCAATTCTTTGTTCAAACAAACTCTGTAAATGCAATTTGTCTAGAGTTTTTCTTTGATCACTTTAACACCCATCTCTCCCACCGGAGTCTAAGATCCATGGGAAAGAAACAAGGCTTCTTGTTCTCCACTGCACCCTTGATGCCCAGGACATGCCTAGAGTATCACAAAGACAATAAATATCTGTTAACCAAATAAATGCATGAACTTCTCCACTCTGTTCAAGTACCACTTGAGACATGGGATATAGTTTTTCCTGTTTTATTTCATTTATTCAAAAACTATTTACATTTGACTCAGAAAATTGGAAAGTTAGAAACAGAAATCTTTCAAATTTTTTAATGCCAAAGAAGAAAAGCAGAATTTTAAGAGTACTGCTTTATGCCCTTATTTCTTTTTACAATCAAGACATGTAATCAATCATAAATGTGATAAGGGAAATCTCCACAAAAACTCAAGGCTTGTACTTCAGTCTCTGAATGTTAAGACCAGGTGGGAGGGTGGGGGGCTAAACTGATACCAGAAAACCTTAAACGTATGCTCTGTATTTTCAGGTCACATAGAAGTAATTCTGAAAAGGAACTGATCATTGGATAGTCTCCAAAACTGTAATAATCTTAAAAGTACATAAAAATATATTCCCGGTTTCACCCTATTTGTAATCCTGGCTTTCTCCTGCACCCAGTGTGGATCACTGAGCTGGCAAGCCCTCATCTTTGTTTCCTTTACAGATATATTAATAATGTATTGATAACAATCAGCAAGGAATCATTGCTCACTTTCATTGCTCACTAAATGGACCAGAAATGATAATCATGAACACTTTGATTTTGTAGCAACGTCACCTTCACTTTCCAGTACATAAAAATAGAATTGTTTTGCCTGATTGTCATCTATTTTTTTCAACTAATAATAACTGTTCAGAGAAATAAAATTTCTTAAAAGAATCAAAATTGATAGTTCTTGTGCTTGTCTTACAAGACAAAAAAAGGAAGCTATTTTAAAACCACGAGCTATTCGTACGTTATGAAAACTGATTTGCCTTGCAGAAACAACACAGAAATCTGGTCAACACTTTTCTTCCTTTCCTAGACATGGAAAAGCGTTATCTCGGCAGACAGAGAAAGAAAGAAATTAATTTACGTTCTCATGAGCTCTGCTCAGCAAACTCATTCATTCATTCATTAAAATGAACAGCACAAAAAAGGTGTATGTCTTGGTCAATCAACAGTCTGCATTCATGGGAGAATTTTGAAATACAAAAGGCTGCATGTTTTTCTTAGTTGAAATGAATAAAAAGCCAGACTGGTATTCTTTTATCAGTATTTAGCAGATGTGTCATATGAGAAACACATAATACCAGTAGCTATTTTGAAAATTAAAGTAGAAGTATTATTCTGCTTAAAGAGATAGTCCTTTGGGGCTGGAGATGTAGCTTAGTGGTTAGAGCACTTGCTTACCATTTGCAAAGTTCTGGGTTCAATCCCCAGCACTGCAAAAATAGATGCTTTTGTTCTATGTGAAGATTTCAGCACTGAGCCATGCACCATAAAAGACTTTCCAATTTGAAAAATAAGACATTTACAGGCTGAGGTTACAGCTCAGTGCTACAGCACTTACATAGCATGCATGAGGCTCAGGGTTCAATCCTCACTACTGTGTGCAGAAAAAAAAAAGAAAAAAAATTAAGTTCTGCATAAGATACTAGAATATAATTTTAAATAGTAAAATGTGACATGTTTCAAAGGGATCATGGAATTTTCTAAAGGCAGCATTTTCTGATTAACTTTCAGTTTTGTCAATGTTTCACAAGAAAATCACTATCATAATCTCACATAATTAAATCAACTTAAGAGTTCTAATGTTCCTTCTAGCAACCATTTTTAAAAACAGCATTTCTTTGACCAGTATTGCTTTAAAGCAGTGTTTTCCAAGTAGGGGCAACATTTTCCCCCAAAGAGGAGACCTTCTTCGGTTGTCACAACAGAAGGTGTATCTACTGAGAAGAGGCCATGTAGAATGCTTTTGGACATCTGTGACACACAGGATGGCCCCACCACCACAAAAAACATCCAGTCCCATATTGCAACAGTGATGAGGTTGAGAAACCTATTTTAATTTAAAGCAAAATAATTTAAAAGCTTTAAAATTGATTTTTGAATCCAAAGAACAGATCAAGTTTCTGAAAAGATCTTTTTGCCTGAACATACTGTGTAACAGCATGAGAAAAGTAAGACTTTGACCCAAATGACATTACTTAGATTAATTTTAAAACATATTAAGTCAGGATACAACTTTCTAAAGAGACAATTTTTGGCTTAATATATCTCCACTTACATGCACTTCAAATTGTATTTTTATGTCCAGTTCTTAGTCCTTAGTAGGTCCTAAACAAATACTTATTGAGGGAAGGAAGGAGAGAAGGATCTGAATCTTCTGTTATCCTATCTGGGGTACTTCACAAGATTATACCAGGCTAAGACCCCTCCTTCTTGGACTTTCACAGGATGTCAAGGTCCTCCAAAGTCCCCTCTTCTTCCACAGTGTGGCAAGCCAGTGCCATTTTCCAGTCTCCTATGCAACTAAATGTGTCCATGGTTTCTCTCCAGAAGAGAAGAAAGAAAGCCTGGTGCCCTATGTAGAAGAAAGCTTGTGCTCTGGGGAAGTTTCTTGCCTTCCACTTCCTTTCACCCCTCACCATATACTGGGATGTGGAGCTGGCTTTAATCCAGCTTCAATCAGGCAGATGAGACAACTCCCTAAGGAGAGTTAAAAGAAATAACCTAGGCTGCTGAATGACCACTGGACGTAGAGCTGTCCCTCCAGCTGGGATCACTCACTCCAGAATGTCATGAGAGAGAGAGAGAGAGAAAAATCATCTTCTAGGGTACACTGGGTTTCTTTGCTACGGTCTCCTGTACAAGGCAATTCTATGATCTGATAGTCCCCAATGTTACCAGAGCTATAAATGCGTTCTATCTGAAGAAATGTCAATCTGGCTAATTTTCTAAAATTTTAGTGCAAACAATCATTGAAAGTCTGAATTATACAGTTAGACTAAGAGTGAAGATTAGGAGTTAAAACAGCCATATCTTTATACAGTCAGTTCTCATTTATTTAACTGAAAAGGAAAAAACAAACAAACAAAAAAAGTATGGGAGAAATCTGAAGGTAACCACCAAAGACAGTCACTGTTTCAATAATAAAATATTCATGCAAACTCATGCTAATGATAACAGGCTGGGCCCTCTACAATATAGGCTAAAACACACAATTTTATCTTCTTAAAGTTTTAAAATTATATTATTTTCATCATCTTGTCTTTGTCCTTTTGACAAAGATGCTAACAAAAATACTAGTCATAAGGGGGCGGAAAAGTGAAGGCCAGAAGACTTAAAACTGAACAACTAGCCTTGAATTGCTAAATTTCTGGATAAAATTGTACACTCGAATTTTGAATATTCAACTAAATGTAACTCAAAAGGCTCTGTGGCTATCTTCCCATAGCTGCTTCTCTTTTAACACATTCTCTAATAAAACTCCAAAACATTTTCCTCTGAGCTTCATTTGAACACACACACTTATTCGAAGGTGTACTGCTACCTAAGACAGATTGTTTTCTATGAGATTAAATGGGGCTTCATTTCAGCAGTTTTGCAATTCAGATTCTCTATTAATATTACTTTTTAAAATATAATTTCCCCCTCAATAAAAATTACATCTTAAAAGAAAAAGAAATGTGGGAGGGAAAGGCAATTAAATGACACATTTGGATCCAAGTAAATATTTTACTAGTTTCAGTGACTGCTCCAGGGAATAAATAATCAGTAAACCACCACAGAGAGTCTATGCTGGCTTCCATAGGTACATGAAGATGACATTATTACCTACTCTAAAAACATGGTCATCTAAATATGTGAATACATCATAGTCTTATAATTAAAGAAAAAAAAAGTTTTAAAAAATCTCCATATACACTGAATTCCCCAAGGGAGGTTGTGTGAAAATGACTCCCATGCACACCACATTGTGATCTTAGATAGAGCACCATCTCCTAGGGCTTCATTTTTGTTTGCTTGGTTTTAATCTATAAACAAAGGAGTCTGGTCTTAGCCAGCTCTTCTCCACAAGTGCCCTCCAAGGTGCTATGGATACAAGCAAGAGCATTTATTTCAGAGTAATTGGTCCTATGGGGCAAGGGAGAAGGGTTGGCCATTAATCCAGAAACTGTCCTGGGTTCCCCAAAACTTTGAGATGTTCTTCTGCACATTCCTTTCCTTAGAACCTTCAGTATAACCATGCAAGCCAGGAGAGTAACTGCATTTACCTTAAGCAATTTGTTTTAATTGTTTGAACAAACTGAATCTTCCAGGGATTCAACTCCCAGGTAAAAGTGCATTTTTGTTTGGAACTTTATCCAAAGTCATTCACTATTTAAAAAAAATCATCTCACTGTATCTGAGTCAATGTCATGGCACACCAGGATCAGGATTCTTTTGTACCTATTTATACATAGATGCAAATGGCCATCTACTTTTTCATGCAGTATAGTCACACTTTAGTGTATATGTTGGAAATACATCCTATTTTATTATAAATTACTTTCCTGTTTTCTTTATATTATAATATATTGTGGAAACGCATTGGTTTATTTTTTAGTAAAATTCATTCATACATACATATAATTATCCATAAATTTCAGGGCAGCATAATAAATAATATTTTATAAAAATGAGGCACAAGACGTAGGGATGCAAAACACTGGTCTATGATATCACATGAGGCTTCTTACAATTCTGATATTCCTTGATTCTATGAAAAATGTTCTCTTTAGCAAGTCACTATCAAGCCTTTATCTCTACTCTTACATTTGAGAATATTGCAGATAAATTAAAAAGAAATAGATATAGTTTCTAAGGCGACATATAGAAACACAGACTCTGCTAAATTTTCAAATGTTCACATGGGCAGCAGGGAATTTCACAGTGCTGACACATTTCACAGGTGAACAGAAAGGAATAGAAAAACATCCAAGGTAGAGCTGGAACTCTTCACTTCTATTTGGTTTCAAGAGACTATGCTATTTGCCTCAGCAGGTGCCTGTGCCCTTGTTCTGTCCTTGAGCCAAAATTCACACATCTTAGTGATGTACTACGTCAGCTATTTTCCCACAAGTTCATTCAAGAATATGTATGTTCCTAATGTGGAACAGGACGGGCATGTCTCACAACAAAACTGCAGATGTCTATTTAGTTAAACCTCTCATTCAAAAAGCAATACCTTCAGCTCAATATTGACCTGCAGATGGTACAACTACACTCCCACTTCTCTAACACCAAATTAAGGGGTCTACACACACCTACTGTACCAACCTCAAGTTTGTGAAAATATACGGATGGCAAAAAGAAAAATGAAGGCATTTAACATAATTTTGCAAGCTGTTACAGAAATAGTTCTGAAATTATCATAAGATCAGATAAAAATAACCCATTTGAAGATTTAAGTATGTAAACTTTTTAACTCTGAATTTCTGAAAATAAAAACATTTGTCAATTATATAGAAAGAAAAAAAGATCTTGTATCAGCAAGAGTTTTTTTATAAATGACTTTCTTAATTTTTCCTCACTCCTAACATATACAATGCATGAGACCAAATTACCAGTTTTCTAAAAATGTATCTTCAACCAAATAAATATGTGAAACATAAAAATAATACAACTGACTTCTCAAGCCTCCCATAGACAACAGATTATTCTCAGTCCCCAACATGTCAAGAGTCATTTTACTTCCATGTTTGTTGGCTTATAAAGTTTATAAGCTTGTAAAGGGTTGGTGTCTGGAGCGAGGGGCACATTTTATCCTGATGTAATACTTCAAATCTATTTGATTTGAAGATGAAATAAAAGCATCTCTGCCAGAAACACTTTGAGAAAAGAAAATGATACACAAGGAGACCTAGCCCCAGAATGTTCTTACCCGCAGGGCCTCGATGACGAGGTCTCTGGCCTCCAGCTCCCCTTCCATCACACTCAGCAGCATCCGCAGCTCTGATTTACTGAGGTTGTCTACATCAAACTCTTTTTTCTGTAACACAAATTTTTAAAAAGGCAATGAAAAACTTAAGAAAGATACACCTATCCTACACATATGCAATAGGCCCTTTTTACTCCAGTGGTTCAGAAGAGGCACTGATATGGTGTTTAGTTAAAGACAATTTATACCTTGACCATCTAGGAGAGGTAAAAGTCATGATGCCACTTTCTCAAATCTCCCCTCTAAGGAGATAGAGTTCCCCAGACTGCCTGCACCTGGATCAGTATCTCTCCAAATTATGTGGCACAAATTTAAAGTCCCTGGAGTCTGTGTCAAAACAGGCCTGGTATATGTCGGGGGGGAGGGTATTTGGAGGGTAGCAAAGAAAACACAGATCTATTCCTAGAAGGGCCCCAACATAAAAGCTCCTGGGAGGTTATTATAAATTCCAGGAGATCGAATAATAACAGGTCATGTTTATAGAACACTCTGCAGCGGAGGCCACGAGTGAGCAACCTACAGCCAAATCTGGCCCACAGATGTGTGTTACTTGGGTCACACAAAACTTGCCCGTGTTCAACCTACATTAAAAAAAAAAAAAAGAAAAAGAAAAAGAAATGAAAACATCACCAAATAAATAAATACATACTTCCAGAATTCTGGCTTCTCTTCAAAAGTAGAATGACTGGGTAACGCCAGATTCACATCTCCAAAGGAAATAATCCACAGAGCCAACTAATAGCCGCCCCTTTCAAATGAACATGTTCTTCGTACTGCCCACCCTCCCCTACCAGCATGTGCACACACGCCCATGCACACTGCAGGCAGATTCACTTCTAATAAGCCTGGACCACAACCCACTTATAGTTATCTGGGCCTGTGGAACCCAACAATTAAGTTATTGAAGTGCTTTCTTAGGAAATTCTCTGTAGCTTCTCATTCTATGAGGCAGACTAGGTATGGACCTGAGGCTAGAACAAGCAAGGCTTCCAGAGACACAGTTGCACTATAAGAAGTCAGCACCATGGCCCTGGGGGTCATAACTTCTCAGACTATGCTCTTCAAGTCCTATCATGTTCTCCACATTCCTTCCCTGATGCTGCATCCTATCTTACAGCATTAAATCACATTGATATACCACTAAATCCAAATTCTTTTGTCTTCAATTCCAACTGCTTTCCTCACAATAACTTTCACAAGTCTTCTGACATCTATATTACAGATGGAGTGGAGAGAGGATCAGTTAATGTGTTCTCAGCTGGGTCTAAGTGAGTCCAAGGGCTGAAGTCCTCCAAAACACACACTCTGCTCCTCTCTTCCATGGAGGCTCTCATTTGACAATCCCAGTCACCATCCTCATAAGGAAACTCACATCTATCCCCAAATGTCTCAGTACACCAAACCTCAGAAGTTATTATTCAGTACATTCCAGAACATTACTTCACATTTGTATAGCACCCAATGGTTTTCAAAGTATTCTCAAAGAACCAAATCCAATCCACATGACATCACCATCTCTATTTTTTAGTTAGGAAAACCACAACTCAGAGAAGTCAGATAACATATGCAGATCATGTGACCAGCAAATGGTTAAACCAGGATATAAAACCAAGTGCTGTAACGTGTGTGCCCAGTGGACCACACAGTATCAGCCTTCCAGAACAGGTTCTGTAAGAGTAGATGAAAAGGGTGCAGTTTTACCAATCAGCCAGTAAGAACGGGCTTAGCACTTATATCTACCACCAGACTGTCTTTGTGCAGAAACAGAAGTAAACACAGCCGAGACCATGGATGACTTCAGGGCTTTCACAAGACCTGACCAGAACTAATCATATCTCACTTCAAAGGAGCCCTCTAGAAGGTGACACAGTGATATAAATGGGAAAGAGACAAGAGCTCTGTTGAGAAAGATTTTAAAAGAATCTTCCTATGTAAATTGTTTCTTCTTACCCATCAGACTGAGCAGTTATTTGGAAAGGCAGAGCCTAAAGATCAAAAAAGAGAAGAGATAAACCTACAGCAGTTTTGAAGGATACATAGTTTCAGGAGACCACAGCTCAGAAGGCAACTCAGAGATACTCCCTGGGAATAGTGAAATCCAATATAGCGGGTTCCAAACTCTGGTCCTACTACAGTATTACATCTCATATAGTCTAAAACTCCAGCATGTAAGAATCACCTGGAGACTTTAACTTATAAAACAGACTGCAGGTCTCTAAGCCTAGAAATTGATTCAGAATTTCTGATTGTTAGAAAGGCTGTAAGTTTCCCTTTCTACCAAGCTCCTGCTGATGCTGCTGGTCCAAGCAGGATGACACTTTCAGAAGCATTTCTGTAACTTAGCTGAGTCTCTGCTTTCTCATCAAAACCATGGTAAACTAGCATCTACTCTGCAAAGTTCTTGTGAGGATTAAACAAGAACATATAAATAAAGTAAGTGCCAAATAAAGGCAGGCAATTGTTATTACTATCCCAGATGTTTTATGTAGGGACTAGTGGGATACTGGCTAAGAGCCTATTCTTTGAAAATCTACCAGCCCAAGTCCAATAAACTCAGTTTATTGACAATGATGAAAGACAGACTTTTATCCTGCTTTTTTTTTTTTTCCTACTGATGGGAGAATAAGCTGCAATTCTTAAGTGCTTTAAAAGGTAATGTTTTATTAATGTTGCTGCTGGTTGTTCTTAAGATTTTAATTAATTGTATGTTTTATTGTCCTGTTTCCCTGAAGCTTCATAAGCAAAGCACTCCTTTTTAAAAACTAATAAATTATAAAAGACATTGCCAAGATTCTGATTCATGTTAGAGTCAGGAGAGCTTGCCCTGCTTCTATCATCACTGACATCGCAACAGGGACCTGCAACCAACACTTCTATTTTTCTATATATTACCATCAATTGAAAGGGAAATTCATTTTAAATAAAATGCCCAGTGCCATGGCACATGCCTGTAATTCCAGCTACCTAGAAGGCTGAGGCAGGAGGATCACAAGTTTTCAAGGCCAGCCTCAGGAACTCAACAAGACCCTGTCTCAAAATAAAAAAGAATAAAAAGGGCTCAGATGGAGCTCAGTGGTACAGCACCCCTGGGTTCAATCCTCAGTATGGGAATAGCAACAACAATCACAGTTACAGAGTTCTTGCTAAACTTTGTCACCGAATATTTTAGAAATCTGTCTCACATCATAATGTAGGTGATATGTATTATTTTAGGCATGTAGTGCATCTGCCTCCTTCATCTCTGCTTCCCCACTAAAACACCACTCATTCCTGGCTTCCAAAACTAATATTTTCAATTTGCCATCCTCCACCTTTGATGTTTCCATCCCCTATTCTGGCAAAGTAGGGTTAAAAAAAAAAAAGTGCATGAAAATATGGTGGTGATCTTAAAGTTCTAGATATTTTATAAACAAATACAAAGCACTTCAGTATTTTTAGAAAAGTAAGCATGTCCAGAAGCAAAAATCCCAATAAAAACCTTCATTTTTGTTTCATATGAAGTAGCATTTATCTGATATACATATAGAATAAAAATACTTGCATATAGAGAAAAATCACCAATGTTTCTTGATTCAAGAGCAAAAGGAATTGTTTTAAATCTCATGCTGATAAATGACTACCTTGATAATTTAATTTTTCAAAAGAAAATAGAACAGATCCAAA